>CM036913.1:1797799-2125299 GCA_020800305.1 Porphyrio hochstetteri | reverse complement strand
CAATAGTTACCATTAACCTTTTCTTTTAGTTGTATTTTCTTAATGCCTAAGCTAATAATACTCTATAATCCATAGTGGGTCGGCACAATTCTTAAACTTCTGGGCCCAAAAAGGTCTCTCCACCAAAATAAGTTTTGGTGGTGGTTATGGGTATGATCGTAGCTCTTTTGTAACATCAAAAACCTTTTTTCAAAGTAAATTTACAGCAGAGAATGAAAAACTTGGCTTAAGCTTTGGTGCACATGTGGATTTCCAGCTCATGGACTCTCCTGTTCAGCTTTAATTTTTAAATAAAAAGCATCTATTTACATGATTAATGTCGATATACCATATTTACATAGAGTGGGAAATAGGGGTATCTTAAAAATCCAGTTGTCTGTTAATAAAATAAAAAAAAACCAAAACAAAACAAAACACTTTAAAACCTGATTTTTCCACTGGATGACTTTATCTTTTCTTTCTTCTAGGTGGAGACACGCAGTATTTTCTCACTGGAAGATTCATTTGAGGTGGCATATGCTACCTGCTAGTAGCAGTTCAAACTAATTATTTTGTACCAAGCCCATGAATTGGAAGTAAGATGTTGGGGTCTTCTGAAGTTTTGAGGGGTTTTTGGGTTGTGGTTTTTTTTTTTTTTTTCATTAAAACAGAAGTTGCTTTCACAGTCTTATTTCTTAATTGCTATGCTTAACGAATCAAATTTTGGTTTATATCCCCATCCCACCCCCACCCCCCTTTTCCTCAGTATTGTAGCACAAAAGTCTTGTGTTCCAAAAGCCCAGTGTGATGATGTCATGATGTAGTAGTGTCTTACTGGTTTTTTAATAAATCTTTTTGTATAAAGCTGCGTTGCCTCTTGGTTGCAAGGCTGGAGATGCCTGTGGAAGCTTGGAATGGGAAAAGCTGGTCCTGTTTTACAGCAGCTGTGGCACTGAAGGGATGGCATCAGGTAAGTACCACTGGGTTATAAAGGATTCTTGTTTCCCAAAAGCAGTTCTCTTCTTGCTGTGTGCCTTACAGGACAAAGATGCAGCCCTATATTTTCTCCTTAAAGTGTAGTTATAGAAGCAATGTTGGACTTTAGGGGACACTTAGTAGTGGCTGGCTGCAGGAAGGGTTTAAAGGACCAGAAGGAATGAATTTGTCCTCCAGGCAACAGCAAGGAAGGGCTGAGTTGGAGAGTTGGATGTGCTACTTAGAGGAGTGAGGGTGTCTGAGAGGAGTGAGGGTGCTGCAGGCTGCAGCCTGGCTCCTGTTTCATGTGCCCTGATGCTGTTTAATCATTGGAGAGAGTCCAGTGGAGGCTGCAAAGGTGATGAAGGGCCTGGAGCATCTCCCCTGCCAGGAAAGGCTGAGTGAGCTGGGGCTGTTCAGCCTGGAGAGAAGAGACTGAGAGGGGAGCTGATCCATGGGGATCAATAGCTGAAGGGTGGCACACAGGAGGACATGGCCCTTTGGGGGGGAAAAGGCAAGGGGCAGGCAGGGGGGGCTGCTGGATGGAGTGTGAGTGCAAGGAGCAGATGCCCTGCAAGCTGCCTTTGTTGGCAGATACTCCAAGTTAAACAAACTTGATAAAGTTTGATAAAGCTCTATCCTAGAGCTGCCCAGACAATGGTAACTGCACTGAATTGACCATAACTATTTACTCACTTAAAAACATAGATATTTGTTTATATATGTATATATATAAAGACAGCTGTAAATACAATGGAAAAATACATTCAAAAGCTTTTTATAAACCTCAGCACAATATTACTTTTACTGTAATAAAAATATTAATGAGAGAAGGCCAGAGAGACACAGAAACAGACATACCTCATGCCTAGTGCTTGTCAGAGTCCTGAGGAGCAAATCTGGCCTCTGGTATTGCTAAACAGAGGACAAGGGGCAGCGGGTGCAGCTGGAGCAGAGGAGGTGCCATGGGAACATAAGGAGGAACTTTGTCCCTGTGAGGGTGAGGGAGCCCTGGGACAGGCTGCCCAGAGAGGCTGGGGAGTCTCCTTCTCTGGAGACACCCAAACCCCCCTGGATGTGTCCCTGTGGGATTTAGTCTGGGTGACCCTGCTCTGGCAGGGGGTGGGACTGGATGAGCTTTTGAGGTCCCTTCCAACTCTTAACGCTCTGTGATTCTGACAGGTAAAAGGAATTCTTTGAGTCACAGAATCACTCAGGCTGGAAGGGACCTCAGGAGGTCTCTAGACTCTCTCTGACTTCACATTTTGGGTTGCTCAAGGCTCTGTCTGGTCTCCTCTTGAAAACATGCCAGACTGCAGAACCTGTCTGGGATCCTCCTTCACCAGGGAACCACTGTTTCCCTCTTCCAATTTATTCCTCCTTCCTGTGCAGCCCCATAAAGCTCTGTCTTCACCAACCTCCCCACAGGCACTAGCAGGCTGCTGTAAGGTGCTCTCAAACCCTTCCCTCCTCCGGGCTCAGCAAGCCCATGTCCCTCAGCCTTTCATAGAACCCCAGCCTGGTCTGGGTTGGGAGGGACCCCAAGGAGCACAGAGCTCCAACCCCCTGCCACAGGCAGGGCCACCAACCTCCAGGCCTGGAGCTACACAAGGTTGCCCAGGGCCCCAGCCAACCTGGCCTGGAACACCCCCAGGGATGGGGCATCCTCACATGTGGCTCCAGCCTCCCAACTCTCTTAGCCATTTGCTGGGCTCCCTCACTCAGGTTGTTGGGCAGCTCTGACTAGTAATTCATTTACCTGTGCTGAAGTAGAAGACAGGACTTGAAAAATGGGGCTACAAATCACAACTCTATTCTTACATTGGGTTTGAGAGGAGCTGGGAATGTCTGACCTTCCCAAACCTCACTGGAGGGAAGAGAAGGTGGTCAAAAGACAATATTTAAACTGATTAATGAACTGAATTCCTTCCAAGAGAAGAAAGTCCAGGTTTTACCCTCTTATTCTCCCCTCCTTTATGAGTAGAACTCCAAATAATGATGAGATTTGGCAGGATAGCCCACACCTGGGAATGGGTGGGAACTTTGAGTGCTGCTCTGAACAGATGCAGCACTTCAGCAAGATACCAATGACCCCAATCAGAAAATAGATTTGAAGACAAAATTACAGCTCTAAACTTACAGATTTATTCTTTTTGTCCATCTATTGTTCTCCCCAAGCAAACCTTGAGGAGATGGGCACATCTCTTTGAAGGAGTAAGGTACATACACACCACAGCCTGCTCCTCTGAGCAACATACCACGTGTGTATCTTGCTTCCTACAGCGTTTTCAGTTGATCTGCTGTATCCTGGATCCTCCTTGATTGATCCAACTGGCTTCCCATCCTCATTCTCCCCACCCCCTTGGTAATACCAAGGGCTCAGTGATGTTTCCAGTGGCAAAACCATCCATCATGTCTGAAAAACCTTCACAGAGACGTTGTGGATGACAAACATCCATCAGGTTCCATCTGCTGAGTGAACTCATGTCCATGTTAGAGAGATGCACAGAGATTTTGGTGTGTCACCCAAACAAGTTCTGGTTGCTTCTGTCCTTCAAGGAACGCTCTGCTTTGTCACAAACCTTGTGTGGTTGATTTGAAGCAAGAAACAAGAGGGAAGGTTTAGAACTTTTGTGCCTGTGAGGCTCTAAAAATGTCCTGGAAGAGGAAAAAAACCCATCAGAAATCCTTGTCCCAGCCTGAGAGTTCATCTGGAGGGGTTCCTTCTTCAGGTGGGTAGCTGTCAAAGTAGCTGTAATCAGTTGGTCCAGAGAGCTGAGACATTAAAAAACACAAAGAAAGGGTTGGCTCAGCAGGAAGATGCTCCCCATGGATTGTTCATCATCATTCACCAGGGGGAGAAGGAAAGGCTAGCATGATAGGGATGACTTCTTTCAATGGATGCAATTCTTTAAAGGATAAACCTCCAGGAATTAACCAGCACAACAGAACAGAGGCACCCATTAGCCTCCTGAAACAAAACCACTCCCCAGATCCTAGATCACCCACAGCCCTGTAAATCAGTAGGAAAACAGGGCCACACTGTGTATGGTTTTGATTCAAATCTACTCAGAGCAGAGCTCAGAACCACTTTTGGTTTCAAACTGAGTTCAAAGTGAGTCTTGAATCCTTTACCCTCAATCTCTCTTTCATTTTAGGAAGTGATTGGGGTAACTCTGTGAGGAGCAAACCCAGGAATTTGCACCCAGGCAGCGATGTGAATCACAGAAACACAAGGTTGGAAAAGACCTTGAAGATCATCAAGTCCAACTGTTATTAGTGCATCTTCAACACATACCACAGACTTAGAAAATACACTTTTCCTGCATTCCTTTCTAGCCAGGCACCATTTGTTCCAGCAAACAGTGAAAAATCTAATGCAAAACACATGGGTGGAATAATATTTTCATTATTTAATATTTTAATATGTTAATATTTTCATTATTTAACTGAATTTTGTACCACTTGCTGTCTCCCTCCTACTTGATTGGCTCTAAAAACAGGGAGCTCTGTGAATTCAGATGCACCTTTTAGGGCTGTTTTGCTCTTGCCATCAGCTGTTCCCCTGTAGCTGAGTGCCTGGGTGTTAGCAAAGCCTTAGGACAGTGAAAGGCAAAGGCAGTACACTACCTCTCTTTTTAAAGGTGATGTCAACTTCCTCACTTTCAAACCATCCCAGTTGAAACCACTCAACCACCTGATGAAAAAGAAATGAGAGACAGAGAGGGAGAAACCAAGAGAAAAGGACAGATAAATATATATTCTGTGATTATACCATTGACAGGTGAAAAACATCTCAACAAGGGCTGTAAGGCAGATTTTCATGACAACTCTTGTCTTGGTGACACTTCTAGGAGGAGGAAACTTGAGTAAGGTCATTGCCAGACAAGGGAGTGGTAGCAGAATCCCAGCATCACAGAGCTGTAGGGGTGGGAAGGGCCCTCCAGAGCCCATGGAGTCCCACCCCCTGCCAAAGCAGGGTCCCTGGGACAGGGCAGGGCTGGAATCTCTCCAGAGAAGGAGACTCCACACCCCCTGGGCAGCCTGTCCCAGGGCTCCCTCACCCTCACCGGGAAGAAGTTCTTCCCCACATTGGGGTGGAACTTCCCCTGCTCCAACTTGAGCCCATCGCCCCTTGTCCTGTCCCCACAGACACTGAGCAGAGGCTGCCCATGTCCCCCTGTGTCCCACCCTTCAGCTATTGATCCCCATTGCTCAGCTCCCCTCTCAGTCTCTTCTCTCCAGGCTGAACAGCCCCAGCTCCCTCAGCCTTTCCTGGCAGGGGAGATGCTCCAGGCCCCTAATTAAAGGGGGAGCTCCAGCCCATCTCTGTGTAGAAGTGCCACAGTGACAGGCAGGTTACTATCTGCATAAGCACAGCCATGCACAGATGTGTCCCCATTTGGGATTTCACCCCTTTTAACAGCATGAGAAGAGGGAGACAAAGAGGAAAGTCAAAGCCCTTTCCCCCTCCATCCCCCAAACTCAGGCTGCAGGGCTTGGAAACAACTTGGATAAAGAAGAAATAGGAGGAAATGTTAATTTCTGTGTTAATTGTATTAATGTTTCACCTGTCTTCGTTAAAAGAAAGAGGACAAAACCCTAATAGTGTTCTGGAACTCTTAACTAGAATCATAATATCACAGAATGGATTGGAAGGGACCTTCAGAGCCCACCCAGTCCCACCCTGCAGTGAGCAGGGACATCTTCACCAGAGCAGGGTGCTCAGAGCCCCATCCAGCCTGACCTTGAATGTCTCCAGGGATGGGGCCTCCACCACCTCTCTGGGCACCCTGGGCCAGGGTCTCACCACCCTCAGAGTGAAGAACCTCTTCCTAATACCCAACCTAAATCTCCCCTTTACCAGTTTAAACCCATCCCCCCTCATCCCATCACTCCATGCCCTGGGGAACAGTTCTTCCCAGCTTCCTACAGGCACCTTTCAGGGATTAAGAACCACCACTCTTAAATTAAAAGCAACAGTTGGGTTGGGAGCTCTGAAAGGCAGATATTGGACTTGGCTTTGATTTCCCTAAGACCTGTATTCAACTCCTACATCCTCACCCTATGACAAAGCCAGTAGACAACAAGAAGCTTCTAGCTAATCACTGAGGATTTCCATGCATATTTTCCCTCACTGTAGTTACAAATCTCTTTGACAAGCAAGAGGCATCTCTCACACAATCTGCCTGGCAGTGCCTGGAGCTTTACAGGGTTGACCAGGCTGGGTTCTAAAATATTAAAAGCATTTTCAAATTAACCCCCAAAGTTTCTTCTCAGCAGCATCTTCCACTTACCTGTGCTTCTTGATGTCATTAATTCCATTCCTCAGGTTGCCTAATCTTTCTGTAGGGTTTTGCCTTAAAAGAAAGAGAGAATAAAAGAGTAAGGACTTTAAAAATATATATATTTTTTAATAAAAGAGGATTTATAGGTCTTAAGTGCTTGGATTTAACAAGTACACAGGGCTGGAGTGTACACACAACATGTGGTTTCATAGGGAGACACAATGAGGTGTTTCCTCCCTGCTCCTTTCTTTTGGGGCTGGAGAAACATTCCTGGAAGCCACAAGAATGTCACTCTGCTGTGAGGAGCCACAGAGGGAAGTCAACTGGTTGAATCTTTAGTTGCTTCTTGGCCAGCAGGTCTGGCCATGGGTTAGCAGGAGGAAGCAGACCAAAATGTGCAGCTGCAAAGACCTTTCTGATGCTGCTGGTGTGTTCCTAGTGCCACAGATGAAATACCACTGGAGCTGGGAGTGCCAGGTCAGCACTGGTGCTTCTGAGTTACACCAGCCCTTTGGAAAGACCCCCTTTTCCCATGCTTTTTAGTGGCCTCAAGTCACTCTTGAAGCATCCTCCACTTTCTAGAGGCTCGAGATGCCGAAATAATTTTGGAAGCATTGTTTAAAAACGCCTCATTTCACAATAAAATGAAATTCTTCAGCTTCTCCCTCAGCCCACACTTCATAAATCATCCCTAAGATGTGTTTCAGACAAAACTCACAGCTACAGAGAAAGCCCAGAGCCCAGATGGTACCTCTGAGGAGCAAGAGGTGTGACCCACGTGTCTACTGAGCATCACTGGAACAGACCACGCTAATCACAACGATCTGAGATGAAGCTGTCAGGAATTCAATGCTCAAGTGCAGATGTTAAACAGCCCAACCCAGCAGCACCCAGGCCCTGCCCCAGGCTGCCCCCCTACCTGCAGAGCCTGCGGATCAGATCCTCGGGCCTCCTCGTTATTGCTTTGGGGAAGTCCAGCTTCTCAATGCCTTTGAGAATCAAATTGTAGGTGATCATTTGGTCAGCCCCAGAGAAGGGTGGACTGGAAAAGGAAAGTGACAGGGATAAAATGGGGTGGCTGGCAAGAGCAGGTCACAGAATCACTGACTCACCAGGGTGGAAAAGCCCTTGAAGCCCATAGAGTCCACCCATCCCTGTCCTGTGCTGCCCCAAATCTCTCAGCACCTCATCTCCCCTCTGTTAAACACCCCCAGGGGTGGGGACTCAGCCCCCTCCCTGGGCAGCCTGTGCCACAGCCCCACAACTCTGCCAGGGAAGAACTTTGCCCTCCCAGCTGAGCTGACCCTGCCCTGGGGCAGCTTGAGCCCATTGCCCCTCATCCCTCGTGGGTGCCCCATGTCTGGGGGTGTTCCAGGCCAGGTTGGCTGGGGCCCTGGGCAACCTTGTGTAGCTCCAGGCCTGGAGGTTGGTGGCCCTGCCTGTGGCAGGGGGTTGGAGCTCTGTGCTCCTTGGGGTCCCTCCCAACCCAGACCAATCTATGATTCTATGATCATCACCAGTTAAAGGTGCTCTACATGAGCCACGTTAGCCAGTGCCTAGCCCCTTCTTAGATGGATAAAACAGAATAAAGGACATGTCCCACACTTTGTCTGTGATGTTTCTGAAATGATGGAAGATGAGACATGCATAAGAGGCAAAAAGAAGCATCATTTGCCAGTTATTCCCATTTACTGATGGGAAAAACCCCAAACTATTTTAAAAATAGAATCATAGAATGTGTTGGGTTGGGAGGAACCTTCAGAGCCCACCCAGTCCCACCCTGCAGTGAGCAGGGACATCTTCACTAGAGCAGGGTGCTCAGAGCCCCATCCAGCCTGACCTTGAATGTCTCCAGGGATGGGGTCTTGAAAACATTTCTAAAACCAAAGAAACAAGGTAAGAACTTAAAGTAGGAAGCACCTACCTGCCAGTAAGGAGTTCATACACAAGAATCCCAAGGGACCAGAAATCCACACTGAAGTCATGGCCTTTGCTCAAAATGACTTCAGGGGCAACATACTCAGGGGTTCCACAAAAGGTCCAGGTTTTCTGCCCTGATCCAATCTTCTTTGCAAATCCAAAATCAACCTGATTAAAACCAACATAGGCTGTGTCACACAGAGGTGGCTTTGCCCTGGGAAGCCTTCAGGGCTTTACCTGCTTCCTCAACCTCCTGCCAAACAGCTCAGAGTCATAAGTTTACAGCTAAAACACTTACACAGGACAAAGGAGTGACTCCACCAGATTACCAAATGTTATGGAACAGCCTCATTTATTCTCATTCATAATTTCCCTAATTACTTTCCTTTGAGATTGAACAACCCATGTTTTCACAGCATCACCAGGCTGGAAAAGCCCTTCAAGCCCATGGAGTCCACCCATCCCTGTCCTGTGCTGACCCAGATCTCTCAGCACCTCATCTCCCCTCTGTTAAACACCCCCAGGGGTGGGGACTCAGCCCCCTCCCTGGGCAGCCTGTGCCACAGCCCCACAACTCTGCCAGGGAAGAACTTTGCCCTCCCAGCTGAGCTGACCGTGCCCTGGGGCAGCTTGAGCCCATTGCCCCTCGTCCCATCTCCTGTCCCCTGGCTGCAGAGACCCTCGCCCACCTCTCTGCACCCTCCTGGCAGGGCAGGGGAGGTGGGGAGAAGGTCTCCCCTCAGCCTCCTCTTCTCCAGGCTCAACACCCCCAGCTCCCTCAGCTGCTCCTCAGAGGATTTGCCCTCCAGCCCCTTCCCCAGCCTGGTTGCCCTTCTCTGGACTCGCTCCAGGACCTCCATGTCCTTCTTGGAGTGAGGGGCCCAGAACTGGACCCAGCACTCGAGGTGCAGCCTCCCCAGTGCCCAGCCCAGGGGCACAATCCCCTCCCCAGCCCTGCTGGCCACGCTGGCTCTGACACAAGCCAGGATGCCCTTGGCCTTCTTGGCCCCCCGGGCACACTGCTGGCTCGTGTTCAGTCCCAGTCACCCAGCACCCCCAGCTCCTTCTCTGCCTGAGGGCACGAGATCTCCAGCCAGGCTGCTCACTGCCTCTCAGAGTGGATGTTTCAAGCTCTTTGGTGCTTTTTTTTCATGCTCTGACTTGGCTGCCCCTGTGTGGAGCCAGGAGTTGGCCTTGATGATCCTGATGGGTCCCTTCCAACTCAGGATATGATACATGACTCACGGTCACATATGGTGGGAGCTCTTCACTGTGTTCCTCCTCTACAGAGACAACACAGAGGGTTTGTCTGCTTGAGGCTGGACAGGGAGGTAATTCTGCACCTGGGAAACATGGTTCTTGCTTTTCCATTAAGAATGGTTGCTGGGAGCAATTATTCTTGCTGTTTATGCTGTGGCATGAGCTCTTGGGGACTGCAAACCCCCATTTTTTCCATGGCACTCAATGGCTTTGTGATGCCTTTGTTTCTCTCCATGCAACAAGCAGCCTGCCCTTTTTTCCTGCTGGAGTGTCAGGTAATTAAACTCTGGGATCCTGATACTATAATTACACATTGTCTATTAAAATCCTCCCTAGAAGGAAGCAGCATAGAGGCACAAAAGGGTAACATCACAAAAGAATCACATCTTACCAGTTTTATATATCCTTCAGCATCCAAAATTAAATTTTCTGGCTTCAGGTCTCTGTAGATAATTCCTATGTGATGGAGGTAGTCAAAAGCCTCTGTCACACACCCAAGACAGAACTTGGTGGTGGCTTCATCAAAGCTCCCTCTGGAACAAAAATAATCACTATCCTCAGAGATATTTAACTTCTAGAACTGTGTTGCTTGATAAGCAGATCACAGAATCCCAGCCTGGGCTGGGTTGGGAGGGACCCCAAGGAGCCAGAGCTCCAACCCCCTGCCACAGGCAGGGCCACCAACCTCCAGGCCTGGAGCTACACAAGGTTGCCCAGGGCCCCAGCCAACCTGGCCTGGAACACCCCCAGACACGGGGCACCCACCCCCTCTCTGGGCAGCCCCTTCCAGCCCCTCACCACTCTCTCTGCACACAACTTCCCCCTCAGATCTCCTCTCCCCCTTCCCTCCTCCAGCTTCACTCCAGCCCCCTTGTCCTGCCAGTCTCTGCCCTTGAACAAGCTGATTCCCCTCCTGTTCCTCTGCTCCCTTCAGGGATGGGGAGGCTGCAATGAGGTCCCCCCACAGCCTTCTCTTCTCCAGGCTGACCCAGCCCAGCTCCCTCAGCCTCTCTCCGTAGGGGAGCTGCTCCAGCCCTCTGAGCATCTCCGGGGCTCCTCTGACCCCTCTCCAACAGCCCCACATCTCTCTTGCATTGGGGGCCCCAGCTCTGGACACAGGACTCCAGCTGGGGAGGGCAGAGCAGAGAGGGACAATCCCCTCCCTGTCCCTGCTGCCACCCCTCTGCTGATGGAGCCCAGGATCCCATCGCCCTTCCCAGCTGCAGGAGCACACTGCTGGCTCCTGGGAAGCTTCTCACCCACTTTGACACCCAGGGCTGCTCTCAGGTAACATACAACACCCAGGATGCGAACACCTTGTTTGCATGGGGTTTGGTACATGACTTGTGGGGTTGAAAACTGAACCAAATGTCTTTTTGCAAGAGATGTATGGAGAGGACCAGTGATTTCAAAGGCCAACGTTCCCCTTGGCTGTGTTACCTGTCCCTCAGCAGGCTCCACAGCTCCCCTCCCAGGCAAGCCTCCAGCAGCATGTAGACATACTTTGTGTCTTTGAAGGTGCGGTACAGCCTGGGGAGATAAAAGGCAGCAAGGTAGGAAAAGCCACACCAAACCCAAGATCTACAACATCTTCTCTCCAGACCTCATACAATGCCAGACCAGATTCTCAACCACTCTGTCCCAGTTGGTCAACTGGGATGGCGGGGGGGGGGGTTCAACTTGCAAGGAAACCTTAGAGCCAACTCACTTGACAATGAAGGGAGAACAGATCTGCTCCAGGATTTTCTTCTCAGAATAGATATGCTCTTGTTGCTTCGTGTCCACCACGTGCTTCTTCTTTATGCATTTCATGGCAAAAGCTGTGTTCTCATTTTTCACTTTAACCTGTGAATAGAAACGATGAGTTCATGAGGAAAAGAAGGGGCATTTTACCAACCTGTTCTCAGGAAGCACACCACCAGCCATCTAATGTAATGCAGCACAGCACTGACACTCAGGAACTGTAACCAGGGACAAATTCCTGATTTTCTGGGTGATTTTCAAGCCAAGCATTTGCTCTTTTTAGTGCCCCAGTTGTAAAATGAAAAGAAATGCTCCCTGTGCTCATTTTATGCATATAAAATACAAGCAGTTTGGGCAGGCAGTGTGTTTTACAATGAGTTTATACCTCACTGGCTGCTCTTTCAATGTGAGATTTCTAAACACCAGTGTAACACAAAGGAACCAAGAGCAGAGGCAGTTTATGATGAATATTTCCAAGTGATTGTGGCATTACACTGAAATATTATCCAATATGCAACAAAAAGAGAGGCATTAAAGCAGGGCTTCCAGGAAAACAAGGAATTAGCTATCACCTAAGACAGGGAATGACTTGAATATGTTTAAAACAAACTCTTACAAGCTCAACCCTTCCGAACCCACCAACACCCAGAGTTGTGACAACTTCTAAATTCTGGAATGGGGAAGGAGGGAACTGGGCTACTTTCTCCTTCAGCTCTATCATCTCCAAAGACACCTCTTTGGTCAGCTGTCCAGGCAAGGGTTTTCCTCTGCAATAAGAAACATGAACAGAGGTTAGTGCTCTATCAACCTGTTCCACAGGGCTCTCACCTCCTATTCAAAGAGAAAATCACAGACTCACAGGGGTGGGAAGGGCCCTCCAGAGCCCATCCATCCAACCCCCTGCCAAAGCAGGGTCCCTAGGACAGGGCAGGGCTGGAATCTCTCCAGAGAAGGAGACTCCACACCCCCTGGGCAGCCTGTCCCAGGGCTCCCTCACCCTCACCGGGAAGAAGTTCTTCCCCACATTGGGGTGGAACTTCCCCTGCTCCAACTTGAGCCCATCGCCCCTTGTCCTGTCCCCACAGACACTGAGGAGAGAGGAACAAAAGCAAAGCCTTCTCCTTTCCTCACAGAGTCTGAGTTTGGTTTTATACAGCAGCACTTGCTCTCTGGACATCCTATGGAAGGGAAAGAAGGGACAGTTGGACCCCATGATCTGAAAGGTCTTTTCCAACCTGGTGATCCTGTGATTCTGTGAAACAAGAAGCAAAATGCTAGTGAAGTTCACCAAGTCCACTCAGTGGTGTTTTTATCAAGGTGAGGTGCCCAACAATGCAGCCAGCTGCAGGGCTTTGAGCACCTAGAGTTGGAGAAGCCATTTCTGAAGGGCTGTGTACCAGTTCCAGCAGAATGATCCAAAATTAACAGACCTTTCTTTCTAGAGGGAAGAAAAACATATGCTGCTCATCTTCTGGTAGCCCTCAGGTTGAAATCAGAGGCAGATAAACTAAAAGGCTGGTCTGCAGCTTAAACAGCAGCTGTGCTACACCAAAACATGAAAATAAACCTATTTCTTTTCAATCTGCTTGTTGCTATTTGAAATAGCAATGAGGGTTTGGTATTGTGAGAGGGTTTCATTGACTCAGTTGGGGTTTAAAGTTGACTTTTAGGGGTTTTAACCTGTCAAAGTATCTACCATCAAACAGTAAACCCAAGTATTTGAGTCCATGTTCATTTCATAGAATCATAGAATGGCATGGGTTGGAAGGGAGCCCAAGGAGCACAGAGCTCCAACCCCCTGCCACAGGCAGGGCCACCAACCTCCAGGCCTGGAGCTACACAAGGTTGCCCAGGGCCCCAGCCAACCTGGCCTTCAACACCCCCAGACACGGGGCACCCACCCCCTCTCTGGGCAGCCCCTTCCAGCCCCTCACCACTCTCTCTGCAAAGAGCTTCCCCCTCAGATCTCCTCTCCCCCTTCCCTCCTCCAGCTTCACTCCAGCCCCCTTGTCCTGCCAGTCTCTGCCCTTGAACAAGCTGATTCCCCTCCTGTTCCTCTGCTCCCTTCAGGGACGGGGAGGCTGCAATGAGGTCCCCCCACAGCCTTCTCTGCTCCAGGCTGACCCAGCCCAGCTCCCTCAGCCTCTCTCCGTAGGGGAGCTGCTCCAGCCCTCTGAGCATCTCCGGGGCTCCTCTGACCCCTCTCCAACAGCCCCACATCCCTCTTGCACTGGGGGCCCAGCTCTGGACACAGGACTCCAGCTGGGGAGGGCAGAGCAGAGAGGGACAATCCCCTCCCTGTCCCTGCTGCCACCCCTCTGCTGATGGAGCCCAGGATCCCATCACCCTTCCCAGCTGCAAGAGCACACTGCTGGCTCATGTTAAGTTTCTCATCCACCAAAATCCCCAAGTCCTTCTCAGCAGGGCTGCTCCCCAGGAGCTCTTCTCCCAGTCTGTATCTATGTCTGGGATTCTTCCAGCCCGAGTGCAACACCTGACACTTGGCAGTGTTGAACCTCATTAGGTTCACCCGGGCCCATCTCTCCAGCCTGTCAAGATCCCTCTGGATGGCTTCCCTTCCTTCTAGGGTGTCGGCCACACCACTCAGCTTGGTGTCACCAGCAAGCTTGCTGAGGGTGCACTCAATTCCATCATCCATGTCATTGATAAAGATGTTAAAGAGAATCGGTCCCAAGACAGACCCCTGGGGGACCCCGCTTGTCACCGGCCTCCCCCTGGACACAGACCCATTGACCACCACCCTTTGGCTACGGTCTGTCAACCAGTTTCTTATCCACTGCATGGTCCACCCATCAAACCCACATCTCTCCAATTTAGAGAGAAGGATGTGGTGGGGGACTGTGTCCAAGGCCTTGCACAAGGCTCGGTTTCCTTGGGACAGAGTTGATTCCTGGTGGGATGTCCCTATGCTGAGGTTCTGTAGAATTCTGGATTCAGAAGCAGTTTCCTGGCGTAAGCATGGACACAGGGGTGACTGTAATGCATAGGTGCCACACCCTGCCACGCCACTGGCACAGCTCAGTCCTGGCCATGGCCAGTAGAGCCGTGCCTCAGCCGGACCTGACTCACTTCGCGTGCCGCTGCTCGTCGGCCCGGGCCAGGTGAGCCACGTAGCCCTGCAGGTACCTCTGCAGCTCCTCGTACGTTCCCACCGTCTGGTTAAAGGTCCTGGAAACAGGGAGGAAAAGAGGATAAAGCGCTGGGCATGCTGGGGAGAGGCAGATGGGCGGACAGACGGACAGATGGAGAGGCAGACAGACAGACGGACAGACAGACGGACAGACAGACATACAGACAGACAGATGGAAAGACAGAGAGAGATAATAAGACAGATGGAAAGACAGACGGACACAAAGACAGATGGACAGAGACAGAGACAGACAGGGACAGAGACAGAGACAGACAGAGACAGACAGACAGAAAGACAGAAAGACAGACAGACAGAGACAGATAGACGGACAGAGACAGACAGAGACAGACAGAGACAGACACAAAGACAGACACAAAGACAGACAGACACAAAGACAGACAGACACAAAGACAGACAGAGACAGAAAGACAGACAGACAGAGACAGAAAGACAGACAGAGACAGAAAGACAGGAAGACAGACAGACGGACGGAAAGACGGACAGGAAGACAGACGGACAGGAAGACAGACAGACAGGAAGACAGACAGACAGGAAGACAGACAGACAGGAAGACAGATGGACAAAGACAGACAGACACAAAGACAGACGGACAGAGACAGACAGAGACAGACAGAGACAGACAGAGACAGACAGACAGAGACAGAAAGACAGGAAGACAGACAGACAGAGACAGAAAGACAGGAAGACAGACAGACAGAGACAGACACAAAGACAGACACAGAGACAGAAAGACGGACGGAAAGATGGACAGGAAGACGGACAAACGAGACAGACACAAAGACAGACAGACAGACACAAAGACAGACAGAGACAGAAAGACAGACGGAAAGACGGACAGGAAGACGGACAAACGAGACAGACACAAAGACAGACAGACAGACACAAAGACAGACAGAGACAGAAAGACAGACGGAAAGACGGACAGGAAGACGGACAGACAGGAAGACAGACACAGAAAGAGACAGACAGATGGAAAGACAGACAGACACAAAGACAGATGGACAGAGACAGACAGAGACAGACAGAAAGACAGAAAGACAGAGACAGACAGAGACAGACAGAGACAGAAAGACAGAAAGACAGACAGATAGAGACAGACACAAAGACAGACAGAGACAGAAAGACAGAGACAGACAGAGACAGGAAGACAGAGACAGACAGAGACAGGAAGACAGACAGACAGAGACAGACACAAAGACAGACAGACAGACACAAAGACAGACAGACAGACACAAAGACAGAGACAGAAAGACGGACGGAAAGACGGACAGGAAGACAGACAGACAGGAAGACAGACACAGAAAGAGACAGACAGATGGAAAGACAGACAGACGGAAAGACAGACACAAAGACACAGACGGAAAGACAGACACAGACGGAAAGACAGACACAGACGGAAAGACAGACAGAAAGACAGACAGACTGGGCTTGCCAGGGGGTGGGGGCAGCGTGCCTGCTCTCCTCAGGGCACTGCAGGTTGTGCTGGAGTGACTGGGAGCAGGCTGGGTGTGCTCTACCTCCCACACACGCTGGGGTTATACTGACCTCTGGGTCAGAATTCGCTGAAGGAAACACTCTGATGGTGCCCACAACGAAGCTGCATCTCACCACGGACCTACTGCAGGAGGGTGTGAGCCTTCCCTGAAGCCCCATCAGCCACTTACTCTCTGTCTATAACGAGGCATTCCACGTTGTGCTCGTCTGCAATCACATTCGCCGACCTGACATCGTCACTGGGAATGGGAAGAGATGAGGAGAAGTCAGAAGCACATCAAGATCCTCTCTGAGCACCTCACGCTGCGCTCAGAGTCATGGCTGCTCTAGGGGAACCCTGGGCAACCTTGTGTAGCTCCAGGCCTGGAGGTTGGTGGCCCTGCCTGTGGCAGGGGGTTGGAGCTCTGTGCTCCTTGGGGTCCCTCCCAACCCAACCCAGATCAGTCTGGGATTATGATTCTATGAAATTCCTTGAAGGCCTCTGCAGCCTGGAGCTGGATTTGTATTGCTGAACCAGATACCAGTCATTATTATCACCTAGAACAGCATTTTTTCCAGTTTCAGTGGGGTTTGGACCATAACATCCTTTAGCAAATTAGGATGAGATGCAATAAGCTTTGCATCAGGATTTACTACTCATCTCTGGAATGATCCTTGGATGCAAAACATTCCAGATGATGCCAAACGATCCCTACTCCATCACACACAGAAACATGCACCAGATGAGCTATTTGGCTCTTAGGTCCTATCCTCTCTGCACTCCTTTTCTCTGTTTCTCATAGCATGGGCACCACCAGCACTGAAACACCAGCTCAGTGCAGTAACTTCTCCCTGCTGGGGGTCACACAGACCCTGGCACAAGTTTCCATCACAGCTTTTACTGAGTTAGAAGCAACAGTGCAGAGAGGGGACCAACATCTGGCTTTTTTAGGGAAAACCAAGGGTAGGTGGCACCAGATACCTTCAAGTTCATCCTCCAAAATCCAAACCACCAAGACACTCCCAGCCATGGGTTTCATCTGCTGACTTGACAGTCAAACCAAAGGTTACATTCAAGTAAGGTGACACACAGTGAGAGGGGAATCCAAATACTGTGAATCAGGCAAGGTAAACTAACCTAATGAGAGCCTTTTCTCCAAAGTAATCTCCTTTATGAAGGTTTTTAATCAGCTGAGGCTGGGAGTGATCTGCAGTACTCTGGGTAACCATCACCTGGAAAGCACAGGAAGAAAAAGCAAGGCAAGGGATAAAGTTTTGCACTGCTTCCCCTTTCTTTTCTGTGCTTTTCATAAATGCCTTGAACTCAGTAATGCTGCAGGAAGAGTCACAAACATAGAATTACTCCCCCCCTCTCAAAAACTGAAGCCTTCAAATATTCCCTGACGCCTCTCTGGCTTTTGCTGAGATGGGAAAATGAATATATTCACCACTGCTACCTCCCCACCCCAATATTTTCCCCTAAAACAGAGCAGAATAAACCTCATTTTAATGAAAGACTGAAGAATCCTTCAGTTCCCAGACTGGGCTGGCATCATGAGAGCTAAACAGCCTGCAGAACATTAACTAAGATCTCTTGACTCCCACTGTAGCCAACACCTTAAGGAAAAACTAGGATATCTCCAGACACAGACATGTTTTGGGAACTTGAAGTGCCTACTGGAAGCTTATTGATGGAATTAATATTATTAATTGATTATTATTATTATTATTCTTCTCCTGATCGGGGACTTTAGAGTCCTGTGTCAGCATCCAACATAACAGCTGATGGATTCTGGCCACTGCCTCACTCCTCTGGGACTAAGACATGAAAGGAGGAGACCCTGGGTCACCTGCAAGGCCATTAAACCCAGGACTCTGTTACTTCTCAGATGCTCCACAAGTTTTGCCCATCAGATATTGACACATCCAGGAGAAGACATAGGATCAAACCTCATTTTCAAAAAATTGACCCCCAAAAAAATCTCTGTTATAGTGCCAAAAGAGGCTTCAGGATCCACTTTAATTACATTCTAATCAGAACACTATAACATGGGTTCATTTTAAATGCAAATTAGGCTCCCTGAGTCCCCAGAAGGCTGCTCCAGCCTTTCATCACAGCACTCTCAACTTCCCAGCACCCTCAAAACCTCTCTGCACATATTGTACTGAAGATCACACCCCTCAAGGTCGCTTTTGAAACCCAGGAGCTGGCATAGGCTGCTTTCTAAGTCAGGTTTATTCTCTCTTACCTTGCCTTTTGCTATGATAAAGAAGGTATTCCCTTCCTCTCCTTCCCGAATAACATAGTCCCCTTTGTTGTAGTGTTCCTGTCAGGGGCAGAGACACACAGTACTGTCAGATAGCTCATTAGCCTCTTTGAAAAGGCTAATTACTTTACAAAGGTCTTGTTACACCTCCACTGATATCTAACTTCCCACCTCCAGCATCACTTACAGCCCATAACAATATGCAAGCCTTCCACTACTCAAAGCATGGTGGCCAACTGGCAACACATCCTAAAGCAGCAAGATGTTATTTGTTTAAATAAATATTAACCCTGGTCTCAGCCTTGTGAAGAAGGGGGAAATGAGGAAAAAAAAATAAAACAAAGGCTCTGAACTGAGTCATTCCAAATCAAAATCCCATTTTTAAAGGTAATTCTGGGCTTGATGTTGGAGTGGAAATGCCTAAATCATCTACTGCAAGGTACCAAAGCACCAGCCTTCTTGTCTGTGCTAAGGAACCCTGGCTGCTCAACTTCTCTTCAAAAACCAGCTCGTTTTTTTCTCCTCTCAGTTTCCTACAAGTTTTCTTTTGCCAGGGATCACATACACTCTCCAAAAAGTCACTGCTTTGGGTACCTGGGGCCTTGAGCAGCCTGGTCTGCTGAGAGGTGTCCCCTGCCCATGGCAGGGGGGTGGGACTGGATGGGCTTTAAGGTTACAGAATCACAGAGCGTTAGGAGTTGGAAGGGACCTTGAAAGCTCATCCAGTCCCACCCCCTGCCAGAGCAGGGTCACCCAGACTAAATCCCACAGGGACACATCCAGAGGGGTTTGGATGTCTCCAGAGAAGGAGACTCCCCAGCCTCTCTGGGCAGCCTGTCCCAGGGCTCCCTCACCCTCACAGGGACAAAGTTCCTCCTTATGTTCCCATGGAACCTCCTCTGCTCCAGCTGCACCCGCTGCCCCTTGTCCTGTGGCTGCCACCCCTGAGCAGAGCCTGGCTCCAGCCTCCTGACTCTCACCCTTCACACACTGACAGACAGTGATGGGGTCACCCCTCAGGCTCCTCTTCTCCAGGCTGAAGAGGCCCAGCTCCCTCAGCCCCTTTCCAGCCCTGACCACTCCATGATTCTCTGTGCAAAGGCCATTTGCTGTTTCCCATGAGGAACCCCTCATCCCCTCATCCCCTCATCTGCCTGTGCTATGGCCACACATCACTATCTGCATCCTCCACCTCAGGACTGTTCATTTTCTAAGGGACTTTTGCTCTCCATCTGCAGAACTGTTCCCAACTGGGC
The DNA here is from genome assembly GCA_020800305.1 of Porphyrio hochstetteri. NCBI lineage: Eukaryota > Metazoa > Chordata > Aves > Gruiformes > Rallidae > Porphyrio > Porphyrio hochstetteri. The sequence continues at coordinate 2,105,966 of CM036913.1, read as the reverse complement.
TTCCTACAGACCTTCCCTGCACCAAAAGCATCAACAGCTGCCACTGCTCTTGGAAAACACCAGAGCTGTGACTACACAGCAAGCCTTTACCTCCAAAGGCTGCAGATGCAGCACCAAGATACACAGATATTTGGCCAGTTTCATGTGTCCTAAGGCCTTGTTCCCCTTACACTTTGCAGTGTAGGTGCTCCAGGGCATGTGAAAGAGTTACACACCCACGCTGCAAACAGGTAGGACCTGGTACCAAATATGAGGCAGCACCTTTGGGCTTAATAAAGGCTGGATTATAGATCCTTTTACTGACCACCTGACTCCTTCCATGCTAAATATGATGTAGTTTATGCTACTAAAGTTGCTGCCAACATGGAATTCTACTCCAAACCCACTGGAATACTAAAAATAGCTCAGTTGGGTTTGGGTTTTGGTTTGACTTATTTATTCTTTGCTATTTTCCAAAGCTCATTGACCACTATTGAGAAGAACTTAACAGCATCTTACCACCTCTAGGCAGTCCATGATCTTGGTTAACTTATCTTCAGGTAAGTTTTTCAGCAGGGACACACTTCCAAGGAGGCAGAAATGCAAAACAAACAACAACAAAAAAACCCCCCCCACGACCACCCAAAAGTCACTATCATCAGCACAGTCTTCATAATCTCATGGAAACAATTAGTACAACCACATTTTATAACTAGCTAAACTGGTGGTGCTCTTTAGCTAATATAAACCAAAAAGCCTTAATTTGGGAGGTTTAAGCATTCTCACCTTGTTTTTTAGATAAATAGAACTTGCACAGCTTAGGAACGTGGCAAATGATGGTCAGTTTGTAAATTGACTTTGTATTTCAGCAGGGGAAAAGCTCTAGCAGGCACTAAATAATTGGAATAATTGAAATAACTGGAATAGTTTGAAGATTCAGCCATAGAGAATCCATTAGCTGCAACCCAAGACATTACAGTAATCCAATGATGTATAGAAAATGCTCTGCAGAGACTGCAAGACCAGATGAAGGTAATAACTTGGGACAGCTGGTAAGAGAGGATCCAACCATCAAAGTGATGACTTTGGGATCTTGCTGGTAAGAATAAATTAAAAAATTCCCAGCCTGAGCACTCAGTCTTGGAAAGGTTTGGAAATCTTGGAGCTCTAAGTCAGTTGAGGAACTCCCTAAGACTCGATTCTGGGGTCTCAGAAAGCAGATGCATGGGGATAGCTCCAACCTAATGTGGGCATCTTTATCCACCTCCTGGTTTGAATATTCATTAAGTCATTTACATATCTGTCAGATTTCCCACAATGGCCATACATAATTTGCTCTATTTCCTGGAACTAATTGTTATATTTGTGCAATCTTCATTAAGTCTCAGAGGGTCTTCTGTGAGGGACTTTGGTGGCCCTTTGGTTGTCCCTAGTGGCTGTTTGATGATGCTTTTTTCCATATACTCTGGGTCTGTTCTTCCTTATATGGTCCTTCTGCAGTTCATCACTTTGCCTGTGGAAGGTAAGTTCCTTATCTTGGGTCCAATCAGCCTTCTGCTGCTCTATCCACATCCCTCCAGGATGCCATCAGTCACAGGCTGTAGGATCTTGTCCTTGGGTGCACCCTTCTTTGTATTCACAGCATCACAGACTCGTAGGGGTGGGATGGGGCCTCCAGAGCCCATGGGGTCCAACCCCCTGCCAAAGCAGGGTCCCTAGGACAGGGCAGGGCTGGAATCTCTCCAGACAAGGAGACTCCACACCCCCTGGGCAGCCTGTCCCAGGGCTCCCTCACCCTCACCGGGAAGAAGTTCTTCCCCACATTGGGGTGGAACTTCCCCTGCTCCAACTTGAGCCCATGGCCCCTTGTCCTGTCCCCACAGACACTGAGCAGAGGCTGCCCATGTCCCCCTGTGTCCCACCCTTCAGCTATTGATCCCCATTGATCAGCTCCCCTCTCAGTCTCTTCTCTCCAGGCTGAACAGCCCCAGCTCCCTCAGCCTTTCCTGGCAGGGGAGATGCTCCAGGCCCTTCATCCCCTTTGCAGCCTCTGCTGGACTCTCTCCAGGAGATCCCTGGCTGTTCTGTCCCAGGGAGCCCAGCACTGGGCACAACACTCCAGGTGGGGCCTGGCCAGGGCAGAGCAGAGGGGGAGGATCCCCTCCTGTGACCTGCTGCCCACACTCCTTTTGATGCCCCCAGGATCCCACTGGCTCTTCTTATTCCTTCTTCTTAGAGCCTGATGTCCCCCTTCTGTTCTTGGAAGCCATATATTCTGTTCCACTACTCAACATCAGCCCAAGGTTTCTTGGGCCTCCTGTTTGTTCACACCAAAGTTGCTCAAGGAAGCAGAAGAGAACTTCCACCAAGGGCACAGCAGAATCCTTCAGCTGTTGTTCAAGGTGTCACTCTTGCTACCCAGGCTCAGCAAGGATGTATTTATAGGAACCAAAGATGGATATGGATATAGATACACAAGACTCTGCACTGCCAGGCTTGAGATCTCAGTATCAAGCCATACCACAGTGGTCACTCTTCATTAAAGACAATAGGAACTCAGCTAATTGCATTTTGGAACCTCTAATTCGACCATCTTCCTAAGGAGAAAGCAGCAGTACATCTCTCAGTGTTCCCCACAGGACAGAGAATGATTACACCCCTCCACAGCTTCCCTATGTTGGATTTAGTTCAGGAATTAAGGCAGTTCTCATATCCAATTCTCCCAGGGATGAGGAATATTCCTTAATCTACCCCAGCAGCAAATTAACTTCTAGTTGGAGGATTTATTTAACTAGTTACCTATTGCTGTTTCCTAATGTAATACAGAAGGAAAACATTCAAAAGGAGAAAAATTGTCCTATGTATTCTCAAAAACAATAATCAAGAGAGGGAAATACACAGGTTTCTGAGGCCTTTTGCATTCCAAGTGTCTCTCTAAGGCAGGTGTAGTTTGTTGTGCACCTTTAGAAGCAGCCCAAACCTGTGTTAGAAATAGAAATTCAGTATATTTACCTTCTGAGGAAGTTCCTGTATTGCTCTTGTCTTGTTTGTGCTTTCACTCTCATGATGTTTTGGAACACTTCTCTGTCCAGTGCCCATGTTTTAATATCAGTGATGGCTTTAAGAAAACAAAACCCAACAACATCAATGATTGATGGGAAGAGATTGCAGTGTTGGGTCATGGAACAAGACAGCCTAGCTCTTTGCAAATGCCCAAGGCCACATTTTAAGATACCCAGCACCTACAGCAATCAGACTTGATAAAAAAATGTAGCTCCCACCTAAATGATGCTCACTAAGGTAAGGTGTAGGTTTCCAAATGCTCCATCAAGCAATGTCACAGAATTATAGAATCCTAGCCTGGTCTGGGTTGGGAGGGACCCCAAGGAGCACAGAGCTCCAACCCCCTGCCACAGGCAGGGCCACCAACCTCCAGGCCTGGAGCTACACAAGGTTGCCCAGGGCCCAATCCAACCTGGCATTGGACACCCCGAGGGATGGTGTCCATGCAACTCCACAGGCTGAGTAACCTTGAAATCCTGATCATTTATTATGTGTGGCAACAGGGCTGAACACTTGGGAAGTTCTACTCATCACAGACAGTCCTTACTCTGGAAAGCTGGGATGTAACCTCCAAAGGAGCTGATTGGAAAGAAACAAAACTTGACTGAAGTTTTTCAATACTTATGGGGTAAATCACAGCTTCACAGAGTGTCAGGAGTTGGAAGGGACCTCTGGAGATCATCCAATCCCACCCCCTGCCAGAGCAGGATCACCTAGACTAAATCCCACAGGGACACATCCAGGGGGGTTTGAATGTCTCCAGAGAAGGAGACTCCCCAGCCTCTCTGGGCAGCCTGTCCCAGGGCTCCCTCACCCTTCACCACATGGTATGTTGAACACTGTGGCTTGGATCCACCTCTAATTCAGATTACAAGGAAATGTTAGTGATGGATGCAAGAAGATAGAAACAACCGAGGTCATGAAACACATTTCACTTAATCCCGTGCTCCTCATGCAGTTTTCCTCCAACATAGCCATTTTATAAGGCAATAAAAGGCAATCAAATCATTACTTATAATCTTTTGAAAGGTAATAAAACCCCTAGTACAGTCAGCATGCACAAGATCCAGCATGGAAGATGCAAACTGCTCAGCAGCGTCTGTGTGCAATCACTGACACAGCAGAGCACGCTGCACTTTATTTGTTTTAAAGCAAAATAAGGTGATTTGATTTAATTTAATACCTTTAAAAAAAAATATATATATATGTTATGCTATATTCAAAGAGCTCCTGGGGAGCAGCCCTGTTGAGAGGGACCTGGGGGCTCTGGTGGGTGAGAAGCTTCCCAGGAGCCAGCAGTGTGCTCCTGCAGCTGGGAAGGGCGATGGGATCCTGGGCTCCATCAGCAGAGGGGTGGCAGCAGGGACAGGGAGGGGATTGTCCCTCTCTGCTCTGCCCTCCCCAGCTGGAGTCCTGTGTCCAGAGCTGGGGCCCCAATGCAAGAGAGATGTGGGGCTGTTGGAGAGGGGTCAGAGGAGCCACGGAGATGCTCAGAGGGCTGGAGCAGCTCCCCTACGGAGAGAGGCTGAGGGAGCTGGGCTGGGTCAGCCTGGAGCAGAGAAGGCTGTGGGGGGACCTCACTGCAGCCTCCCCGTCCCTGAAGGGAGCAGAGGAACAGGAGGGGAATCAGCTTGTTCAAGGGCAGAGACTGGCAGGACAAGGGGGCTGGAGTGAAGCTGGAGGAGGGAAGGGGGAGAGGAGATCTGAGGGGGAAGTTCTGTGCAGAGAGAGTGGGGAGGGGGTGGAAGGGGCTGCCCAGAGAGGGGGTGGGTGCCCCGTGTCTGGGGGTGTTCCAGGCCAGGTTGGCTGGGGCCCTGGGCAACCTTGTGTAGCTCCAGGCCTGGAGGTTGGTGGCCCTGCCTGTGGCAGGGGGTTGGAGCTCTGTGCTCCTTGGGGTCCCTCCCAACCCAGCCCAGGCTGGGGTTCTGTGATTCACTGGTTTTCCTGTCATAAGAAGGAACAAACCTGGTTTCTTTGGCATAAAGGAAAGAAAAAACATAGAGCAATTCATTCCTTTATCTCAAACAGGATCATTTTTTACAGGAAATAAAAATGACAGCATTAAAACGAGGCAGAGTGACTGGTCCTTGTACTTAACTCTGATATATACACATCCCTTTAATAGCTATTTATCAGAATGGCTCAAAAAGTACTTTGGGATGCTGGGAGAACAAAGTTATTGCTGTGGGTTTGTTTTTCTTCCCAATAACATCTTTCAGTTTGCTTTGGGTGAAGAAAACACAGCACATACCCAAGCTGTACCACAGGTGCATTTCCTCTATCTTGCACCTTAAATAAATAAAGCAATTATCTAGCTGGGGAAAAAAGAGCTTGTAATCTCAAAGATAAGATGAGATGAAGAAAGAAATCAGAATTAGAGGAGTAAGCTTGAAATATAGCTGCTGGGTGTGAAGATGCTGATGGGTAGCAGCAGGCATGGAAATGCTGTCAGGTCAAAGCTCTTCCTTCACTTGTTGGTTTTCAAAGGCTGCAGGTAAAGGGTCACTAGATCCAGCATCAAGACAGGGTTTTCACCTTTGTATTTATTAGTCATGCTCAGTTTTGCACTGCTCTTCATCCACAAGAAGATCCATCCACCCACATCCATGCTACTGGGGAGGGGTGGGTTTCTGCACTGATTTTAAGGATTCAAACACCCTTTTATGTCCATAATTGGACAATTACTGTCCTACCTTGAAACCAATTAATGTTAAAAAAGGCCTAAAGCAGCATGACATCTTACTAAGCAAACCCACTTCTCTATAATGCTCACTGCTGGTATATACAGCAGGGAAAAAGAAGTAAAATAGGGGAAGTATCCAAGTAGAAGAGCGTGCTAGTAAGGAAAATAATCACATTATTGATGCCATCCTGTTCATCAGGCAGCAGCAAAACCAGATCACATGTAATAACTTCCATCTGCACAGCCAGCAGTGATGAACTGCTTGGACTGGGTGCAGGAAAACCAGAAGCTTCTAAAGCAAACAACTTTTTTTGGGGGGGTTTTATTCCATTTGCTTCTTTTTAAGTCAACACAACCGCTTCCAAGTGTTCAAAGTTTCAATGGGTTTAGATAAGAACACAGATTAGCCTTCAAACTGGTGGTGGAGGGAGGAAAAACGTTGAATTTAATCATGTTTGGTGGCTCACTGGTTGTCAGAGGATAATTATGGCAGGTTATTAAAGGAATCAAAGGGTATTGAGTGGATAGAGGAAAAACATTGAGTTTAATCATGTTTGGTCACTCACTGGTTGTCACAGAATAATTATGGCAGCTTAGAAAAGGAATCAAAGGGTATTTAGTGGATGAATACAGAGTCTTATGGAGGAAGAGGGATATTTGTGCCATGGAAACACTTCACTCCATCCTTGTTAGCTGGTAAACAAAGCAAGAGCCCGTGTTTGCCTCAGGGATGCAGCACATCTCACCTAGATGCTTCACTGCCATGGCAAGAGTTGGTTACTTAATGATATAAAACTGGAAGAAGTATGAAAGCAACTAATTGCTACATATTTTATTTCTTCTTGAATTAAACTTTCTCTGCTCTAGTGAAAAAAAACCCCCACGTGGTTATAGTATCTTCTCCAACTCAGCACAATTTCAGCCTCGGAGCTGCATTTGACACAGGAAGAGCCAAAGATCATCACTGCTACTAAATCATTCCACATTCAAATAAAATCCTCCCTTAGCAGCTAGTTTAGGACAGATCTGGCTAGCTTTGAGGTGCCCAATTGTTTATTAGAGGTCATGCCATCCAGGAGATGGAATTACATTCGTGGCATAGTATTATTTGAGTTCCCAGCAGGAAGAACTCAGGGAAGGAAACACAAGCTTAGTGTAGAAAATCACAGACTCCCCAGGGTGGAAAAGCCCTTTAAGATCATCAAGTCCAACGGTCCCTGTCCTGTGCTGACCCAGATCTCTGAGCACCTCATCTCCCCGGCTGTTAAACACCCCCAGGGGTGGGGACTCAGCCCCCTCCCTGGGCAGCCTGTGCCACAGCCCCACAACTCTGCCAGGGAAGAACTTTGCCCTCCCAACTGAGCTGACCCTGCCCTGGGGCAGCTTGAGCCCATTGCCCCTCGTCCCATCTCCTGTCCCCTGGCTGCAGAGACCCTCACCCACCTCTCTGCACCCTCCTGGCAGGGCAGGGGAGGTGGGGAGAAGGTCTCCCCTCAGCCTCCTCTTCTCCAGGCTCAACACCCCCAGCTCCCTCAGCTGCTCCTCAGAGGATTTACCCTCCAGCCCCTTCCCCAGCCTGGTTGCCCTTCTCTGGACTCGCTCCAGGACCTCCACGTCCTTCTTATTGTCTAAGAAAATCAGAACACACCATTATCTATTAAATGAAAGCTGCAAAGAAAATCTGGGCATAACAAGGACCTCACAGAGGTCCATCATTTTAATTTTGAGCAAAGTTACTTAACCCAGCCCTTGGGTACCTTTCACTGAGGCTGTCCGTGTGCAGTTGTACAGAATGGCCAGCTCCCCAAACGCCGTCCACACAGGTATGGAGGAGAGGAGTTTGTTCTGCTGGAACACTTCCAGGTTGCCCTCTGTCAAAAAACCAGCAGAGTAACAGGTGTTAAAACTGAGCCCAACCACACAGAGCGAAGGGAAAGTGAACCAATGTGTTTCTGGCTTCACCACTGCCTAGAGAATGGGACTGGGAACAGCGATGCAAGCAGTGCTCTGAATCCCAGCATCACAGACTCACTGGGGTGGGAAGAGCCCATGGGGTGCAACCCCCTGCCAAAGCAGGGTCCCTAGGACAGGGCAGGGCTGGAATCTCTCCAGAGGAGACTCCACACCCCCTGGGCAGCCTGTCCCAGGGCTCAAAAACAAAAAGGGTGCTGAAACACAAGTATAAACCACTAGAGAATTTCTAATTATTATTCATTATTATAATTCATTCGTATTATTAGTGTTCTCTTATTATTCTCTTATTATTTATTAATTATTGTTATTATTAATGTATTTTTAATCTACAGATCTCCTTTGGAAGGGGTGGGTGCCCCGTGTCTGGGGGTGTTCAAGGCCAGGTTGGATGGGGCCCTGGGCAACCTTGTGTAGCTCCAGGCCTGGAGGTTGGTGGCCCTGCTTGTGGCAGGGGGTTGGAGCTCTGTGCTCCTTGGGGTCCCTCCCAACCCAGACCAGTCTGGGATTCTACGATTCTCCCTGCACCATCTACACTATTCCAACCCAGTTACCATCAATTTTCCAATCTAAGCCACCCATTTGAAGCCAGAAGATGTGCTTTCCAGCATATACCAAGATGCTCACTCCTGCCTCAACAGAGCATACTACTTACAGCCTGAACAATAATTCACAAGACTCTAGAGGCCCAGAATTGATGAAATATGCAAATTATCACTACTAATGATTTTTTGGTTTTCAATGGTGAGATAATGAAGGAGACTATTGCTGCTAGGAGCAACTTTCAGGTGTTAAACCTGTGCTCCACTGTGGCTGATCTGTAGTTTCAGATTTGAGTGTAAGCACAGAAGATTAATTTACACCTACTGGCATTATTTTAGGAAAGTCTTTGTATCCTAAAGCTTGATTTTGGCTTTGCTAGGTGTTGTTTGGGGTTTTTTTTCCCCCTCTGAGAAAAACCAAGCATCTATTTTTAAGAAAAAAAGTCTAAGTTTTGAGAAGAGGAAACTCAGAGCTCGGTTTCCCCTGCACAGAAAAGTGGTATAAACTCTAATGGACTCTAAAAAATGAGTTTATTTCAGAAGTGGCATCACCATTGAGCAGTTTCCTCTATTTTAAATCCTAGCTCTGGTGAAGAAAGGTTTGGTTGCACCTAGAGCAGAAAGGATTTGCTGAGCTGTTGGAAATGAAAGGTGTCATGGAATAGGAGGGAATCAAGGTTTGAGTTACTGAAGTGCTTTTTGCTTCATAAAAAGTCACAGGTAGAACATGCATTGCCCTCAGCATGGCCAGCATAAATGATTTCAGAGCACAACTATGGCTTTCTGCAAATACTCCTAAATTACTTCCTTGTTTCTCACTCTTAGGTGTTGGACAAGTCAACAGTACTCACCTTTAAGAACAAAGATGTGGTTGCCTGGCTCTCCCTGTCGGATGACGTAGCTCCCTTGCTGGAATGTCCTCTCATACATACATTCCACCATGTCTCGGATCTGGGGAGGCTCCAGTCGCTTCAGGAACTGGTTTTTATTCAGGGCGTCTGTGATCAGCTTCTTCTCACTGGTTTAAAATACAATACAATAAAATACAATACAATAAAATACAATACAATAAAATACAATACAATAAAATACAATACAATAAAATACAATAAAATAAAATACAATAAAATACAATAAAATAAAATAAAGTAAAGTAAAATAAAGTAAAGTAAAATAAAGTAAAATAAAGTAAAGTAAAATAAAGTAAAGTAAAATAAAGTAAAATAAAGTAAAGTAAAATAAAATAAAGTAAAATAAAGTAAAATAAAATAAAGTAAAATAAAATAAAGTAAAATAAAATAAAGTAAAATAAAATAAAATAAAATAATATAAAGTAAAATAAAATAAAATACAGCTTAAAAGATCCAGTGAGGTTGGGGTATATTATACACCAGGCATTTGATCCTCTCAAGATGTTTCCTCACGTTTCTAACACTCACTGACCAGTACCACTGGCAAATCATAGAATCCCAGACTGGTCTGGGTTGGGAGGGACCCCAAGGAGCACAGAGCTCCAACCCCCTGCCACAGGCAGGGCCACCAACCTCCAGGCCTGGAGCTACACAAGGTTGCCCAGGGCCCCAGCCAACCTGGCCTGGAACACCCCCAGACACGGGGCACCCACCCCCTCTCTGGGCAGCCCCTTCCAGCCCCTCACCACTCTCTCTGCACACAACTTCCCCCTCAGATCTCCTCTCCCCCTTCCCTCCTCCAGCTTCACTCCAGCCCCCTTGTCCTGCCAGTCTCTGCCCTTGAACAAGCTGATTCCCCTCCTGTTCCTCTGCTCCCTTCAGGGACGGGGAGGCTGCAATGAGGTCCCCCCACAGCCTTCTCTGCTCCAGGCTGACCCAGCCCAGCTCCCTCAGCCTCTCTTGGGACAACCTGTAACTGTGTTTGTGCTCCATGCCGTGATCTCTCTCCCAGAAAACAAGGGACACTGTTGCATGTCCCCTGGCTGAGTGTCAAGGTGTTTTACTGGAGCAAGATGATGTCACCCTTTCATGGAATCACAGAATCACCTGGGATGGGAGAGACCCTTTAGATCGAGTCCCACCCCAGCCTCACCCTGCCTGGCCCATGTCCTTAAGGACTTAATCCACACACCTTTTCAATCCCTCCAGGGATGGTGACTCCACCACTCCCCTGGGCAGCCGGTTCCAACGCCTGACAGCCCTTTCAGTACAGAAATTCCTCCTGATCTCCAACCTAAACCTCCCCTGGGGCAATTTTAAGCCATTCCCTCTTGTCCTATCTCCTGTCACCAGAGAGAAGAGACCGACCCCAAAACATCTCTGCACCCTCCTGGCAGGGCAGGGGAGGTGGGGAGAAGGTCTCCCCTCAGCCTCCTCTTCTCCAGGCTCAACACCCCCAGCTCCCTCAGCCTCTCCTCAGAGGATCTGTGCTCCAGCCCCTTCCCCAACTCCATCACCCTCCTCTGGACACGCTCCAGCATCTCAACATGATGACCACTTTCAATCCTGTGACTCTGCTGCCTATCCCAGAGCAAAATGAATCACAGCAGGATCCTTTGACAACAACAGTGCAATCCAGTTGACCAGATTTGCAAGACACTTCCCTCACTGAGCTTGATCTGGAATTATATAGAGATGGGAGTAATTTCCTGCCTGGAGGAAGACATGTGCTGGACATGTGGTAGCAACCAGAGACCATGTTCTGGATCTAAGAAGGCTTTGGCTCCAAAAGCAGAGTTGATTGCTCTAATTAGAGCTCTGGGAACAAGTACTGGGGAAAAGAGCTGATGTTTACACAGGTTCCAAACATGCATTTGGAGTTGTTTGTGCTCATGGAGCAATCTGGAAGGAAAAAGGACTTTGAATGCAGAAGGAACCCCTGTTAAATATGGAATGGGGAGTATGAAGGTGTCTTAGAGCTGACAAACAGTGCAGTAACTCACTGCCAGGCACACCAAAAAGGGAATAAATCAGAGAGCTGCAAAGGAAGCAGCCCTCAGAAGATTGGATCTGAAAAGGAAGATCAATTAGCTGAATAAAAACTGGAAAAAGATGGTGTGAGACACCTTTTAAAACAATTTCTAATCCCCACAAGGAATTCATGCTAAAGAAATGACACCAATAAACACATATGGGTTGTGATGCACTAGCTCTTGCTGCTAAAAATGTGACATAGGGTCAAAAATATGAAGTATTGCTGATACAGTACTAAAAAAGTCCACAGTTTTGTGCTAATAATCCGAATGTGAGGAAAAGAAACAAAAACCAAAGCACAGGGGGAAATATAAACCAAGGAATTATAACAGACAGAAGTTTTAGAGTTGCCTAGGTGTAGCCTGCATAGAGATTTGTTTGGAGAAAACTTCTCTGGCTGGCCTGAAGCTTTCCCCCATTGGACCACTAAGGTAAGAGAAGTAATTAAGGTAATATTAAAAAAGTCCTAGATTGGGTGTCCCAGAAGGAATATCTTCCCTCACTCCATACCAGAAGTGGCACAAGGAAGAGAAAAGACAAATTTGAAACTAAAGTAGGATCTCCACGTTCCACGGAGACCTCTATCTAGTAGGGAAGTAGAAAGAATGAATCAGATCAAAGGCACCTTAAAGGCCAGGAAATTGTTGAAGAATACTTAATTTCTTTTGAATGTTTTATTTTCTTCTTTATATAGGTATTTAAATCAGAACAGCATTGCTGTTGGACACCCCTGTTCATCCCTTTCAGCTGGAAGACCTTGCTTGTATTCAGACTTGGAAGGGAAGAGCCTGATTAGGAGACAAATGCCTCAATCTCATGTATTAGGTGTGCAGGGTGGAAGCAAGACTTGTTGAAAAATAAGGTCCTGATCAGCCTCAAAGGGGGAAAAGTGTTACAGCAAAATCTAAGGGAGCAGAGGAACAGGAGGGGAATCAGCTTGTTCAAGGGCAGAGACTGGCAGGACAAGGGGGCTGGAGTGAAGCTGGAGGAGGGAAGGGGGAGAGGAGATCTGAGGGGGAAGTTCTGTGCAGAGAGAGTGGGGAGGGGCTGGAAGGGGCTGCCCAGAGAGGGGGTGGGTGCCCCGTGTCTGGGGGTGTTGAAGGCCAGGTTGGCTGGGGCCCTGGGCAACCTTGTGTAGCTCCAGGCCTGGAGGTTGGTGGCCCTGCCTGTGGCAGGGGGTTGGAGCTCTGTGCTCCTTGGGGTCCCTCCCAACCCAGCCCAGGCTGGGGTTCTGTGATTCTATGAACTGGATCTTAGGGCAAGTTCTTTGCAGAGAGAGTGGGGAGGGGCTGGAAGGGGCTGACCAGACATGGGGTGGGTGCCCCGTGTCTGGGGGTGTCCAAGGCCAGGTTGGCTGGGGCCCTGGGCAACCTTGTGTAGCTCCAGGCCTGGAGGTTGGTGGCCCTGCCTGTGACAGGGGAGGTTGGAGCTCTGTGTGTCCTGTGACACCCAAAGCTGTACATTTCCTGCAGTGATAAATACATATAAACGAGTTGCAAAGACAAGAACAGCCCATCTGAGGTGCTGGTGGAAGAGTTCAGGAGTTGCATTTTGAGAAGAACACATGGAAAAATCAATCATGGATAAATCCAATAATAATTACTAACCAACAAAGCTGACTATGTGTGTATATATATTGGGCAGCCTGAGTTCTGATTGACTTCTATATGTTCTGGGTCAAGGGCTTCCTGTAGAGCACTGCCTTGAATCCCTGCCAGGAACGAATCCAATTAAACAACTGCTGCACTGATGGAGCTTTTATGAACCTACCAAGTAGTTTTCCTTTACTGCTGAAGCAACTGCATTTAAGTCCCTGTGTTCCTAACACAGATGCATCAGGAAGCTGCACAGCAAAACAAACCCCCCCAACAGCTTTCTGAGGCATTTGAGGCACGCTCTTGCTGATAATCATGAAACAATGTGAGGTTATCACCAAAACTAGGTTATGGGGGAAGATCTCCTGAGGAAAAGCCAGGAAGGAGCAATCAGTTGGGGGCAAGTAAGCAGGCTTGCAACATTTCCAGCCATATAATGACTGAAAAGAAGAGTAATGAGATGAGGCAAGAAAAAGAACATCAAGTAGCTATGGTGAGGATTGTGTTTAGAAGTAGGGATCATAACTGAGCTTCTGCTGCAAGCAAGAGGGTTATTAGCATAGAAGCTCTTAACTTCATTTTCTGCTAAAAACAACCTTGCTTATTTAATTCACCCTGCCCTGCATCATGCATACAACACTACAATAAAATACAGCAATGGCTCATAAGCTGGTACTTAAAAGGAGCACTAAAGCTTCCAGAAGTACAGGGTAGGAGGCTATATTGCTTTCAGAAAGTGCAGTTGACCTCAGAGTGAAGGACACGTGAGCATCATAACCATGGCCCTGGGATCAGCTGCTTGCAGGACTTTTATCTTTCCATCTTTCCTTCCTTCCCAAATTTCTCATCATGTTCTTGGCACATAAGGAGCAGCAGCACTTCTAATTTTGCTGAATTCTACAAACTGCAATGTGTTGCTCTGAATACAGAGGCTGGTGTGGGGTTGCTTGCAAGCTTTATGATGCTACTTGGTTTTAAGGAAGGTTGGGCTTTGCTTAGACCTCCTGGGTAGCTCTTCTTAGTCCTGAGTACAGAGGATTATGTAGAAGTTCATCTCAACAGTGGGGTTGTTACAAGAGACCAGCTAAGAGAGGGTTATTTTAGCCCCTGGGTTAGGTTAACTCTCTGTGTATCCACCAGATGGGATGGGATGGGATGGGATGGGATGGGATGGGATGGGATGGGATGGGATGGGATGGGAGGGGGGTTGGACCTGATGATCTCTTGAGGATCCCTTCCAACCCCTATGATTCTGTGATAGACAGGTTTGGGAGAAGGATTGGCTCCAGCCACACCTCTCTGAGAAGGAGGTTAGAAAGCAAGAGGGTCCAGTCTGAATCTCCCTGGTTTGTCTGCCTGGTGGGACAAGAAGGGTCGTGAGGCCCCACTGTCATGGTCTGTATTTGCCACTCACCTCTTGTAAAAATTACTTTGGTGGGATCATAAATAGGATTAGGCTTTCTGTTTAGTCTGGGTAACTGGCATTTCCCTGAAAAAATCCCCTTTTGTGGTTGTTTTGACTTGCAACTCATGTATTTCTTTGCAGAGAGAGTGGGAAGGGGCTGGAGGGGCTGCCCAGAGAGGGGGTGGGTGCCCCGTGTCTGGGGGTGTTCCAGGCCAGTTTGGCTGGGGCCCTGGGCAACCTTGTGTAGCTCCAGGCCTGGAGGTTGGTGGCCCTGCCTGTGGCAGGGGGTTGGAGCTCTGTGCTCCTTGGGGCCCAGTCTGGGATTCTCTGAAGTGGAAATGCTCACGTTATGTCTCCACTGCAAAATAAAAGAGGGTCTGAGGTATATTTATGGATACCAGTCTCATACCTCTGTTCACAGGTCAGCCACGACCACAGATATTTCTGGCTCCTGCCAAGGCTTGAGGTATAACTGGATTCAAAGAGGAACAAGTGAAATTAGGCTCCTACACCATGACTGTCAGAAACTGGAGGGTGGGAGGAAGCTGCTAAGAGGCTAACCACCCCAGACCAAAAATAAATCATATTTCACACCAGACTGAGTCAAAATTTGGGTGATAAACTGTACAGAGGTCAGAATCAGTGTCCACATTGCATTTGGGAGAGGTGAGCAGGGGCCACCTGCTCCATCCCAAGCCACCTATGCTACAGGAATAAGAATCCTGAAGTCATGTAGAAGGCATCCAGCCTTCTGCTCATCGGTGCTCTGGAGTTATAGCTTAACCTGCAAGCACTGGGCAAACCCAGATGTGAGAAGAGGTTCAGGTTCTGCTTAGCTGGCAGTAAAGATAAATCCCAGGGATACTGTAAGAGTCTCCTCAACCAAAATGCAGAGTGGACCCATCACTCTTCATCTGAAGTCTGTGGGGGACAGATGGCTCTTGGTTGAAGTTACACACAGACTCAGCCAGCACCCAACTACTCCATGAGGAAGCCTGTCTAAAGAGGGATAATTCTAATCTCAGTTTATCAGGAGAGGAGGACAACTTTGTGATAACAGTGATACCCTTGTAACCCCAGCATACAAACCCCCTGGCATGAACTCACCTGGAATCCTTATGGACTCTTGCTTTTTCAAAGGAAAAGGTAGCTTGCCTGTTCAGATCATACTGGCGTGTTGTTGGCTCTGCAGATACACCCTCCTTGGCTCCTCTCCTCCTGTCAGCAGAGACCTGAGCCTTGGAGGCTGCTTTGAATGGAGAAAGCTGGAGAGAGTGCTCTCCTTGAGTGCTAACCACATCCTGCAGCTTGTTCAGCTGCACACACTTGCTCTGAAGCTCCTTGGTGAGCTCTGCTATCACCTTAGTCTTCAGAGCCAGCTGCTCCTGAAGCTCAGCAACACGGCTTTGACCCTCCTGCAACTCTTGATCTTTCCTCTTCAGCTCCTTTTCCAGTTCAAGCACCCTGCTGCACAGGACATCAGCTTGCCCGTTGATCACACTGAAGCCAAGACCTGGGTCCTTCAAAAACCTGTGGTTGCCAGCACAGCCAATGGAGAGGTTTGCTACGTGTCTATCTGGCCACCTCAGGTGCTTGGGTTTCACTGATCCATTCCCCATCTTGTCCAGACACCTAGTTGAGAAAAGAAATTGGAACTTTTATTTCATTATCTAACAAGAGGAAGAAGAAAGAAAATTAAAATCATGGAATGGTAAGCGATGGGTTTAGTATTTAACTACCAGATAAACTGGAGATACACAACTAGAGTTGGTTGCTTTCATCCTTTCTGGTCCTGAAAGTTACAGGAGCTGCTTGCATGAAGAACTGTGTGATTTCATTTGTGCCTTCCAGTAGAAACCCAGGGAGAGCAAAATTAGGAAGAGCCAGCTTCAGAAAGACTTCTCTCTATTCATCTTTTCTAGATTATTTAGTAAATGTCTGTCCTTCCTCTCTGCCCAAAAGTAGGCCTGAATTCACAGCATCACCAGGTTGGCAAAGCCCTTGAAGCCCATGGAGTCCAACCATCCCTGTCCTGTGCTGCCCCAGATCTCTCAGCACCTCATCTCCCCTCTGTTAAACACCCCCAGGGGTGGGGACTCAGCCCCCTCCCTGGGCAGCCTGTGCCACAGCCCCACAACTCTGCCAGGGAAGAACTTTGCCCTCCCAGCTGAGCTGACCCTGCCCTGGCACAGCTTGAGCCCATTGCCCCTCGTCCCATCTCCTGTCCCCTGGCTGCAGAGACCCTCGCCCACCTCTCTGCACCCTCCTGGCAGGGCAGGGGAGGTGGGGAGAAGGTCTCCCCTCAGCCTCCTCTTCTCCAGGCTGAACACCCCCAGCTCCCTCAGCTGCTCCTCAGAGGATTTGCCCTCCAGCCCCTTCCCCAGCCTGGTTGCCCTTCTCTGGACTCGCTCCAGGACCTCCATGTCCTTCTTGTATTCTCAAATCACTCAAGTGTTCCACGTGTCACTGCAGGCAGCTTAACCAAAGATCTCAGCTCAGTGTGCAACCAGATTTAGAAAAAAAAACCCCAAACAACAAACCAGCCACCAGCCTGAAGGAAATGTTGGGCTACAGAGAGAGCAGGAGGAGATCACAGGAGATTCCTCATCCCACGCAGCGGGGTGGCAGCTTCTGCTGCCAAATGCAGTGGCACTCACCACGTTTCAAACAAAGGATCTCAGAGATGTTTTTTAAATTTCCTTCACAACAGGATAGTGACTGCCCCAGGGCACAGAAAAGCCCTGCTGTTTAGATTGCATCCAGAAATAGAGCAGGTTTACTGCATAAAGAGATGATGATTAAAGTTCATCATCTAACCACTGCGCTAACGTTAGGAACTTCTGTCTTCCAAGTGTATATGCACAGAATCAGAGAGTGGTGGGGGTTGGAGGGACCTCTGAAGATCCCCCAGTCCCACCCCTGCCAGAGCAGGGTCCCCTCCAGCAGGCTGCACCCAGGATCAGGGGGTTGGGATGGCTCCAGAGATGGAGACTCCCCAACCTCTCTGGGCAGCCTGGCCCAGGGCTCTGCCACCCTCCCAGCACAGAAGTTCCTCCTCAGGGTTAGGTGGGGCTTCCTCTGCTCCAGTTGGTGCCCATGGCCCCTTGTCCTGTCCCTGGGCCCCCCTGAACACAGGCTGACCCCTCCTCCTGAGCCCACCCCTCAGGGGTTGCTCAGCACTGAGCAGATCCCCCTCAGGCTTCTCTTCTCCAGGCTGAGCAGCCTCAAGTCCCTCAACCTCTCTGTGCCAGAGAGATGTTCTGGTGCCCTCAGCATCTCTGTAACCCTTTGTTGTCCCCTCTCCAGGAGCTCCCTGTCCTTCCTGCCCTGGGGAGCCCAGCCCCACACACTCTATTCCCAATGAGGCCTCCCCAGGGCAGAGCAGAGGGGCAGGAGAACCTCCCTGCCCTGCTGCCCACACTTCTCCTGATCCTCCCCAGGACGCTGTTGGCTTTCTTGCCCACAGGGCACATCGCTGGTCATGGCCAACCTGTTGCCCACCAGCACTCCCAGGGCTTTCTCCACAGCCCTGCATCCCAGCAGGTCACCCCTAAGTTGTGCTGGTGCTGGGGGTTGTTCCCCCCTGGGTGAGCTCCTAAGATTACTCCCTGCCTAGCTCTCCAGCTCTCCCTGGATGCCAGCATGGCCTTTCAGTGTGTCCCCCACTCCTCCCAGCTTGGTACCATCAGCAAAGTGGCTGAGGGTACACTCCATCCCTTCACCCACACCCTTCAATCAAATCAATCATCACCCTCCAATGGGACAAGCATCCAAATCCAACAGATCTCTGTTTCCACACGACAGCCTTCCTCAGCTCCTGGTGCAGGGAACTCAGGGCTAAGTACACAGCAGAAAACAGGAGAAGACTGCCAGGCAACTCAGTGTTACAGCAGCTAACGGGGTGTTTCTAACAGGCACCCTAAAACCTTGAGCCTCCAAAGTTTGCCCAATCTCTACCTGTAAGTAACAAGGGGGAAAGAAATGAACAGAGGCTACTCTGTGGTTACTACGTGGCACCTCAGGACCTCTTCTGAGGGGTCTCCCCCTGCCAGAGACGTGGCCACAGCCGGGGCTGACTCAAACCCACCCGAGGGAGAGGAGGATGCTCCGGCTGCAAGGGATGCAGCGCACGCTGAGCATCCTCCGGGTACCAGAGCTGCCGGGCCAGCAGCACCGCCGGTACCGCGCCCCACCGGAGCCCGGCTGCACCCCCGGAGAGGCTGCGGCATCCCCAGGCTGCCCGGCCTCCCTTGATCCCTCCCGGCTCCCGGTGCGGCGGGGCTGCACTCACCTGCGCGCTGCGCCCAGGGAGCCGGGGCGGGACGGGGCCGGGAGGCGGCAGGGACCGGCGGATGGATGGGACCGGCTGATGGATTGATGGATGGATGGATGGATGGATGCTCCCGCGCTCGCAGCGGGGACGGGGAAGGAGGGAGGGAGGAAAAGCCGCTACCCGCCTCGCCAGGCCGGGAGGTGCTGCGGGGGCGGGCGGGGGGGCGGCCGCGGAGATGCCCGTCCCTCCCTCCATCCCCCCCTCCTTTCCTCCCTCCATCCCCCCCTCCTTTCCTCCCTCCCTCCATCCCCCCCTCCTTTCCTCCCTCCCTCCCTCCCTCCATCCCCCCCTCCTTTCCTCCCTCCCTCCATCCCCCCCTCCTTTCCTCCCTCCCTCCATCCCCCCTCCTTTCCTCCCTCCCTCCATCCCCCCTCCTTTCCTCCTTCCCTCCCTCCATCCCTCCTTCCCTCCCTCCCTCCCTCCATCCCCCCCTCCTTTCCTCCCTCCCCCCCTACTTTCCTCCCTCCCTCCCTCCCTCCCTCCCTCCCTCCATCCCTCCTTCCCTCCCTCCATCCCTCCTTCCCCCGGCGGTGCGGGGGCTCGGCACGGCGGCCGATGCTCTATCCCAGCCGGGCAGGGTCGGGGACCGCTGCGGGGGGGAGATGCAGGGGCCACGCTGATGAGAGTTTGCCCTGCTCGCTCTTCCCTCACCCCTGGGGAGGTGCTGGCACGGTTACCGGGCACACAGCAGGGACCCTGCAGCCTCTGCAACGCATCCCGGAGCATCACTGCAGAGCCCTCCTGAAAAGCAGCTTCACACACCCCAGAATCTGTCCTCACTGAGGCTGGAGCATCACAGCTTGCCCCTGGATGGAGTGCTGCCTCTCTGTTCAGCAGATTTCACACAGGCTGTTCTCTCCAGGCACCTATCTTCACGGTGACTCCAAGCAGATGCCTTCAAAGCAAGGATTGTTAGACCCAACCAGCCTGCCAAAGCATCAGTGAAAAGGTTTTACAACATCCAGAGCTGTGTGCACACCTGTCCTACTGTGGCTGTCAAGCAGACCCCAAGCTAACCCCAACCTGTAGCCTTTGGGATGTCCTCTCCAGTATTTAACTCTACACTTCATAGAATTACAGCATCACAGAGCATTAGGAGCTGGAAGGGACCTTGAAAGCTCATCCAGTCCCACCCCCCTGCCAGAGCAGGATCACCCAGACTAAATCCCACAGGGACACATCCAGAGGGGTTTGGATGTCTCCAGAGAAGGAGACTCCCCAGCCTCTCTGGGCAGGCTGTCCCAGGGCTCCCTCACCCTCACAGGGACAAAGTTCCTCCTTGTGTTCCCATGGAACCTCCTCTGCTCCAGCTGCACCCGCTGCCCCTTGTCCTGTGGCTGCCACCCCTGAGCAGAGCCTGGCTCCAGCCTCCTGACTCTCACCCTTCACACACTGACAGACAGTGATGGGGTCACCCCTCAGGCTCCTCTTCTCCAGGCTGAAGAGCCCCAGCTCCCTCAGCCTCTTCTCATCAGGAAGGGGTTCCACTCCCTCCATCACCTTCCTGTCCTTGGATATATCCCTGTGGGATTTAGTCTGGGTGACCCTGCTCTGGCAGGGGGTTGGACTGGATGATCTCCAGAGGTCCCTTCCAGTGCTGGTCATTCTGTGGCTGTGCTGGGACTATAGTCCTGGTCTGTAAAACAAGAGCTCGACAAGAGAGGCCTGAGGATCATCCCTGCCTCAAGGATGTCCAGGCCTGGCAAGAAGCCCTTCCAGGCCTCTTTGCTCATCCCCTCCCTGCTGCTTTGGTCTTTCTTTCCCACCCCTCTTCTCTGGGCACCCTTGTTTTCTGTTCAGTGTGGACATCTAAGGGTGGAGCTGGTGATGGCAGCTGAACAAGGGATGCAGCATCATTTTTCTCACACCTTGGCCCTGTGGTAGGAGAACTAAACTCTGCTCTGCAGCAAGGATCTCTCTTCCTTTTCATCCCCCTCTACCTTGCTGATCATTTCCTCCCCTCCTCAAGCCTTAGGGACTCGCTGGTGCTGGGTGTTTAGAGGAAAGCCTGGGCTCTGCACCCAACAGACTGCAGATTACTTCTGGAAACATGCCCAGAGAGGCAGAGAGGAGGCTCTTTCAGCTTGAGATTCGACCTGCAGAGCAAACAACACCCCCCCTCCTGAGCAATGGCAGCTACATGGATGCTCTGTAACACAAAGAGCAGCATCAGTCAGTCCTGGCTGGTGCAGACAACATTTTATGGCTCCTTCTGACAGCCAGGAGGGGTTGGCAGCAGGCAGCATCTCCAGACAGTGTGTGTGACCCTCCTGCACCACCTCCACCTGCCCACAGTCCCCTTCTTGGATGTATTTTGCATTCCCTAGTACAGGCTTTATATAGGAAAGGAGGGAGGGGGTAGCTGCCTTCCCTGCAGTTTTAGGATGTCTGTCACATCTTGGCTGGCTGCTGGGCACCTCTCAGCTCTGGAACAATCTGTTGCTCAGGAAATCCCATTGCTCCAGGCAAACTGAGGCACAAATTACCTGAGAAGGAAGAACAGCTCTGCTCTGTAGGCAAAACGTGGACCTATACTTTGCCCATTAACAAGGAGGTGGGTGAGGGGAGCACAGATAAACAGGCAGGATGAAAAGCCAGTGATGAATTGTTCTAATAATATTCCTAATCTAAGGAAGCAGTCAGGAGGACTGCATCAACAGAGAGCAGCTCTTGAGTGCTCCAAGCAAAAGCCATTAAATCAGCAATCAAGGCATCAATTACTCCCTGGTTCCATGGGAGGGGTGCTCCTCAGGGAGCTGCTTCTGGGACACTCACACCACCGACCTCCTTATAGAGCTGCTCTACCAGAGGACAGCTGCCTTTGCACTGTGACATCAAACAGGGACACATCTCATCTGCAGGGGGTGTCACTGCTCAAAATCCTGTGTAAAGAAGGAGCCTGAGGAGCCCCAGGGAAGTGCCATAGAAAATGCCCTGTGCAGAGTTGGGTACCCTGTCCTAGGGACCCTGCTTTGGCAGGGGGTTGGACCCCATGGGCTCTGGAGGGCCCTTCCAACCCCTGTGATTCTGTATGCCTAGAGTCACTCAAGCTCCACCTGATAAGTAAAAATAGCATAAAAATGGCCTAAGAGTGGAGGGTTGTTAGAGAAACCATCACAAACAAGCCAGCAATACACCATCATGAATCACTTCTGAGACCAGGTGATGGGCTGAGCATCTCTTCTTCCCCCACAGGGACGCCTTAGGTGAGACCTGAGCACTTGGTTCTCCTAGGAAACTTAAGTCAAGTAGTTTTATGTCCTTCTGTGTGTAGTTTTCTGCTGGTTCATGCTGCACATGCTGTTGTGGGCAGCAGCCCCAAAGAACCTGCACTCGGTGGCCTCGATAAGCTGCACCATTCACTAACCCAGCTGTGAGAGCTCTTCCTGACCTCCACCAAACTCCATGCTAGCTCACTGAACACAGCCACACTGCAGGTGCCTCATGCCATTTGTACATCTGTAGTGGTGATAATTCAATATGTTGAACACCACTGGACTTACAGTGCTGAATTGGGGGTCACCCAGAGCCTAAGTCCAGCCCCCCCTTCCCAGCCCCTCCGATACCTGAGGGCAAGCTGGAACACAAAGGGGTTTATTTTCCACCAAATTCAGAACAAGGTGCCCAGGGAGGTTGTGAAAACCCCATCTCTGGAGGCGTTCAAGGCCAGGTTGGATGGGGTTTTGGGTACCCTGAGCTGGTGGGGGGTGTCCTTGCCCACGGCAGGGGGTTGGAACTAGATGATCTTTGAGGTCTCTTCCAACCTAAAGCATTCTATGATTCTAAATTCCTTTACCCATTATCTGTCACACTGAATCTCATTTCCTTTACTCCAAAGGAGCCAACTTCCCCATTGCACAACAGGCTGTGGTGTCCCACCTGAACTGCTGCTTGGTTTTACCTTTATTCCCGTTCCACGGTACCTGTGGCAGGGGAAAAAGCTCAGAAATATGAAACTGTAGAGGGAAATAAACCCCAGTAAAGTTCATTATGATGCTTAATTCTCATCAGCTTCACATCACCACCTCAGTTTCCTGGAAGAGCTCCACCTTTCAAGGCACATGAGCATCCTCCTAGAGAAACCTCCACCGTATTCCAGGGAGGGGAAAGCCTGCAAAGTTAATTTTCTATTATGATTCCTTATTGACTTGCTGGCACCTTCAACGTTCCCAGACTGCTCTCAGAATCTAAACCCCGCAGCTCTTCAAACATCTCAGGGAGCAGCTTGTTTTGTAGGAATTAAAGGGCGTAACTCCTGGCAAAACCCAACCCATTACCAATGCAGATCCCATCGTACAGCACAGGATGGAGTTTTCAGAGCTGCTGAAGTGCCTTTCACAGAGAAATTGGCTGTTTTCATGGGTGATTATTAAGCATGATGGAAGATGTAAATGAGGCTTTTAATCTTAGCTTGGCATGACAGGGCAAAGCAAGGCATTCTTGGAGATAAGCAGCGCTGCTGATCACAGCATCACAGAATCACAGGGGTGGGAAGGGCCCTCCAGAGCCCATGGGGTCCAACCCCCTGCCAAAGCAGGGTCCCTAGGACAGGGCAGGGCTGTAATCTCTCCAGAGAAGGAGACTCCACACCCCCTGGGCAGCCTGTCCCAGGGCTCCCTCACCCTCACCGGGAAGAAGTTCTTCCCCACATTGGGGTGGAACTTCCCCTGCTCCAACTTGAGCCCATCGCCCCTTGTCCTGTCCCCACAGCCACTGAGCAGAGGCTGCCCATGTCCCCCTGTGTCCCACCCTTCAGCTATTGATCCCCATTGATCAGCTCCCCTCTCAGTCTCTTCTCTCCAGGCTGAACAGCCCCAGCTCCCTCAGCCTTTCCTGGCAGGGGAGATGCTCCAGGCCCTTCATCCCCTTGGCAGCCTCCGCTGGACTCTCTCCAGGAGACCCCTGGCTGTTCTGTCCCAGGGAGCCCAGCACTGGGCACAACACTCCAGGTGGGGCCTGGCCAGGGCAGAGCAGAGGGGGAGGATCCCCTCCTGTGACCTGCTGCCCACACTCCTTTTAATACCCCCCAGGATCCTATTTTCCCTCTTACCCACCAGAGCACACTGCTGGCTCATGGCCACCCTGTCACCCACCAGGACCCCCAGGTCCTTCCCCACAGAGCTCCTCTCCAGCAGCTCCCCCCAGCCTGTCCTGATTCCAGCAGTTATTCCTTCCCAGGTGCCAGACTCTCCACTTGCTTTTATCAAATCCCATCTGGTGTCTCCCTGCCCAGCTCTCTGGTCTGTCCAGGCCTCTCTGGATGGCAGCAGTGTCCTGCCTGGCAGCCACTCCTCCCAGAATGATGCACGTGAAGGAAGAACTCAGAGCTGGAGACTGGGCCTGCACCAGCTCTGACACATCCAACTGGCTCACATGGGGTCAGAGTGACACCACCACACAACCTCTCAGTCCCCCAGGCAGCGTGGTGGTTAGAGGGAGATGCTGAGGGGGTGGGAACTCTGATCTGCCTCTCCTCACAATTGTTCTTCCAGAACAATTCTGGGAATCTCCTGTGCTTCCCTGAGGAAGTTCCTCCTCTCACCCTGAGAAATGCAGCGTGCAAAAGCTCTCACCAGAAGCTGGGGCTGAACAATCCATTTGTGAGGTTACACACCAGGCTCCCTGGCAATTCATTTTCTTAGGTGGAGCAGCCACAGATGGTATGGAGAAGCATCCAACACAGCACTGCCAAAGCCTCACGGTCAGCCTGCTCAGTCCTGACCCAGACTGGCCAGAACCTTGGGTGGCTACCAATGAATCTGGATTTATTTGATTTATATCACAAGAGGGCACCCTCAGCCTGACACAGGAAGCTTCCCAAGCTGGAAACAGGGAAGACCTTGGGCTGGAAGGGGCTGAGAGGGAGAGTGGCACCAAAAGCAGCATCACAGGGCAACAGCCAGTGGCACCTGGGCTGCAGGGACCTCTCCTTGGCTGGCCAAGGCCAAAAGTCACTCTCCTCTGTGTGATCCCTGAGGGAAGAGGACTCCTGCAGTTCTAAAAAATGGATTTCAAAGTAGTAGGCTGGAAAAGCCCTTTGAGATCATCAAGTCCACCCATCCCTGTCCTGTGCTGACCCAGATCCCTGAGCACCTCATCTCCCCTCTGTTAAACACCCCCAGGGGTGGGGACTCAGCCCCCTCCCTGGGCAGCCTGTGCCACAGCCCCACAACTCTGCCAGGGAAGAACTTTGCCCTCCCAGCTGAGCTGACCCTGCCCTCAGCTTTCTTCCCTGATGATGAGGTCCAAGGCTCCCTGCAAGAACCATTCCTGAAATGTTCCATTCAGGGCTGCAAGCACACGTTGCTGGGTCACATAGAGCTTCCTGCCCATCAACACCCCCAAGCCCTTCTCCTCAGGGCTGCTCTCCATCCATTCCCTGCCCAGCCTGGAGCTGTGCTTGGGATTATCCCAGCCCATCTGCAGGACCTTGTGCTTGGCCTTGCAGACCATCATGTGGTTCTCTCAGGCCCATGCAGCTTCTTGCTCTGATGCCTCACGTGCTGCACAGCGAGCTCGGGGCACACACAGCCCATCATCCCTCTGCTCCCCACCAGAGCCTGACCAGCCACCCACCTCCCCCAGGCAGGGCTGACCCTGGGTGACACAGGACAGCAGCAAAGGGGAGTGCATGGAGCAAGAGGGGTCTCCATCAGGCAGGGATGGGAGAGGGGGACACGGTGCCTGGGGCAGCGCTGGGCAGTCAGGACTCACCTGGGACAAGAGGTTGTGGCTCACCAGAGAACCTCAGTGACCTCTGGCAAGGATGCCTGAGGGTTCTCCAGGTAGGCTCCAGCACAGGTACTGCTGCCATGCCAGTTAGAGGCAGCACTGGGATCCTTAGCAGGCATCCAGGCTTGTTCCTCCTCCTGGGGACACCATCACCTACCCACCCATGCCAGGAGAGAGGAAGGCAGAGTGTGTGTGGGACGTGGTGATGAGAGCCCCCATCCTGCTTCCATGCCCAGCAGCAGCAGGGTCTTGTCAGCCTCAAGGATCAGCAAGGGGGCTGTGCTGACCTTCCACATCCAGGAGGTTTTTGGCCAGGTGCCTGATCTGTTCCTCTCCTTAGGGCTCCATCAAGCTTCTCCCTGATGGTCAGGGGGAAAGGGGTGGGTTTCTGGCTGGCTCCTGGCTCTTTGCTTGTCTCTGCCTCAGTGGAGCAGCGGGGGAGCACGTGAGGTAACGGTGGGACACGATGCATCCTGGCCCTTCCCAGGGCTATGCACTTGCCTGCAGGGATGCAGAGAGGGATGGGATACATCCAAGAGGAGCAAAAGCATCTGTCAGCTGCCCCAGAGGTGATGCTGACATCCCACCCACCCCCCAAAGGAACCAGGACCATGCCAACCAAGGGGACCCAGATGTCCAGCAGGCCTCCACCCCAGGGGACACATGGCCCAGGTCAGCCTGCTTGGTCCAAAGCACCATGGCCAAGGGGGCACCCAAAGGGATGCGTGCAGCCACTCACGTGGTTTGTTAATGACTGCCTAATGACCTTGGGGGGGACTGGGACCTCCTGGACACCTAGCTCACCACACACATCTGCTGGACCTTGCTCTTTGCCCTGCCCCTCCTCCTGGATCCTTGCCCATTTGGGCCAGTATAAAAGAGGCACAGAGGAGTGGGAGGGATTCTGGAGACCCTGAAGCCGTAAGGGAAACTGAGGCACGCACACACAGGTGCGGGTGAGGGATGCATAGGGGACCAAAGCGTGTGGGAGGGGGACTGTGAGGAACCCAAGGGTCCAGTGGGGGAGGGAGGATATGTAGGGGATCCAGGTGCCAGGGCAGGGGGTGGATCTGTGGGGGCTGAGGGGTCTGGGGCAGGAGGGGTTTCCATAGGGGACCCAGCCTTCTGAGGACTGCAGCGTTGTAGGGGACCCAAGTGTCCATGGGGTGTTCTGTGGGGGACCTGGGCATCCAGGTGGGTTCTGCAGGTGGCTCAGGTGTACAGGAGCCTAAAGAGGGGGGTCTCTGTGCATTTAAAGGGGGGTTTTAAGGGACCTGGGTACCTCGGAGGGGCAATTTATAGAGGAGCATCCAGGGTGGGATTTCCAACGGGGGTGCCCAGACATCTAGATGTCCCTGACCTTGTTTTCCACAGGTGCTCATGGCGAGCTGGGCCCTATGCCTGGCCATGGTGCTGGCAGTACTGGCAGGGGCAGTGGGTGACCATGGCTACGAGAAGTTCCTGCGACAGCACGTGGACTACCCCCGAACCACCACCCTCACGGCGCACCGCTACTGCGAGACCATGCTGGCGCGGCGGCGGGTGACAGCCCCAGGGCGGCCCTGCAAGCCCACCAACACCTTCGTGCACGCTCCAGCCAGGGAGCTGGTGGCCACCTGCTCCCCCCAAGCCAGGGAAGACTTGGTGCAGGTTACCCCAACAGCCATGGACGTCACGGTGTGCCGCGTGCGGGGGGGGAACACCCGCCCCCCTTGTACCTACCGCATGCAGCGGCTGGAGCACCACGTGCTCCTCAACTGCCGGGGGGGGCTGCCCGTGCACCTCGCCGGCACCTCCGCGTCCCTCGCTGAGGACTGACGTGGGGAGGGCTGGGGTCTCCCTCCCATAGCTGGGGGCTACGTTAGGGCTTGCAATAAAGGAACTGCCACAGATCCGGGCTCTAGAATCAGCTTCTTGGGGAGGGGAGGTGAGGGGGATGACACCCTGAGACCATACCCTTCTTTGGGGGGGGGAAGGAGCCTTCTTGGGTGCCCCCAAGCCTGTCTAAGGTAAATCGGGCTCCTTATGTGCCTCAAGCCCCTGGGTCTTCCCAGCCCCTGGGTGTCCCATAGCCCCCCAGGGCTCTGGCCTCTCCTCTACCCCATAGATTCCCCCCATGTTCCTCGATAGACCCCTTCTCAAGGGGTTGCACAGCTCCCCTGGGTGTCCCATAGCCCCCCAGGGCTCTGGCCTCTCCTCTACCCCATAGATTCCCCCCATGTTCCTCGATAGACCCCTTCTCAAGGGGTTGCACAGCTCCCCTGGGTGTCCCATAGCCCCCCAGGGCTATGGCCTCTCCTCTACCCCATAGATTCCCCCCATGTTCCTCGATAGACCCCTTCTCAAGGGGTTGCATAGCTCCCCTGGGTGTCCCATAGCCCCCCAGGGCTATGGCCTCTCCTCTACCCCATAGATTCCCCCCATGTTCCTCGATAGACCCCTTCTCAAGGGGTTGCATAGCTCCCCTGGGTGTCCCATAGCCCCCCAGGGCTATGGCCTCTCCTCTACCCCATAGATTCCCCCCATGTTCCTCGATAGACCCCTTCTCAAGGGGTTGCACAGCTCCCCTGGGTGTCCCATAGCCCCCCTGGGTGTCCCATAGCCCCCCAGGGCTCTGGCCTCTCCTCTACCCCATAGATTCCCCCCATGTTCCTCGATAGACCCCTTCTCAAGGGGTTGCATAGCTCCCCTGGGTGTCCCATAGCCCCCCAGGGCTATGGCCTCTCCTCTACCCCATAGATTCCCCCCATGTTCCTCGATAGACCCCTTCTCAAGGGGTTGCACAGCTCCCCTGGGTGTCCCATAGGCCTGGTCCCCTGGATGTGCACACAACTCACTCCCCCTGGCATCCATAACCCAACGGTATCACTTTGCTTTCCTGGATGGGTCACAGCTCCCACAGGGCCCCCCAAACTCCCATGTGTCCCATAACCCACTGGGTACCCCCAACATCCCCCATGAATGCCTCATATTCCCCTCTTCCACATGCCTCTGACCCCATCTGGGACCTCCCTGGGGCTGAAGCTGCTCTTGGGACCCCTTGGGACCCCCATGGAGCCGAGCACTGGCTGGGGTCACACACAGCGTGGAACCCCTGCCCCACAGATGCTGAACACCCCCACAACTACAACACCACAACCATGACCCCACAACCACATCACAAGGCACACACACAACACACAGACTACACCAACAAGTATTTGCTTGGGTTTTCATGAGACCTCACATGTTTTGGCTTGTGTTCATCACCTCTTGTCCTGCCACTGGGCACCACTAAGAAGAGCATGGCTTCCATGACTTCATCTCACCCCACCAGTACTTACCAGGACACAGAGAACCCCAGACTGGGCTGGGTTGGAAGGGACCCCAAGGAGCACAGAGCTCCAACCCCCTGCCACAGGCAGGGCCACCAACCTCCAGGCCTGGAGCTACACAAGGTTGCCCAGGGCCCCAGCCAACCTGGCCTTCAACACCCCCAGGGACGGGGCACCCACCCCCTCTCTGGGCAGCCCCTTCCAGCCCCTCCCCACTCTCTCTGCACAGAACTTCCCCCTCAGATCTCCTCTCCCCCTTCCCTCCTCCAGCTTCACTCCAGCCCCCTTGTCCTGCCAGTCTCTGCCCTTGAACAAGCTGATTCCCCTCCTGTTTTTCTGCACCCTCCTGGCAGGGCAGGGGAGGTGGGGAGAAGGTCTCCCCTCAGCCTCCTCTTCTCCAGGCTCAACACCCCCAGCTCCCTCAGCTGCTCCTCAGAGGATTTGCCCTCCAGCCCCTTCCCCAGCCTGGTTGCCCTTCTCTGGTCTCTCTTCTAAACGTCACGAAACCTTAGGAGGTCCAAGAGGACCCATCTCCACCTGGCCTTGGTCTCAATACTGAAAGGAGCTCCTAGTAAGACCCTGCCTTGGGAATAAATCACCTCTTCTGCCACTGCTGGCAGAGAGCTGATCCCTCACCTGCACTGGGCTCAGCTGATGTGGCCGAGCTCAAGGTCTTTCCACAGGCAAGAAAGCAGCCTGCAGCAATTTCCCTTAAATTAATCTCTTCCCAATTAACACACACACCTGTAATCACTGATTTGGGTATTGAGAGGCAGAGAAGATACAAGAAATGACTTTTCTCCTTCCCCAGGCACAGCTCCAGACCTGTGAGTTGGGGTCATGGCTGCGCTATCCTTAATCTACTGGGATGCAGCCCTTTATCCAGGGAGACAAAGAGGCCTTTGCCACCAGCAGCACTGGGCTGTTCCCAGGCAGCAGCCAGCGAATCTCTAACAGCATCAGGTAGCAAAAAGCTGGCATGTTCCTTCCCATTTAGGCCCTTTCATGTCCTGCCTCTCACAGCCACCCGTGCAGTCCCAAGGTTTGGAGTTGTTGCTGCCTTATCCCACCGTGGGGAGGCAGCAACTGTCATCTCTGGGTAGGGGGTGGGAGCTGAGGACCTTTCCTAAGGTCACAGAGAAAGTCTGAGACAGGAGCTCAGGCCAGGCCTGCTGAACCCTGTTTAAAGGCACCCCAGTTTGTGGGCTCTTCTCTAGAGGAAAGACAAACCATGGCAGCCTGACTTTGTCTTTATTTGTCTCACAGACTCACAGGGGTGGGAAGGGCCCTCCAGAGCCCATGGGGTCCAACCCCCTGCCAAAGCAGGGTCCCTAGGACAGGGCAGGGCTGGAATCTCTCCAGAGAAGGAGACTCCACACCCCCTGGGCAGCCTGTCCCAGGGCTCCCTCACCCTCACCGGGAAGAAGTTCTTCCCCACATTGGGGTGGAACTCCCTGTGCTCCAACTTGAGCCCATCGCCCCTTGTCCTGTCCCCACAGCCACTGAGCAGAGGCTGCCCATGTCCCCCTGTGTCCCACCCTTCAGCTATTGATCCCCATTGCTCAGCTCCCCTCTCAGTCTCTTCTCTCCAGGCTGAACAGCCCCAGCTCCCTCAGCCTTTCCTGGCAGGGGAGATGCTCCAGGCCCTTCATCCCCTTCGCAGCCTCCGCTGGACTCTCTCCAGGAGATCCCTGGCTGTTCTGTCCCAGGGAGCTCAAACCCTTATGGGGAAAAAATTATTAGAGCAAAGGCTTCTTGAGAACTTGTGCTTTGCTGTATTTGTGGCAGGTTGCCTGTGGTTTGCTCTGTTTGTGGCAGGTGTACTTTCAGAGTGAGCGATAGCACCAGGGAGAAGCTTTTTCCATGCCAATTTTGGCATGCATGGCATGAAGCAGCCTGGTTTCACAGGACTCCTTCTGCCATAGTCCATGGAGCCCTGTGTTGACTTTGCTGAGTCAATATATCTGAGGGCCCTTGCGGTGCTGGCCTGAGCCAGTCACTGCTCTGGTGCTGTGAAAATCTCATTGCTTTTCCAGAAGTAGGACTGAATTTCCAGAGTAGCACTGGGAAGGTTACCACCCCACTCATGCCTCTCCTTCTACACCATCAGCGTGATCATAGAATCATAGAATGGGCTGAGCTGGGAGGGACCCCAAGGAGCACAAAGCTCCAACCCCCTGCCACAGGCAGGGCCACCAACCTCCAGGCCTGGAGCTACACAAGGTTGTCCAGGGCCCCAGCCAACCTGGCCTGGAACACCCCCAGACACGGGGCACCCACCCCCTCTCTGGGCAGCCCCTTCCAGCCCCTCCCCACTCTCTCTGCACAGAACTTCCCCCTAATCTCTCCTCTCCCCCTTCCCTCCTCCAGCTTCACTCCAGCCCCCTTGTCCTGCCAGTCTCTGCCCTTGAACAAGCTGATTCCCCTCCTGTTCCTCTGCTCCCTTCAGGGACAGGGAGGCTGATCTTCCAGGGAGCACGTGAGAGCTGTTACTTGCTGTACTTCCACATACCACCCAAGCAACGGCCGGCTCCTGGCTAAAGGATTTAATTGTCTGGTAACACAGTAGGTGAGAAAAGCAGGTTGACCCCTGTCAGGGAAACCCTGGGCATGAAATTCCAGCAGGTAGGACTCAGATAGGAGCTTTGAGCTGGTAGCCAGGAAGCTTGTAGTTGCTTTCTTGGTGGAACATAGTGTGGTCATGGGAACAAGTTTGGTGGCCTGTTGTGGTAAGGGCCTGTACTGATGTAGACACTGCAAGGCGAAAGGCGTGCCTTGAAACCAGGAGGGGATCCTCCCCCTCTGCTCTGCCCTGGCCAGGCCCCACCTGGAGTGTTGTGCCCAGTGCTGGGCTCCCTGGGACAGAACAGCCAGGGATCTCCTGGAGAGAGTCCAGCGGAGGCTGCCAAGGGGATGAAGGGCCTGGAGCATCTCCCCTGCCAGGAAAGGCTGAGGGAGCTGGGGCTGTTCAGCCTGGAGAGAAGAGACTGAGAGGGGAGCTGATCAATGGGGATCAATAGCTGAAGGGTGGGACACAGGGGGACATGGGCAGCCTCTGCTCAGGGGCTGTGGGGACAGGACAAGGGGCGATGGGCTCAAGTTGGAGCAGGGGAAGTTCCACCCCAATGTGGGGAAGAACTTCTTCCCGGTGAGGGTGAGGGAGCCCTGGGACAGGCTGCCCAGGGGGTGTGGAGTCTCCTTGTCTGGAGAGATTCCAGCCCTGCCCTGTCCTAGGGACCCTGCTTTGGCAGGGGGTTGGACCCCATGGGCTCTGGAGGCCCCTTCCCACCCCTATGAGTCTGTGATTCTGTTTGGTTCCCCACCTTCTTCTATCCCAACAACCCCTCCACACAATGGGGTCACCTTCCCAACACAGCACTGGCTTGAAAAGCTCCACTGAGAACAGGAACATTCATAAAAGTGAGACCTGGTTGATTTTTTTTCAAAGAAAAACTGTCTTTTTTAATGAGCACAGACACTCCTGTAACTTCAGGGAGTTTTCCTTGAAAACCAGACTCATTGAAATATTTTAAAACATCCATTGGAGGAAGGGGGAAAACCTGACTTCTTCTACCCCTCCTTCTGAGTTATTCCTTTTTCTTCCAGGAGGAAATTCTGGAGAATTCCTCTTCACAGTCACACTGTTCACATGCCTAAAGTAAAGCTGAGGGGTTTTTTTTAAAACTCCATGAGATTTCCATTTGAATTTCTCTGGTTTTTCTTAGCTACATGTCATAAAGAAGAATCCAATCCCATAGACCAATTTTCTGGGGCTTTTTTTTGTCTGTTTAGCGTGAAACTCTGCTGGTGGCACGATGAGAGTACATGGCATTATGAACTGGCTTCATGTCACCCTAAAGGTGATTCTTCAAATCCCCTTTCCAGTCTGGCCCAAAATAGGACTGTTTGCTTTCTCATATGACATATTTTTGAAGGAATGTGTGGTTTAAAGAATACAAAATGTTTGGGGAGAATAGAGCTATTCCTTTGTCTCTGATTGCATGGAGCGATAGGATGAAGGGTGATGGGTTTAAACTGGGAAAGGGGAGATTTAGGTTGGAAAAAGTTCACTCTGAGGGTGGTGAGACCCTGGCCCAGGGTGCCCAGAGAGGTGGGGGAGGCCCCATCCCTGGAGATATTCAAGGTCAGGGTGGATGGGGCTCTGAGCACCCTGCTCTAGTGAAGATGTCCCTGCTCACTGCAGGGTGGGACTGGGTGGGCTCTGAAGGTCCCTCTCAACCCAACCCAACCCATTCTGTGATTCTATGATAAACAAAAAGGCCCTGTGGCTTGGTGGCTTGGACTGGGCGGTGGGGCTGAGGGGCTGACCCACCCTCCTTCAGCACTGAAAGCAGCAGAGCCCATCCTCTCTGTCACCAAGAGTTTAAATACTGGGCCATCCCCATAACAAATGAGACCAGAGTGGGACCAGAGCTGGGAAGAAGCCACAGCTTTCTGTGAAAGACTGAGCTGAGAGGCTGTGAAGAGAAAGGACCATGCCTAAGGAGTACCTGGGGATTTTCCTCTGAGGTGCATCCCAGCACAGCCCAGGGCAGCTCACAAAAGGCCCCTTATCTCTGCAGCTCAGGATGTGATAATGGCCCAAGCGCCTGGCAGAGCAAATACCCAACCCCAACTTTTTCCATCCACACACAAACCTTGGGGTAAAGGTGCTTTAAGGAGCCAGCACTGATGGATGCACAAAACATGCTCCTCTTCCTGCAGATACCTCTGTTTCCTTGGCTCTGCTCTGGCTTTGTTGGAGGTCCTGCAGTATATAAAGTGCAGCCAGGGCAGCCCTTGGCTCAGTCCTTTCTCCAGGCATCAGAGGCAGCTGAAGAAGCTGAAGAAGCTTGATGTGCTGGGCAGAGCTGCTTGTCCTTCTTCCCACAGCCCCATACCTGCTGGTGGCTTTCTCTGGTGCTGCTCTCTTCCATCACCTCTGTGCTTCAGGATGCCTCTCTCTGACTGCCCGGTACGTGGGCATCACCCCACCATACCTGTGGGTGTTTTTGGGGGGTTCTCCTGGCCAGATGTGCAGTGGGACACGTGGTAACAAGTCTCCACTGACACAGGTAGGGATGTTTGTATGGCTTGGATGTGAGCTGTCCCTGGTCTTCTAGGCTCCCCCAGGGAAGGGGTCCCAGCCCCGAGCTTGGCTGAGGGCAAGAAGCGTCTGGCCGCTGCGCTCAGTGCCCTGCTCTGCCTGGGCTGGGCTGTGTGGGGCCAGGAGTGGGGCTGATGGGCCTTCGGGGTCCCTCCCAGCTCAGGGGGTTCTGGGATTCTATGATTCTCTGCACTGAGGCCAAATGAAGGTTGTTAAGGACAAACCAGACCCTCCAGTGTTGTGAGGGATGGGTTTAGGGGTGAACCAGGATGGTACATGGGCAAGGGGAACCAGGCAGGGAATGGGGACTGTCTCTGGTGTGTCAGCCAGCAATATCTGCCCAAATTGTTATCCCCCCTTTCCTGCTTGGTGATGGCCCTGGTGAACCCTCAGCCCCACAAGAGGCCAAAGGGGACTGTGGAGGGTGCAGTAACCAGACTGAGCCCCATTATCAACACTCTGGCAGGAGTTTCAAGCCCCATTTTCCCTAAAATGCAGCCAAAGGGCATCTGATCTCTTCTAGGTACATATTGCTCCTCGCTGGAAGATGTCTCCTTGCTGGGACAGCCATGGGCAGCTACGCTGTGTTGCTCCTCATCCCTGCTGCTGGCTCGGTGCTCATCCTCCTCTCCATCAGCTCAGCTCGTGCCCACACCTGGGTCTTTGCCTTCCTGATGTCCTGGCAGACACTGTGCCACCTGGGGCTGAGCAGCCAGGAGCTGGACCCACAGGATGCCAGGTAATGCTCTGCCTCCTTCCCACGACTCCCCTTGGTGGGCTGGGGAGCTTCCCTGTCATTTTGTGAGGGTGGGGGGGGTGGCCCCAAGCTTCATGGGCTCACTGGTCCACAGCCTCCCCTCCATCCACATCCCAGTGTGTGGGCAGTGCTGTGGGCACGGCCCCAGGCCCAGGATGTGGGGCAGCACATCTCCCACACGTGGCCTTGCCCCTGTGCCCCCAACATTGCCTTTGAGGGACACCCAGCAGTTCTCAGGTGCCCTCTCCTTCCAGGCCAGCCATCGCTCTCTCTGCAATCATGTTGCTGACCCAGAAGGCTACATCTCTGGCCTTGGACATCCATGAAAGGCTCACACAGCCCCAGCTGGGGCAGGGGCTTTTTCAGCGCTCCCTGCCCCTCTGCAGCTACCTGCTCTTTTTCCCAGCCCTCCTTGGAGGTCCTCTGTGCTCCTTTGGCAGCTTTCAGGCTCAGGCTGAGTCCCTGGGGGCTCTCCCCAGCCCACTGAGGCCTGCCAGCCAGCGGTGCCTCTGCGCCCTGGCCCTGTGGGCTCTGCGTGCGGGGCTGGAGGGGTGGCTGGCCAGCAGGCAGGGCTGCGCCGGCCTGGGCTGCCTGCCCCACGCCTGGGCACAGGCCCTGCTCCTCAGGCTGGCCTACTATTGGCACTGGGTGCTGGATGAGGCCCTCCTTGAGGTGGCGGGATTTGGGCCGAGAGTAGGCCGGGGAGACCTTTCCACCCAGGACCTGTGGACGCTGGAGACCACCCACCACCTGGCCGTCTTCACCCGTACCTGGAACAAGACTACGTCCCGCTGGCTGAGGAGGCTCATCTTCCAGCGCTGCCCCACGCAGCCTCTCCTAGCCACCTTTGCCTTCTCTGCCTGGTGGCACGGCCTCCGGCCTGGGCAGGTCTTTGGTTTCCTGTGCTGGGCTGTCATGGTGGAAGCCGACTACCGTATCCATCCCTTCCTCAGCTCCTGGGCCACCTCCCAGGCTGCGAAGCTCCTCTACAGAGGCACAACCTGGATCTTCACGCAGCTCATCATCGCCTACATCTTGGTGGCTGTGGAGGCTGAGAGCTTCTCCACGCTCTGCCTGCTCTGGACTTCCTACAGCAGCATCCTCCCTCTCTCCTATGGCCTCGTGCTGCTGCTGCTTGCCAAGAAGCTGAAGGAGAACTGAGCTTGCCCTCTGGGCTATCTTGTGTGGTTGGTGGGGCACCTCCTTGCACATGTGAGCACGCAGTCTGAGAAGTGCCATTGGCCAAGCAATCTCATATAATGGCATCTCTGCAGAACCAGGTTGGCTTTTACTCCTGGGATATCCCCCATCTCTGAGGGGTGCTCTGAAGCAGGGAGGTGAGGTCACCAGCCCAACGGGCAAGAGGCCTTCTAGCAGCACTACCTGCCCCATGTTTGTCTTGGGTCTTTGTGTCTCAGCCTCATCTCACCTGGGGAGCACACCACCTCCCCACCAGCCTCACCTGTGGTACAGATGCATCCATCAGCAACTGTGCCCAGCTCCCGGGAATCTGTCCTCCACGGGAATAGCAGGCACTGGCAGAGAGCTGCCTTGCCACCTTTCTCATGTGCATGGACCACTGGGAACAGGGAAAGGGGCTGGCAGTCTGTCTGGGGGCACTGCAACACAAGAAACACCCTTTCCTCAGCCAGCAGTACCACCAAGCAGCACGGGTCTGTGCTGCTCCTCCAGCAATTGCTCCTCAGTACCATCCCCGCAGCATGTGGAGCTCAAACTGGGTCCCAGTATAGACATCTCCTGCAGGTCCAGCTCTCCCCGAGTGGGTGATATGCAAGGTCAGCTGTGTGCCCTGCCACATGGGGAACAGGGATGATCCATCCCCTTCTCCATTCTTGCAGGGGATCCTGGGCACGGGGGCAAGAACTCCTGCTAGGAAAAGAGGGGCTGCTGCCCATGGCACGCTGAGGACAGCGGAGGCAAGGGGGAGTAGATCAAACTTGGCTGTGGTGTTCAGCCAAGGCTTGCCCCACAACAGCTACACAGCAGAAACCTAACACACTTCTCCAGTTCATGCATTGGCCTGGGATCCAAAAGCCTGGGACTGTTTAGGCTGGAGAAGAAGCACGAGTTACCACAGGGGAAAACATCAGGAAAGGATGGAGCTAAGTGTCTCTCTATGTGAGAGCAAGAAGCTCCTCACCCAACCTCAAAATAATATAGCTGAAAATCCTGCAGGACTATTGCTGGGCTCTGGTCTGCTGAGCATCCTGCTGCAGGGCACCAGGACCAACACCAGCACCAGCCTCAAGCACCCAAACTCAACAGAAAGCACTTTGACCAGGGTGGCATCGCACGCCGTGCAGGCCCTGTGCTGGTACCTGTGCCAATGTTTGTCACCCAGCTGAAACTCAGCACCCAAAACGGACTCAACCTTGGTTTACATGAGCTGTTTGGATGCTTGGGCTACTTCAAGTCCTGCTGAGCACCCAAGCCAAGCTTTGCAAGCTGCTTGCCCCTCATATCTGCCCGTCACCACCACAGCGTGGCTTTGTCACAGCCAGGCCCCGTCCTCCTTCAGTGCTGTCCTGCAGAGCCACCTCCATCCAACTTGTTCCCTACACCCAAGCTAATAACTGAGCCATCTCTTCATCTTATCTCTGAAAACCATGCTGGGCTCCCCCTCAGGCAGGTTCTCCAGCTGTTCCATCACTCTGCTGGCCCACATGAGACCACCAGCAGCAAGCCAGGGCCGGGGCGCTGTGTCAAGGATGGTCCATGGGACAGTGGATCTCAAGCCAGAAGGCTCCTGCCACCAACATTGGAAGGAATTGGACCCAGAAGTCAGCTGCAAGAAAGCCAGTGCACAAAAAAAAGTCCCTGAGGGCTGTGGTTGGAGCCATCCCACATTCTTTCAACAGGCAGGGACCTGCATGGCCTCCTCCCTAAGGGGAACAGGGGAAATTCATTGCAAATGGGTGCCCAGCCAAGGAACCATCCCCTCCCAGCAGCAGCAATCGTAGCCAAACAGATTAAAAAAATGAAGAAAATCCAGGTGAGAAGCCTGGAAAAGATTCACAGGAAGGAGACAGTGTCAAAAAAACCCAGGGAATTAAATTCCCCTCGAGAGAGAGCAGGCTGGATCTGGAGGTGAAGCAAGGCTGGAGGAAAGCACTCCTGGATTTCTCCTCCATTCTGAGCTGGGAGTGACATCTGGCTGAGCTCATACTGGGCTCTCCCTGGTGTGTCCCAAGCCTATCCCTTCTCCAAGGGCTGCAGAACTGGTTCCAGGAGCAGGGCAGCTTATCTCTGCCTTGCTGTTGGGTGGAAGAGAGCAGAAGCAGCCCAGAACCTTTTGGAAAAGCAGGTTTCCTGAGCAGGAGCACGGCTCTTCCACCAGGCTGGGTGGGAAGGGAAAGGGGACAGAGGGAGCCAGGCCAGCTTCTCCCTCTTCCATCCCACTACCCTTGTGTTGCACCTATGAGAGAAGCCTGTTTGCAGCACACCCAGCCCTCTGCTTTTCCAGTTCAAACACCAGCAGCAGAAAGACCCACCCAGAAGACAGGTTAGTGGCCCTGGCCAGCTCCTCTGTCAACACAGGGGTTAAATAAACACTAGACACCAGGGACAGGGGAATTACCAGGTGAAGGGAGGGAGCTGGAGGGATGGGGAAACCAAAGCAACTTGGCCCTGACTTCTCCCCCCTCAAGGCCTCAGAGGTGAAGTGGGGATTTTCCATTTCATTAACTTTACAAGGGGTAATTCCCAAAACCCAGCATCATCCTCATGAACAGACCCATCCTGAGCTCCCCTCTCACCCCTTCACAACCAAACAGCCTGTGTGGCTGCACCAGCAGACAGGAAAGCCACGCTCTATTGGTATGGCAAACAGGTAGATAGTGAGTTGCCCAGGGGAGAAAATACAGCCCAG
This sequence comes from Porphyrio hochstetteri, assembly GCA_020800305.1. NCBI lineage: Eukaryota > Metazoa > Chordata > Aves > Gruiformes > Rallidae > Porphyrio > Porphyrio hochstetteri. The sequence continues at coordinate 2,067,651 of CM036913.1, read as the reverse complement.
AGACAGAAACAAGTAATATTTTCTGCTTTTAAAGCCAGAAAAAAAGAGAAAAGGGGAAAAAAAGGATGCCAAAACCCACAAGAGATGTGAATTTGAAAGCCCCTCACCCAGTTCTCCCTTGCAAAGGAGCTTTATGTGAGTTGCTCCTGTTCTCCAGGAGAAGCAGCCAACTGCTCATCCCTGCTGCCTGCTCTGGGGAGCGATGCTCTTCCTGGGTAAAGAGGCTCTGGATGCTCTGGGGGTGTGTGTGGGGGTCAAAAACACCATCCCACAGGCATGGAAATCAACTCAAGTACATCCCGCTCGTTAGAAACATGCACACACACAGGCAGGGGTTTATTAGTCCACAGACCTACCATACCAAAAAACACCTGGGATCCCCTCCACCCCAAGCTGGTGGGGTTGGGGGTAGCTTCCCAGCTTTGCCTGCTCACCAGTTAACAGTTCAGAGGGTACTAACCAAGTCTCGTGCACTCGGATGGGAGCACAGGGCAGGGGATGGACACGCAGGTGGAAAGGCTGAGGTTCAAAGGTGTTTGAGGTCCACACCTAAGGTTTTTGGGAGCCCTCAGCTGCCTCCAAGGTGCACCCAAGGTCAGAGGAGCTGCAGCAGTTTTAATGTATGTGAGAGGGAGCTGGGCTCAGCAGATGCCAAGTACTGGCAGCACAGCCAGTCCTCCAGTTCCACGCTGCGCTCCGTGTCCACAGCTCTCTCTGCAAACTTCATCATGAGCAGGGCACGCTTCATGTCCACCCAGTTCTGAAGCACCCGGCGCAGGGCTTCCTCCTGGCCCAGGGGCTGCTCGGTGAGGTCCTTCCTAGGCCCCCAGAGCAGACACTGCAGCATCCTCTTGGCCTCGGTGATCCTCACGCGCTTGATGGGATCCGCTTCCAGCAGGAGGTGGGCCAGCTGCTGGAGCCCCCGGGAGTAGATGGACAAGCTGGGCAGAGCAGGGAGGTCCTCAGGGCTGTACTCCTGTTCCCTGAGGTGCACCTTCTCCTCGAAGGGGTTGGGCTGGTGCAGGAGCTCGTAGATGAGGATACCAGTCTGAAACTCATCAAACTTCTTGTACTGAGAAGCCGACACAATCTCCGGGGCCAGCCGGGCCTGACTCTTCTTCAGTCTGGAGTCTCCAGTTCCTGGCTTCTGCTTGGCTTTCAAAAAATTGCTGATGATGAGGCGGGGTAGGTGTTTGTCATCTTTGGCTTTCACACAGCTCCTGGTGGGCTTGCAAGGGACGAGCAGGAGGTTCTCCAGGCACAGGTCCCGATGGATGATGCCGTGCTCTTTGAGGTGCTCCAGGCCGTTGCAGAGCTGGAGGAGCAAGAAGCAAACACGACGTTCGTACTGCTCGGGCTTGGCTTGGTGCAACACCACCGAGTCCCTCACGAAGTCGGCGGTGGTCTGGCTGGGCACCTCTCGGGTGATGACCACCACGCAGTCGTGCTCGCTGGCAGCGCGGGAGGGATGGAGGCCATCCCCAGGGATGCTCTTCCCACCATCGGAGGCCAGCAGCATGCTGGAGGGAACAGAGGCCACAAAGTGCCCGCAGTCCTGCTGGATGTTGAAGTGGACCGGCACCGCTGGGCTGCAGTATGAAGCAGCCAGCTTGGGCTCCTGGGTTTTACAGATCTGTGAGGAGAGACCGAAAGCAAAGTCTCATCAGTCAGTGGTAGGGACCTGAGGTTCAGAGGTGGGTTCCTAAGCTGAGATTTACAGGTATTAACAAAGGCATCAGTAGAAGCAGGGTGCGCCTTGCTCACAGCATCACAGAGTCACAGGGGTTGGAAGGGCCCTCCAGAGCCCATGGGGTCCAACCCCCTGCCAAAGCAGGGTCCCTAGGACAAGTCAGGGCTGGAATCTCTCCAGAGAAGGAGACTCCACACCCCCTGGGCAGCCTGTCCCAGGGCTCCCTCACCCTCACCGGGAAGAAGTTCTTCCCCACATTGGGGTGGAACTTCCCCTGCTCCAACTTGAGCCCATCGCCCCTTGTCCTGTCCCCACAGACACTGAGCAGAGGCTGCCCATGTCCCCCTGTGTTCCACCCTTCAGCTATTGATCCCCATTGATCAGCTCCCCTCTCAGTCTCTTCTCTCCAGGCTGAACAGCCCCAGCTCACTCAGCCTTTCCTGGCAGGGGAGATGCTCCAGGCCTTTCATCCCCTTGGCAGCCTCCGCTGGACTCTCTCCAGGAGATCCCTGGCTGTTCTGTCCCAGGGAGCCCAGCACTGGGCACAACACTCCAGGTGGGGCCTGGCCAGGGCAGAGCAGAGGGGGAGGATCCCCTCCTGTGACCTGCTGGCCACACTCCTCTTGATGCCCCTGGGGCACACTGCTGGCTCATGGCCACCCTGTCACCCACCAGGACCCCCAGGAAGTCCCTTTAGTACATTAAACTGTCTCCCAGCTTGAGGATCTTTCTCGTCCTGCAGCATTCCAATCTCAGAAACCAGGTGTCTGGGCCCTGTTTCCAAGCACGCTCCCTTCACCAGGCAACGCTCCGTGTGTGCAGGACAGGAGGTGGGCAGGAACACAGGGAACCTCTGCAGATTTTGTTTCATTGCCTAAAGAAGCAGCTTTTGCATCACAGACATCATCCCTGCAGCCCATGAGATGTTTTGCAGGAGGGAAAGCAAAGCCTGCAGCAGAAGATGTGCTACCTCCATCCCTGGAGATGGTGAACACTTGCCTGGGGGAAGCCCTGCATGATGTGAGGGGGCTTTGAAGGCAGCCTTGTTTGGAGCTGAGGGGTGGACAGAGATGTCCCACCACATTCTTCTCACCTAATTGTCCTCTGGTTCCTCAGCTCTGGAGCCCCTTTCACATCCTTCTCAGCCACTCTGCTTCCTAGTGACTACTCTCAAGTCCCTGAGCTAAGGGAAACACACAACCAACAGCACCAGAGAGAAAGCAGGAGCTAACAACAGGCTTAAAATTAGTGAGAGAGCAGCAAACTAGAGGCTAAAAGCATGTTAGAATCCAGCTTCTCCTTAAACCCATGTGACTTGCCTTAACTTTGTGCTGTACTTAAGCTTGGTGACCGCATTAAAGACTAAAACTCAAGCCCAGGTTTATTCTCAGAGTCTCCATTAGCTTTTAGGGCCTTCTGGCATTTCTATTATACACAGGTCGTGGTGGGGGTTGGATTTCCCCCCCTCCCCACCCCCTTTTATTCAGTGATGTATTTCTGTCTCACCCACAGGAATCAGCAACAGGCTGGAACTCAGCATAACAGGCTCCAAAGCCTGAAGCGTGCCGCTGCCGGTCGCAGCACGCGTGCCAAATCGGACAAGAAATCAATTTTGCCCCCGAGTTAGAAGGAAGGGAAGAATAGAGAGGAGCTGGGGAGATGGGGGCTGCTTTTGTGTTCCTCCAGCAAGACTTGGAATCTAGGCATCAGCAGGTAATGCGCTTTGAGGAGATGATGCTGCGGAGATGGGGCGTTTCAAATCGCTATTGTCCTCTCCTTCCTAAACAAAACCAGCCCCCTCCTGCTGTGGCTGCGTGCTTATTGTGTGGGAAGGCAAGCTTGGGAGAGCTAAGCAGCCTGCAGATTAACACAGTGGGGTACAGGAAGATATAGAAGGTTCCCAAAAGGCAGAGGAGGGTGTTCCAGCCCTCTGTGGAACAAGCCCCACTTGTTCCTCCCCACATAGAACCCCAGCCTGGGCTGGGCTGGGAGGGACCCCAAGGAGCACAGAGCTCCAACCCCCTGCCACAGGCAGGGCCACCAACCTCCAGGCCTGGAGCTACACAAGGTTGCCCAGGGCCCCAGCCAACCTGGCCCTGAACACCCCCAGACACGGGGCACCCACCCCCTCTCTGGGCAGCCCCTTCCAGCCCCTCCCCACTCTCTCTGCACAGAACTTCCCCCTCAGATCTCCTCTCCCCCTTCCCTCCTCCAGCTTCACTCCAGCCCCCTTGTCCTGCCAGTCTCTGCCCTTGAACAAGCTGATTCCCCTCCTGTTCCTCTGCTCCCTTCAGGGACGGGGAGGCTGCAATGAGGTCCCCCCACAGCCTTCTCTGCTCCAGGCTGACCCAGCCCAGCTCCCTCAGCCTCTCTCCATAGGGGAGCTGCTCCAGCCCTCTGAGCATCTCCGGGGCTCCTCTGACCCCTCTCCAACAGCCCCACATCTCTCTTGCACTGGGGGCCCCAGCTCTGGACACAGGACTCCAGCTGGGGCCTCCTGAGGGCAGAGCAGAGAGGGACAATCCCCTCCCTGCCCCTGCTGCCACCCCTCTGCTGATGGAGCCCAGGATCCCATCGCCCTTCCCAGCTGCAGGAGCACACTGCTGGCTCAGGGGAAGTTTCACATCCCCCACATAGGGCAGATGTGGGGGGAGAAATTCCTGCAAGAGAGGAGTCTCTGGAAAAAAGCACTGCAACCAAACACAGCCAGGAGGACTTTCCCAGCCAGCCGTTCTGCGGGGCTTTGGCTGCCCCAGCAGCATCCTCCATGCAGTGAGCTTCAAGTAGGAGCCCTGGCTGGCTTAGTCACGCATCTTTAAGTGGAGAAAGAAGCCAAGGAGTGGAGCATGTCTTGGCTTAATTCCTCCAAAGCTGCTTCTTGTAACCCTGGATCCTTCTAACTGTTTGACGCGTGGCCACGTCCGCCCGTGCGCAGCCCAGACTCTGGCTCCTGCAGCTCGGATTCTGGCTCCTTGGCTGGAGGAAAATCCTCCACTGATCCTGAGCTCTCCAAGTCTAATTTTAACTTCATCTCCCATGTGAGAAAATCCGTAAGCCAGGAGGGACAGCTAGGCATCAGAGAGTCACAAGTCTCACAGGGACTCTCTATTTCAGCTACCTAAAGGTGGGTGGCACGCAGGAGCTTTGCACGTTAACTCACACACGTGTGTAAACACACACACAACTTCACTTTACACCAGTGCACAGACTCCTAGGGGTGGGAAGGGCCCTCCAGAGCCCATGGGGTCCAACCCCCTGCCAAAGCAGGGTCCCCAGGGCAGGGCTGGAATCTCTCCAGACAAGGAGACTCCACACCCCCTGGGCAGCCTGTCCCAGGGCTCCCTCACCCTCACTGGGAAGAAGTTCTTCCCCACATTGGGGTGCAACTTCCCCTGCTCCAACTTGAGCCCATCGCCCCTTGTCCTGTCCCCACAGCCCCTGAGCAGAGGCTGCCCATGTCCCCCTGTGTCCCACCCTTCAGCTATTGATCCCCATTGATCAGCTCCCCTCTCAGTCTCTTCTCTCCAGGCTGAACAGCCCCAGCTCCCTCAGCCTTTCCTGGCAGGGGAGATGCTCCAGGCCCTTCATCCCCTTGGCAGCCTCCGCTGGACTCTCTCCAGGAGAACCCGGGCTGTTCTGTCCCAGGGAGCCCAGAACTGGTCCAGCCATAGAGCTGAGCCTCCAATCCCCACCTAACCCAGCAGGCAGGAGCAGAGGTTTGCTCCTGGAAGAGGGAAGCACAGATTTCCAAGGAGCACACCGGCTCAGCACCAGGTCTCAGCTTTCCAGAGGAAAGTTGCAGTGGATTTAGGAGTCAGAGGCAAGAGAAGCCACAGCTCTGAGTGCTCAACAAGGGGTATTTTGTGTAAGACCTCATCTCCCTCCAAGTTATTTACAGCCCCTCTGCTGGGTTGAGTGCTTTTCTTCTCTAATATCCACCAGCTTTACAGCTGTCACTTAACTCCAGCATCCCCTCAGGGTTCATAACTGTGGAAAAGATTCAGCAGAGATTTGGGGTTTTTTATTCTTTCTCTTGCTTAATGCATCTCTGACAGTGCTTTTGGGGGGAGTTACTTCAGGTTTTGAAAACAACCTGAAGAGTAAAAGGCAACGAGATGCCCTTAAGGTGAAGTCAGAGCAGAAATTAAAGGCTCAGTATTCAAGTAGTAACATGGGTCAGGAACCCCAAATCCATGGGATGTGCATGGAAGTGGTTGGATAAGCTCACTCATGCAGGGTTCAAAGAGCTGAACTATTGCACCTCCAGGTTCCATTTCAAACACAGGCTCCATAGTTACCAGAAAATATTTCAGACCTGACCTTCCCCAGCCTGTCTAGCTCAGCCTTGCATTTAATTGAGACCCATCCTATCCTAACAACGCCTATGGTTCCCAGAAGCACTCAGATGGTTTCTGGGTCAGACCTTCCACTTAAAAGGCAGGCAGAGACAAAAACACTGTCTTTTGAACAGCCTTTCATCAGCTTGTGCTGTCAAGAGGTGGATGCCTCCAAGCTTACAACGCAGTGTTGGCACACACGCTTCTCAGAGAGCAGCTGGTTGGGCTGCAGAGCCTACTAGTGTGCAGCAAGAAGCATCTGACTGGGGTTTGTTAGGAGGAAAAGTACTTCTCCAAATTAATCTTTGCAAGGGGTAGGGGAATGTCCAGTGATAGGACAAGGGGCAGTGGGTGAGAGATGGAGGGGAGGAGGTTCTATGGGAACAATAAGGAGGAACTTTGTGAGGTTGATGGAGCACTGAGACAGGCTGCCCAGAGAGGCTGGGGAGTCTCCTTCTCTGGAGACATCCAAACCCCCCTGGATGTGTTCCTGTGGGATTTAGTCTGGGTGATCCTGCTCTGGCAGGAGGGGTCCCTTCCAACCCTTAACATCCTGTGATTCAGTGAAGAGTGGCAATTTTGGAAGGGGTTTTGCTTGCCAAACTTCACTTCTGAGAAAGACAAGCAGAGAAGCCAAGCCATTGTGTGTTGATGTGCTTCTCAAAGGAGTACCACCAAGTCTGCTTCCCACCCTTCCTTTCAAATCCATACACCAGGAAGGGGGGAAAAGAAGCTTAAAAGTTCAACCCCCACCACAGCTTAGACCCCACGGTGGTCCTCCTCATCCTCCCAACCAACTGGAAGATGGAGATAAGCCTGAGTACCTCCTGGGCACGGGCTTACCTTCACAGCATAGGTGGTGGAAGGGTCCTTGGAGCAGGTGGCACAGTAATAGATGGCATCCCCCGAGTCGCAGCAGGGCTTGTTACACGCCAGCTTGAAGAGCGACCAGTTGTTCTCGCTGAAGTGCAGCTCGTTCTTCTGCTCCCTCATGAAGCAATCCTCACACTTGGCAACCAGGCGGCGCAAGGACTCGGCGTAGAGGACCCCCAGCTTGGTGTACACCCCCTCCTTGCTGTCAATGTTGCTCAGGAGGTTGTGGAGCTGGAGGCTGGAGCCTGATGACACTTGGCTGGACACACTGAGCTGCGAGGAGGAAAGGGACTGGAAGTTTCGGCTGGGGACTGAAGTCCCTGTGCTCTTAGCAGGAGCTGAGCCCCAGAAACCATTTCCTTTGGAGCTTTTCTCCAAGGACTCAGAGGAGGAGAAGGTGTTGGGGCGGCCCCCCAGGCTGGCTGGGTAGGCAAAGGGAGACTCCCCTCGGAGGCAGAAATTGCTGTCGGAGTGGCTGACGTTCAGCCTGGGGCTGGCAGCACCAGCTGCTTGGCCTGAAGACACATGTCCCACAAAAAAGCCATCTGGGGAGGACACCGTTCTGCTCATGGTCTTCTTCTGGGGCAGAGGGGGTGGGCAGCTGGGGGCAGAGGAGGGCCCATCCTCAGCGGAGGCTGCAAAGACTTGGCTCTCAACTGGAGGAGGCGAGTGGTTCGGCTCAGACGAGTGTCCTAGGAGACAGCGAGACACAAGAAGGTGCTATGAGTGGCTCTTGTGGATGGGGTCCCTCTCTGCATCCCCACCACCCCTGCAGGTAACATCTGCACTCAGCAACAGTCCTCATCCATTCACATTTGCAAAGCTTCACTGAAGAGCTTCAGGATTTAATCACAGAATCACAGAACCCCAGCCTGGGCTGGGTTGGGAGGGACCCCAAGGAGCACAGAGCTCCAACCCCCTGCCACAGGCAGGGCCACCAACCTCCAGGCCTGGAGCTACACAAGGTTGCCCAGGGCCCCAGACAACCTGGCCTTCAACACCCCCAGGGACAGGGCACCCACCCCCTCTCTGGGCAGCCCCTTCCAGCCCCTCCCCACTCTCTCTGCACACAACTTCCCCCTCAGATCTCCTCTCCCCCTTCCCTCCTCCAGCTTCACTCCAGCCCCCTTGTCCTGCCAGTCTCTGCCCTTGAACAAGCTGATTCCCCTCCTGTTCCTCTGCTCCCTTCAGGGACGGGGAGGCTGCAATGAGGTCCCCCCACAGCCTTCTCTTCTCCAGGCTGACCCAGCCCAGCTCCCTCAGCCTCTCTCCGTAGGGGAGCTGCTCCAGCCCCCTGAGCATCTCCGTGGCTCCTCTGACCCCTCTCCAACAGCCCCACATCTCTCTTGCACTGGGGGCCCCAGCTCTGGACACAGGACTCCAGCTGGCGCCTCCCAGGACAGAGCAGAGAGGGACAATCCCCTCCCTGTCCCTGCTGCCACCCCTCTGCTGATGGAGCCCAGGATCCCATCGCCCTTCCCAGCTGCAGGAGCACACTGCTGGCTCAGGGGAAGCTTCTCACCCACCACATCTGCAGAGCTTCCCTGAAGGGCTGTGGGATTCAATCTGCTTGAGCACAGCAGGGTTGCAAAGCAGCCTGCAACCAGCCACCTAAAGAAACGCCCCTCCCATCCCAAAACCACTTCCCTGTGAACCACACACGCAGGAGTAAAAAGCTAGTGGAGGGTAAATATTTAAGCTGTGATGTCATGCCCAGGGAGGTAAGGATGAAGGAAGAACCTGGAAGTTGAGGACAACCTCTTCAACCCAGCCTGCCCAGGAGCTGCCACCGGGTCCTTCAGCAGTGCTGCGTGATAACGGGGATGTGACTCACCCTACACAGCTCTGATCCATGGGGTGTACCAGAGCATCCCCAGGAGCAGACTGATCCCAGCTCTGCCTCAAGCTGGGTCTTTGGGCAAGAACAGGGAGTTTAGCAACTTCCACCACAGCCTCACCAGGCTGGAAAAGCCCTTGAAGCCCATGGAGTCCACCCATCCCTGTCCTGTGCTGCCCCAGATCTCTCAGCACCTCATCTCCCCTCTGTTAAACACCCCCAGGGGTGGGGACTCAGCCCCCTCCCTGGGCAGCCTGTGCCACAGCCCCACAACTCTGCCAGGGAAGAACTTTGCCCTCCCAGCTGAGCTGACCCTGAAAAATAAAGCCTGGCCTCTCTCCTCACCCTGGCCTCTCCACCAGCGTGGTGCCAGCCCTCTTTGCCCAGCAGCAGCATCCCCCCACCACGTGCTGCTGAACCCTGAGCAGCTCCACGTGCCATCTGCACGGACTGGGATTCAGACTGGGATGGCAAGCAGCTTGTTGCTGGTTTCCTAGCCTGGCCAGACTGGAGGCAGCTAACAGAGTTAGCTGGTTTGGGATGATTTGTGGTTGAAATGAAGAGCGATGATTTCAGAACACAGAGACAGAAGGGATGAGGAGTGGAGGGGTCTGCAGAGGAGACCACAAGAGGAGACATAACTATTTTGGAGAACTATCCAAGCTTCTTCAATGACAGGTGGGACTCTGGATAAACTTGAGCTCTGCTCATGCCTTGCTTAATCCAAGTGTAGACCTTGAAAGGTGGGGTTTAGGTCCGAGCGAGACCAGCAGGCAGCAGGATCTATTGCTTCCTTTGAATGCAGTTCCCGGAGCTGCAGAGGGGCAGCAGGCCATCCCTCTTCCTCACAAGGCTGCTGGTGAGGCTGAAGCTGCCCTCAGGCACTTCCAGGCAGCGGCTTTCTTGCTGGCTCCACAGAAATGCCCCGGGGCACTTTCATGTCAGCAGAAGCAGGAGCCTGTCCCAGTCACTCCTGACTCACCAGCTCTCACTAGTGACTCACCAGCTCTCACGTAAGCACAGGGGCTGGGATCCCTTTGCTCCCGTCCCAGCCTGTCCTGGTGTGTCACACACAGACCCAAAGCTGTCCTGTGGCACATCAATCACAGACTCACAGACTGGTTTGAGTTGGAAGGGACCTCAAAGCCCATCTAGTTCCAACCCCCTGCCATGGGCAGGGACACCCCCAACCAGCCCAGGGTGCCCCAAACCCCATCCAACCTGGCCTTGAGCCCTGCCAGGGCTCCAGGGGCTCCCACAGCCTCTCTGGGCACCCTGTGCCAGGGCCTCCCCACCCTCAGAGTAAAGAATTCCTTCCTAATGTCTAACCCAACCCTGGCTTGAAGCCATCACCCCGCGTCCTGTCCCTGCACCCCCTGGTGACCAGCCCCTCTCCCACCTTCCTGCAGGACCCTTGAAGGATTGTGAGGCTGTCATTAGGTCCACCTATGAAGAAAAGAGAAGGTTCTGGGGAGACTTAATTACTCCAATTACTCTCCAATCTCTGTTAGCTGCTGTTAGTTCACATGAAGCCAGGGCAGGTCCCCTTGTTCTCAGCTACTAGGGTGGATGCTGGCACAATCTGTCTCCATCCCTCCCCACCAGCATTTGGTAGCATCACATCCATGTTCATACTCCAGGTGGGGCCTGACCAGGACAGAGCAGAGGAGGATCACCTCCTTTTTGGCTGCTCTCACAGCCCATGGCTCAATGGAAATACATGCCCCAAGCTTAACAACAGCCCAGGCATCTGCATCACCCCCACAGTGTCCACAGGAAAAGTCCCCTCCATTAAAAGCCACAGGCAGGGATGGTTCAGCACAGCATCTCCTGTCACATCCAGCCCAGGGGGGGCTTTGACAGAGGAGGCAGCCAAGAGAAATTCTTCAGTGTGCAGCCCAGGAGCAGATCAGAGGCTTCTCTGCCAGGACACGCAGCCGAGTCCCAGTTTGGAGAGGCAAGATTTACTTGACAGAACAAATGTCAGTGCTGGAAGCTTTGGCAGCCAGTCCACAGGCCCAGGCCACAGAAGCCAAAGGTCTCTTACCTTTTCTTCTCTTTATTTTCTCTCCTTTTTTTCAAGTGCCACCAGGCTCTGCCCCAAGCACGACACCCCAACAGCGCTCTGCACCCTCAGCATCAAATCCTTCTGTGTGTCAAGGGCTTGAAAGCTTCCAGGCTTCGTGTGTAACATCTGCCAGCGTGGCCACTGAGTCTGAGCTCACCTTGCTCACTGATTGACTGCACAGCATCTTGCTTGCATCAGCAAGAGGAACTGCATTACAGAATCACAGAGTCACAGGGTCATGGGCTCCAGAGCCCATGGGGTCCCACCCCCTGCCAAAGCAGGGTCCCTAGGACAGGGCAGGGCTGGAATCTCTCCAGAGAAGGAGACTCCACACCCCCTGGGCAGCCTGTCCCAGGGCTCCCTCACCCTCACCGGGAAGAAGTTCTTCCCCACATTGGGGGGGAACTTCCCCTGCTCCAACTTGAGCCCATCACCCCTTGTCCTGTCCCCACAGCCACTGAGCAGAGGCTGCCCATGTCCCCCTGTGTGCCACCCTTCAGCTATTGATCCCCATTGATCAGCTCCCCTCTCAGTCTCTTCTCTCCAGGCTGAACAGCCCCAGCTCCCTCAGCCTTTCCTGGCAGGGGAGATGCTCCAGGCCCTTCATCCCCTTGGCAGCCTCCGCTGGACTCTCTCCAGGAGACCCCTGGCTGTTCTGTCCCAGGGAGCCCAGCACTGGGCACAACACTCCAGGTGGGGCCTGGCCAGGGCAGAGCAGAGGGACATTCAGATTATTGACTTAAACACTCCACTTTCCCAAGATGCCTCAAATCAGTTGCTCCCATTAGTGGAGGCAGAGAAACCCTCTTGCCCTGTATCTCTTTGACAGCGAATTGTTCCTGTGCCCAGCAAGTAGATATCAAACATCTGGGAGTTTTTCTTCCCCCTGTACAATTTCCTGGCACAGCCTCGCTCCTCTCAGGCTCCAAGTTAGCGGGGGAAAAATGGAGTTTCCAGAGCTCCAGCTGTTAATTTTATTGCTGCACGTTGTTGCTCTTGGAAAGACAGAACATCCACACCACCAGAGCTGCTGCTGCTGCACAGGAAATACTTCCTGGGCTGCTGAACACGTTGGTGCGTGTCGGAGTTACGCGCTGGTGAGAAAAGTGACTTCACAGTGAGGATGTTTTAAGCCACTCAAACGAGTGCAGGCAGATTTTATCCTCCCCTTGAAGAAAGAACTGGGCACACAGTGAGAGGGAGAAATCACCTCTAGTGTGAGACAACTCCTGGTACAGCTCAAATCCCAGAATCCCCAGGGTGGAAAAGCCCTTGAAGCCCATGGAGTCCAACCGTCCCTGTCCTGTGCTGACCCAGATCTCTCAGCACCTCATCTCCCCTCTGTTAAACACCCCCAGGGGTGGGGACTCAGCCCCCTCCCTGGGCAGCCTGTGCCACAGCCCCACAACTCTGCCAGGGAAGAACTTTGCCCTCCCAGCTGAGCTGACCCTGCCCTGGGGCAGCTTGAGCCCATTGCCCCTCGTCCCATCTCCTGTCCCCTGGCTGAAGAGACCATCACCCACCTCTCTGCACCCTCCTGGCAGGGCAGGGGAGGTGGGGAGAAGGTCTCCCCTCAGCCTCCTCTTCTCCAGGCTCAACACCCCCAGCTCCCTCAGCTGCTCCTCAGAGGATTTGCCCTCCAGATCCACAGAGAACTTTCTGTCCCCTGGCTGTTTGTGATCTCATGCAACATATGAAGGATGAGGACAATTTGCTCTCCGATGGAGGTTTTATCCAGGGAAGAGGAGAGCCATAGGATGAATTATTTTAGCACTTGCCAAATGAAATGAAGGAAAAGCCTATGATGCTGCCCTGACTCTGCCACATTCGCCTTAAGTGGCTCAAGAGGCAGAGGGTAGAATTGGCACCATGGGAACTAGGTGATCACAGAATCACAGGGGTGGGAAGGGGCCTCCAGAGCCCATGGGGTCCAACCCCCTGCCAAAGCAGGGTCCCTAGGACAGGGCAGGGCTGGAATCTCTCCAGAGAAGGAGACTCCACACCCCCTGGGCAGCCTGTCCCAGGGCTCCCTCACCCTCACCGGGAAGAAGTTCTTCCCCACGTTGGGGTGGAACTCCCTGTGCTCCAACTTGAGCCCATCGCCCCTTGTCCTGTCCCCACAGCCACTGAGCAGAGGCTGCCCATGTCCCCCTGTGTCCCACCCTTCAGCTATTGATCCCCATTGATCAGCTCCCCTCTCAGTCTCTTCTCTCCAGGCTGAACAGCCCCAGCTCCCTCAGCCTTTCCTGGCAGGGGAGATGCTCCAGGCCCTTCATCCCCTTGGCAGCCTCCGCTGGACTCTCTCCAGGAGATCCCTGGCTGTTCTGTCCCAGGGAGCCCAGCACTGGGCACAACACTCCAGGTGGGGCCTGGCCAGGGCGGAGCAGAGGGGGAGGATCCCCTCCTGTGACCTGCTGCCCACACTCCAGGGGAGTATGATGGGACTCTGGTGATCCCTGCTCTGCAGATGCTGCCCCAACAGCCGGCCTCAGGATGGAGGTAGCTCCTTGCTCAGGCCCAAAGCTGCCTGTCCCACACCAGGGGTCACTTACTGCCATCACTGCCGGTCTGTGTGTCGGAGTCGAGGCTGTCGGTGGAGCCAGCAGTGAAGCTGACGTGGACGCTCCTGAAGGACGGGCTGAGGCTCTCAGCAGAGCTGTTGCTGACCCTCTCCAACTCAGAGTGGTTTGGGTTCATTTTCGGAGCGTGCCTAGAGCGAGGGGAAGAGAAGAATCAGGAGAGGGATGGCTCAGGAGACCCACAGATGGACTCAAGCCCGCTCTGGCCTTAGCTTGGTCCCCACACATCCATACAGACACTGCACAGCCTTCTACCACACCACAGGACTTCATTCCTCTACATCATCTTTCTACAGCACCTGGGCATCACATCCCTCTGACACTGAGCAGGTTACAGCCTTGCAGCCCCCATGCCAGCCCCCCCAGCCCCATGCCAAACCAGGTGCAATTGAGAAGCACTGAGCCAGCAGCATCCAGCCCCAGGCTGCACCTCCTTTGCCTAGCACATGTGCATCCTGGACCACATCCCATCTTTGCCACCATCACTAGGAAGCTGGGACCCACCACCAGCATTGTCCATCAGTAACGTTCTCAAGGGAAAGGAGCAGCATCACTCCTACTTTACAGACAGGCAGGTTGAGGGTGGGTGTCAGAATCCAATTCCTTCTGGCAGTGGCATAAGTGGAAGAACATCCCTAGTAGCTGTTGTCTCCTCAATGCATGGGCACCTTCCAAAAGAAGCAGTGCCTCCACAGGAAACAAGAGCCTGTCAAGCTCAGGACCCACCATGCAGCTCCCCACCCAAAGGGACCTGCAGCTCCCAACCCAAAGCACCTGCAGCTCCCCACCCAAAGGGACCTGCAGCTCCCCACCCAAAGGGACCTGCAGCTCCCCACCCAAAGGGACCTGCAGCTCCCACCCAAAGGGACCTGCAGCTCCCCACCCAAAGGGACCTGCAGCTCCCCACCCAAAGGGACCTGCAGCTCCCCACCCAAAGGGACCTGCAGCTCCCCACCCAAAGGGACCTGCAGCTCCCACCCAAAGGGACCTGCAGCTCCCCACCCAGCTCCCATCTAAATAAATAAGCAAGCAAGCCATAAACTGGGCTTGTGACCTGCTGGGTCACAGTTTAGGTGCTCAGCTGAAGGCAAAAGCAGGACTTTTTTTCTCAGATCAAGAATTTGCCCCCCCCCCCCCTCATTTCTTTTCCTCCTTGGAAAAAGCCACAGGAAGAGTTGGAACCAGGCAGCACATCAGAACACAGACCCAGAGCTCTGGTGCTGTCTGGCCTCTGCCAGCTAGCAAACAAAGGTTATCAGCCTGCATTTTTTGGAGTAGAATTCAACACAAGGAGGATGAGGAATGTAAAAAAGGTTAGTGGAGGGCTCCTAAAATAAAGAGAGAAGGCTTTCCAGCAGCTATCTCCCTGGAAAGAACCCGGCGCTTCCTAATCAGGCGGCTGCTGAGAAAGACAAACAAAAGACGTGCGTGACCGTTTCCTCGTGGCACCTTGTTCCCCTGCTTGGGATCCCTCCTCTTCCAAAATCTCCCCCCCCCTTCAAAAGCACAGCAGATGAAGCAGGGTGGTTTCTTTTTCTAGAGGTGGAGGTTGAGGAAGGCTTCATTCCCTGGGCAGACAAAAGCAGCGAGTCCCGTGTCCACACCAGCACATGGAGAGCAGAGCGTGTGAGAAGCCCGGAAGAAACTTCTGCCAGACTTCCTCATTTGCCTGAGCAGCCCTTGGGCTAAAAATACCCTGTGGCTGATGAAAGTACAGCTCTTTAAATAAAAAAGAGCCACCACCTCAGGTATAGCTCAGCAGAGGCACGTTGGCCTCGGGGCGCCGATGACTTGACCGCAACGAGCCTTTTAGGGAGATGCACAGCGCTTCAGGATGCACCACCCCAAGTCCAAAGAGAAAGGAGAGATAGACAGACAGACACACAGACTAGAGACAGACTAGAGACAGACTAGAGACAGACTAGAGACAGACTAGAGGATTTTAGTTCCACTACACAATCACAACGTTGGAAAAGACCTTGAAGCTCATCAAGTCCAACCGTTCCCGTCCTATGCTAAACTCTATCCTTAAGGACCTCATCTCCCCCTTTTTTAAGCACCCCCAGGGGTGGGGACTCAGCCCCCTCCCTGGGCAGCCTGTGCCACAGCCCCACAACTCTTTCAGTAAACAATCTTTTTTCTAATACCTAATCTGAAGCTGAACCTGCAATTAAGGCTGCTGAACGCGACCAACTGGACTTAATTCTTTTTAGAAAGTTATTGTAAAGATCTATCTTTATCCTGCAGCTTTCTCAGATAGTTCATGTTTAGTTATTTTGGGGAAGGGAAGGGTGGGGGGGGGATGGGGAAGACCCACATGGATGCGCACCCCACACGAGTCCACTCTCTGACCTGTCAAGAGCCAAATCCGTAAGAAAAGATGGTTTCACAAGGCACCCAGCCCTTGTTCCACGCAGCTGAGAGGTTTTCCTAACTCATTCCACCCCCACGACCCCCACTTCACCCTCCCCTCATCCCCTCCCCCAGGAAAAGCCAGTGCATTTCAGCTTCCTTCCCATCGCCACCGCAAATCCACCGAGCCGCCTTACCATTCCCGCACTCAGAGAGAGATGGGACTTTGCTCAGCAGGGTCCAAGGTCCACCCTACACCAACCACACCTATTCCTCTGAGCAACCTGGGAGCAGCAGAGCCAGAAGAGCCGCCGCTCTGGCTGCTGCCTTTGCTCGGCCTGCCTGAAGTCAGCCGTCCAGGGAGCCCCGCGCTTCCTCTCCGCACCGCTGTGCCTCGGGGTTAGAGGCAGTTCCTGAGCAGGCCCCGCTGAAATAGAGATTGTTTGCTGCTCAAACGACATCCTGCTCTTGTTTTAGATGGTAGAGCTGGGCCAGCTAATCCTGCCTGGAAACACGGCTGCTTCACAGCTCTCTCTTTTCCTGTGAGCGGCCTGCTCCCGTTGAGACGCCCTCCGCTCTACCAGAGAAGGGCTGGAAACACCCACTGGGGCCAAACTCTGCTGGTTTAGTAAAATGCCACCCCAAAAGCTGAATAACCCATCGTTGCCACAAGCTGGTGGGATCCCAACTTCGAATCCCAGGACCCCCTGAGCTGGGAGGGACCCCAAGGGCCCATCAGCCCCACTCCTGGCCCCACACAGCCCAGCCCAGGCAGAGCAGGGCACTGAGCGCAGCGGCCAGACGCTTCTTGCCCTCAGCCCAGCTCGGGGCTGGGACCCCTTCCCTGGGGAGCCTGTGCCAGCGCCCGACCCCCCTCTCAGCACAGACCCTCTTCCTGACACCCAGCCTGACCCTCCCCTGGCAGCTTCACGCCGTCCCCTCGGGTTCCAGCCCTGGGCCCCACAGAGAGGAGAGAGATGGGCGCTGCCCCTTCGCTCCCCTGGGCAGGCAGCCACAGAGCGGGGTGAGGCCTCCCCTCAGCCTCCTCTTCTCCAGGCTGGGCAAAGTAGCCCAAGCCCAGGTCAGGATGATGAGGGGGGATGGAGGTCTCCTGGCCCTGGTGGACAGAGCTACCGTCTGCCCACACCAGCAGGACAGGAGCACCTCCCCAGGGTCTCAGGCACGCAGGTCTAGCTGTGCTAGCAGGATGTTGGGGGCCTCCCACTTGATGACACATATAGATCCAAACCAGAGGCTTCTTGCCCTCAGCCCAGCTTGGTGCTGGGACCCCTTCCCTGGGGAGCCTGTGCCAGCGCCCGACCCCCCTCTCAGCACAGACCCTCTCCCTAACACCCACCCTAACCCTCCCCCATAGCTTCTAGGTACATTAGCCTTCCAGCTAACCCGACCTTCCCCTGCTCTGGCAGCATTCCTCTCCACCACACCAAGGGCAGGGGCAGCTGGTCTCCATCTCACCCTTTTCCCCAAAGGATATTGGAAGGACAGAGCATCAACCTCTCTCAAACCTCTCAGGTTGCCCCCTCACCAGCTCGCTGACATCTGTGGGCTCCTCTCCCCTTCAGAAAGATGCAGCAGTGATTAATTCACCTCTGGTTCCAAAAATTCTCTGCTCAGCACCTTAAACCTAAGCAGTGACCTCCAAGAGCAGCACCGCAGCCTCCTTCATGTAAAGAGCAGGTCACAGCTCTCCCAATCTAATAACCTAATAACTTCCAGCTCTCCACATCAGTCTGGCAGCTTTAAATACACTCCAAGTACTCAACATCCTCCACACAACACGCTGCTGTATTCAGGCAACCCTTCCCCTTCCCTGTTCCCCATGGTTTTCCCCATCCTAGACAATTTTCTCCTGGTTTTCCCCACCATTCCCACAGCCCTGCCTACACCACGTCAAGGTTGAAAAGCAGCAGTCTTCTCAAAAGAACAAAGAACCCCCCCAAACCCCCCAAAATCCCAGCCCAGAGCTCTGTAAGGCAGCAAAGGGATCACCTGCCATGCTCCAGGGTGGGTGTCCAGCCAGGGCACGCTTTGTCCTTCCCTGTGGTTCATATTTGAGTGGTAGCTGAGTGTTTAATTCCACGTTTCTGAATGGATATGGGTCCTGCCTGACACTCCATGGGGCTCCAGCATCTTGAAGAGAGAGTGGTGATGAGCACCAAGCAGAGCTCCCCACGCTGTGTGGCTTGGTGGGGGGGGTGATGCCCCACAGATCCCAGAATCCAGACCCTCTTTTGGTTTGAATTTCCTGCCTGTGATTGGAGGTGTGGATCTGGTTCCCTTCCAAAAGCTCAAGGGAGGTTTGGAGAGCACAAGACTGTTGAACATCAAGAGCTGCGAGGCTCCTGCTTCCTCCTCCTCCCCAGCAGCAATGAAGGATGCTGGAAGGCATCTCTCCCCCCACAAAGAGACCTGATCAGAAGGAACACCCGCTCTGCAGCTCCCTCAGAGGGTTTCCCAGCCTCAGGGTGCCAGCAGGAGGAGGGAAGGGGGGTGTCACTCCTTCTCAGCACAGATGACAGGCCTCAAACAGCTAACAGAGACGCTGAGATTTATCAATTCCACATCAGGGAGAAGGAAGTGGAGGGGAACAGAGAGAGCCCACAAACCAAACCACGCTCCAGGAGAAGGCTGGTGAAGGTAACATCAACGGGGCATCCCCCCCTTCCCAAAATAAAACCCCTGGAACTAATGCATGGCAGAGTGAAAAACAGCCAGACTGCATTACAACATCAAACACAGCACATGGCCCAGCACAACTGTTACACAAGAGGAAGCACCTTTGTACCATATGCTTGTCTATCATGAAATGGGACTAATTATATCTTCCTCCCCCTCCTCCTCCAGCCGCTGCTGCTTCCAGCATCTTCCCCTGGATCAGAGAATCACAGACTCACAGGAGTGGGAAGGGCCCTCCAGAGCCCATGGGGTCCAACCCCCTGCCAAAGCAGGGTCCCTAGGACAGGGCAGGGCTGGAATCTCTCCAGAGAAGGAGACTCCACACCCCCTGGGCAGCCTGTCCCAGGGCTCCCTCACCCTCACCGGGAAGAAGTTCTTCCCCACATTGGGGTGGAACTTCCCCTGCTCCAACTTGAGCCCATCGCCCCTTGTCCTGTCCCCACAGACACTGAGCAGAGGCTGCCCATGTCCCCCTGTGTGCCACCCTTCAGCTATTGATCCCCATTGCTCAGCTCCCCTCTCAGTCTCTTCTCTCCAGGCTGAACAGCCCCAGCTCCCTCAGCCTTTCCTGGCAGGGGAGATGCTCCAGGCCCTTCATCCCCTTGGCAGCCTCCGCTGGACTCTCTCCAGGAGATCCCTGGCTGTTCTGTCCCAGGGAGCCCAGCACTGGGCACAACACTCCAGGTGGGGCCTGGCCAGGGCAGAGCAGAGGGGGAGGATCCCCTCCTGTGACCTGCTGGCCACACTCCTCTTGATGCCCCCAGGATCCCATTGTCTCTCTCAGCCCAGAGCACACTGCTGGCTCATGGTCACCCTGTCACCCACCAGCACCCCCAGGTCCTTCCCCACAGGGCTCCTCTCCAGCAGCTCATCCCCCAAACGTAGGGCAGTTATAAACCAGTTTACAGGCACTGCCAGGCTTGGATTTGGATTTATCCTTCTGCTACCAACAGGTAAGTGTGGAGAAAGCAACACTGAGGTGAGGGAAAAGGATTTTGGGAATGCTCCCAACTCCATCCAGAGGATGACACTGCTCCTCCCTGAACCAAAAAGACTTCATGTGGCAAGAAGAACTTCTTCCCAATACCCAACCTAAATCTCCCCTTTTCCAGTTTAACCCATCACCCCTCATCCTATCACTCCCTGCCCTCAGGAACAGTTCTTCCCAGCTCCCTACAGGCACCTTTCAGGGACTGGAAGGGGCTGTAAGGTCCCCCAGATCCTTCTCTTCTCCAGGCTGAACCAGCCCAGCTCTCCCAGCCTGGCTCCAGAGCAGAGGGGCTCCAGCCCTCACATCATCTTCTTGGGACCAGCTCCAACAGGTCCCTGTCCTGGTGCTGAGGGCTCCAGAGCTGGACCCAGCATTGCAGGGGAGGTCTCACCACAGCAGAGCAGGGGGCAGAATCCCCTCTCTCCATCTGCTGCCCACACCCCTGGGGATGCAGCCCAGGATGGGGTTGGGCTGCTGGGCTGCAGATGCACATTGGTGGCTCCTGTCCAGCTTCTCCCCCACGAGGCCCCACAAGTCACAGAGTCACAAGGTTGGAAAAGATCTTTGAAGATCATCAAGTCCAACCATTCTCATCCTAAACTAAACCACATCCCTAAGTACCTCATCCACCCTTTTTTTGAAGTCCTTTTCCTCAGGGCTGCTTTCCAGCCCATCATCTCCTGACCTGTATGGATATTGGGTTTGTCCCAACCCAGGTACAGGTCCCTGCCCTTGGCTTTGTTGAACCTCATGAGGTTCCCCTGGGCCACTTCTCCAGCCTGTCCAAGTCCCTCTGGATGGCATCCATAGTCTTGGAGAAGAGGATCAAAGCCTGGGACCCACATGACTCCCAGTTACAGTCCAAATTCCCACAGCAGCTCCATGCAGCCACCCTGCTTTTGTCTGACAGCTGAGCTCCAAACACAAGCCCCTGCCTTGGGAACGGTAAGAGAAGGGGAATATCATGTCTCAGGTGCAGCACTGCTCCACCTCAGACAGATTCCTGGCAAAACCCAGCCAGCACAGTCCCACCAACCAGCACCACCTCCCCAGTGAGCAACAAACCTGGCTCTTTTCCTGGTGATCCAGCTCCCAGCATCCTTGAGTTCCTGAGGGGGTGGAAAACAAGCAGCAGTGGTGGCTCTGGAACGTGCAAGCTTTGCACACCTCAAGCTCATCTGCCCTGGCTGTTGGGCTGTGCCATGTTACCCATCTTTGTTACCCAGAGCAATTGCATCCAGAATATTCCAGGAGCTACCCAGGGTGCTGCCTGTGGAAGGTGGCCTTAATTATGAGCTCAAGAGCCAACAGCTCAAGATGCAAAACAGCATCACTGTTTCTGCTCCCCAGGAGGCACGTGAAATAAATGAACTGCCAAGGTTTTGCAGGCTAGGAGGAGCTCTTAGGACCTTTCAGCCTGATTCTCTGCCCAACAGAGACATAAATTTCAGTGAAGATACATCCCTGGTGCCAAGAAACTGAAGGCCATGCTAGAACATTTCATACCAAAGAACCTTTAAGTCATCATCACACATATGAGTCCAGGGAAACCTGGTTCCCCTGGTGAGCCCTTTCCATAGCCAGATACCTTCCAGGCTTCTGGAAGATCAGCCACCATCTTCCCTTTCCAGTCTCTTATAGAATCATAGAACCCCAGCCTGGGCTGGGCTGGGAGGGACCCCAAGGAGCACAGAGCTCCAACCCCCTGCCACAGGCAGGGCCACCAACCTCCAGGCCTGGAGCTACACAAGGTTGCCCAGGGCCCCAGCCAACCTGGCCCTGAAC
The DNA here is from genome assembly GCA_020800305.1 of Porphyrio hochstetteri. Taxonomy (NCBI): domain Eukaryota; kingdom Metazoa; phylum Chordata; class Aves; order Gruiformes; family Rallidae; genus Porphyrio; species Porphyrio hochstetteri. The sequence goes on along the minus strand of CM036913.1, from coordinate 2,046,442 downwards.
ACCCCCAGACACGGGGCACCCACCCCCTCTCTGGGCAGCCCCTTCCAGCCCCTCCCCACTCTCTCTGCACAGAACTTCCCCCTCAGATCTCCTCTCCCCCTTCCCTCCTCCAGCTTCACTCCAGCCCCCTTGTCCTGCCAGTCTCTGCCCTTGAACAAGCTGATTCCCCTCCTGTTCCTCTGCTCCCTTCAGGGACGGGGAGGCTGCAGTGAGGTCCCCCCACAGCCTTCTCTGCTCCAGGCTGACCCAGCCCAAGATGCTGCTCACTGCAAACCAGAGTTTCCTCAGTGCCTGGCAGGAATTTATCCCATAAAACCCCCTTTTTTCCCCCCCTTTTAATTGGTTGGGCCAAGATGAACAAACCAAAACCCTACAGATCCACATTTTTTTCTTTATCTGCTTTGAACACACATGGAAGTGTTCTTTAAAATCAGCAATTAAGTTTAATTAAGAAAGTCAAACATGCAGGCTTGCTGTTCCAGCAAGTATCTTGCTACAGCTTGACAGGCTGAGAAACTTGGGGTGGTTCAGCCTGGAGAAGAGAAGGCTCTGGGGGGACCTTAGAGCCCCTTCCAGTCCCTGGAGGGACCTACTGCAAAGCTGGAGGGGGATTCTTGATCAGGGCTGTAGGGATAGGATGAGGGGTGATGGGTTAAAGTAAAAGAGGGCAGGATTGGATTGGACATCAGGCAGAAATCCTTCCCTGTGAAGGTGGGGAGACCCTGGCACAGGGTGCCCAGAGAGGCTGTGGGAGCCCCTGGATCCCTGGCAGGGCTCAAGGCTAGATTGGATGGGCACCCTGGGCTGGTGGGGTGTGTCCCTGCCCATGACAGTGACTAGATGGGTTTTGAGGTCCCTTCCCACCCAAGCCAGGCTGTGACTATGATCTAGAAGGGGAAAGAATGGTTACACACCTCTCCTGCAGCTGGAACAAACCCTGATTTTCTAAGCCCCAAGCCCAAAACTGTGCCACAGCCAGGTCTGTGCACTCCCATCCAAGGAGCCTTTGCAGCTGCTCCACCACAGAACATCCCAAGCTGGTGAGCTCTGTCCTTCTGTGAGGACAGAACTAGAGGTGGTGGTTCTTCCATTGCAGACAAACACATGCCCACAGACTGCCTGGGCCTAGGAGAGTCTGGGTAGGTCTGAGAGTCATCTCAGAGTGCCAGACCTCCTCCCTTCTTCAGGTGTTTGGCTGCAGCCCTGGAAGACCAGAGGAGATAGATGCTCCTCCAGAGGAGATGTTTCTCCAGAGGAGATAGATGCTCCTCCAGAGGAGATGTTCCTCCAGAGGAGATAGATGCTCCTCCAGAGGAGATGTTCCTCCAGAGGAGATGGATGCTCCTCCAGAGGAGATGTTCCTCCAGAGGAGATGGATGCTCCTCCAGAGGAGATGGATGCTCCTCCAGCACCAGGCAAGAGTCCCCTCACAACCCAGAGCTGCAAGCAATGCCCACCCAGGGTAACACAATCCTGCTATGGTGATGTTTAACCACACAGCCACCCCTCCCTCCCAACCCACCCACCCACCACCACCACAAGCAGGTAACACCACCCCGGTTTCTGCATCAACACGCTCAGAGAAGCCACATCTGCTTCAGGATGGGGCCCAGAGCACCCTCAAAGCAAACAAACCACAAGCAACCAGCTTGCCAAACCTGCCATCTCCTCCTCCTCCTCCTCCTCCACTGGGGCAGGGCCTGAGTAGCCAGGGGGGGAGAACTACACTCTGAGTAAGGTGCCCTGAGACCCAGCTGCAAGCCTCAAGGGGTTTAGGAGATGAATACACCTACCACAACACGTTGCCTACAGCCACAGGGGACAAAAGCAATGCCAGCACCTCTCTCAACCACCTGGCAGCCTTTATGGCTCTGCTAGATATCCTGGTCACACATGTCACGTGTTTCCTGGCCTCAGCCTCCCTGCCCTCCGTCACCCAGGCTTTCTAGCTCCCAGATGCTTTCAGGGTGACTCAGAAGCAACTGCTGCACTTGGCACAGCCTGATCATGCCAGGAATGTGACACAGCCCCTCTGAGGAGCATGGAAATGCTCCACACCCCTCGGGGTGGATTGGTAAATCCACATGGAGGGCAACAGAGGGGCAGGATTCTGGCTTGGAGCACGGCTGGGCCAAGTCACCCAGTCAAGGGGACACCCTGATATGTCAAGGGAGCCCTCTACCCCCATGCCCAGCCCTCACCAGGGCAAAAAGAGACACTGAGCACTGCCTGGGAAGCATCCTTGCCCCCCAGTACAGCCAGAGGGCTCTGCATGGCTGCCCCTCCATGAGTGGAAGGAGGTTCTGTTACTGCTAGTGGAAGATGCTGCTGGGATGTATGTTGCTGAGCTTGAGTGCCACCACCTTCCTGGCCTGCCCTCTGCTCTGCTGGGAAGGAATCAGGTCCTAGAGGGCTCTCAGCAGGCAACTTGGCCTTTCCTAAATGAGCACAGCTCGACAACACTGTGTCATCACAGCTCTGCTGGGCCTCAACCAGCCAACACCTCACAAGGCAAATCAAATCACAGCATCACAGAGCATCAGGAGCTGGAAGGGACCTCAAAGCTCATCCAGTCCCACCCCTGCCAGAGCAGGGTCACCCAGACTAAACCCCACAGGGACACATCCAGGGGGGTTTGGATGTCTCCAGAGAAGGAGACTCCCCAGCCTCTCTGGGCAGCCTGTCCCAGGGCTCCCTCACCCTCACAGGGACAAAGTTCCTCCTTATGTTCCCATGGCACCTCCTCTGCTCCAGCTGCACCCGCTGCCCCTTGTCCTGTGGCTGCCACCCCTGAGCAGAGCCTGGCTCCATCCAGCCACAGGCTGACAGGGGACCTGGCAGCAGCTACAAAAGGAAGCTTGAAGGGTCAAAGCTAAAGCTCCCCATGGTGTCCTCTGGGATTCTGAAGGCAATAAAGCTCATCTTACTTGTGGCCCTTTTCCTTCCTCCAACTCCAGCAGGCACACAGCATCACAGCAGGCAGCCCTGCACCAGGGAGAACTCAACCCTCTGCTTCATCTCTTCCCTTTCCTTGGAAAACCTGATTTATTCACCACTTGGTCAATATAAAACATTTCCTGTGTTCCCTGGGGTGGCCAGCCCCTAAAGGCACTGAACAATTCAGTGTGAGAACAAAGGGAGTGGATGGGCCAACTCAACCTCTGTCTCAACCAGGAGGTCACTGATGCCTATGTGATGCTTGACCACGGATCCCAGGAGCAAGTTCTCATCCAAACACCCATCCCTTCTTCCCTCAACTTTTAAATCCAGGGGTTGGAGTCAAACCTGCTGTGCAGTGCACAGTTCCAGGTAGCAAAACTGCTGCAGGCAATAAAGCAAACACAGGACACCCACGGAATGTGGAAGCATCCCTCCCCAGGACAACCACACAACCTAATCCATGACCTGCATGGAAAGGGAAGGAATTTTCCTTGCTCCCTTTTCTCTTTTTATTCCCCTCTCCCTTTTTCCCCCCTTCCCTTCCCTTCCCTTCCCTTCCCTTCCCTTCCCTTCCCTGGGATACACACAGCTGCAGATGCTGAATGAGCACACACAGTCTCAGAAGCCAGGGGTGGTTTTTTTTAGCTGCCTTACAGAGCTACTTCCTTCCCAGATGGACAGCAATCCCTCATTCATGTTTGTTCCCTAGGACCTCCAGTCACCCTGCTTGCAAACCTGCCTTCCAGGGCAGTGCTGGCTCAACCCAGGAGGCTCCCACACATCCCAAACCCACATTAAGTGAGCTCTGGGAAGCCACAGCTTCAAGAGTTAACCATGAAAGCAGAAACCCAGAGGATTTCAGAGGCTCTTGCTATCAGCATCAGGAGAAGTTGCCCAGTTCCACCTACAGGAGGTGGAACCACGCTCACAACCACGCACCTTCCATCGCATTCAGCATCAAGGGAATGAAGCTGGCCTGGGAAACACCAGCCACCCCGGGCACAGACCTTGTTCTCACTTCACTATCAGGACCTAAGGCTGCATCTTCCAGCCCTGAAGGTCTTCTACAAGCACACACAGCACCAGAACCAGGCCTTGCAGAGATCTGACAGCTTTTCAGAGTGGGGAAAAGCAGCTTCTCAGCCATGCAATCACCTCCCATGCCCCCAGGAGCCCACCTCTGAGCAGGAAAGGAAGGGAAAAGGGGCAGGAAGCACCTCCTGGGTAATTAACCCCTGCAGCAATCACCCCAGCAGCGAATGGTTAACGACCCGCCACGCACACGCTCCCAGGGCTGTACCTGGACTGCTTTTTGGGGGGTGGTGGTGGTGGCACAAACTCCACGCCATTGCTCTTGTCCTTGGGGAATTCAAAGGAGAAAGAGGATGATTTGCTGATCCCAGTCTGGTTCTCCAGCGTCAGTCCATCATCCACAGGGGGTTCAGCACCAGCTCTTTCATTCTCAGCTCCTGCTGCCCACTGGTGGGTGAAGAGCTGCTGCTCCTCCTCCTCTTGCTCCTCCTCCTCTTCCTCCTCCTCCTCTATCCTGCACTGCTTGGTCCAGGTTGGGGTGTAGTATTTCTGCCTCCGGTCATAGGATGAGCCCGCTGGTCCTCTGCTGGAGTCCTCTGCAGAGACCCCGTTGACGTGAGCACAGAGAGAAGGGGACACCCCAAAAGTGCCTGGATCTGTGTAGCTCCTTGGTAGGACCTGAGCACCAGCTCCATCGTGGCTGTTGTCCTCACCAAACCGTGCCCCGTGGGAGCTCAGGGGGGGCACACGGCTCCCCTCGCTGCCTGCCTGGCTGGTTTTGGACATCTTGGGGGGAATGGCTGGGCTCTCAGTCACTGAGGCCTTGGCAGGAGCTGCTAAATGAAACCTCAGGCTGCTCTCACTTCCAGATGCTTGAAAAACCTCTCCAGGCTCCGTGGTGGGCGACGTCCCGAAATCAGGGTGGGATGTGGGGCTGATACACGGCCACTGGACCCCCACCGCCGAGTCGGGGCTGCTGAGGAAGATGGTCTTGTGGTCATCCTCAGTGTGGGCTGTCATTATGGTTATCTTTGCCGCTACCTGGCTGGTGGAGTCCTGGTACTCCTTCTCACCAGCCAAAACCCAGCCCCCATCCCTCCACGCCCCATCACCCTGCTCCTTGCTGGTGCCCACAGGCTTCATCTGCCCCTTCTTCCTCTTGCTGCTCTCGGCGTAGATGGGGTCACCACGGGCTGGCAAGGCGAGGCGAGGCCGCTGCGGCTCCACCACAGCCTGCTGAGGGGTGCCTGAGCCCTCAGGGTGGGCACTTCTGCTGACAGAAGGCTCTCCAGGGAGAGGGGAGTCCTCATCCTCCTGGGATAGAGCCAAGCCAGCTGCCTTGCTGCTCCCTGGGCTCTCAGCACGGAGAGCCAGCTTCTTCCTCTCGGAGCACAGGCCGTAGGGAAGGGGGTCACCTTGGTCCTTGGTGATGCAGAAGGCCACGTTCACAGCTCTGCGCTCCTCCTCCCCGAACTTCACTGCCCTGCAGCTTGGCCTGGGAGCCTCAGGAGCATCCCGACGCCTCCATCCACAGGGATTGGTGCCTCCATCCTCACAGCCCTTCCCCTCCAGGCAGCGGGGCTCCCGGGAGGCCAGGCGCTCCCTGCAGCAGTCTGTGATGGAACAGTACTCGCCCCCTTCGCTTTCAAAGCCAGAGGGAAGGCAACCACGGTCCCCTTCTGAGGGGACCACTGCCCCATCTCTACCTTGGGATGAAGGGCTTCTAGCAGAGCTTGCAGCACTCCTGTCCCCTGATGGATTGGAGCAGGGGGCTTGACGTGGCAGAGGAAGCTTATCCTTGGCTCTGTCCTCCTGCTTCCCCACCTCACCCACCAGCACCAGGCTGTGGATGGAGACATTTCTCTCCACTCTGCTCTCCAAGCTGCGCAGACCCACCATGGAGTAGCTGGAAGGACAGCAAGCCGAGCAGTCGCTGGGTGAGTTGTGAAGGAAGGGCTTCCTCACGCCACCAAAACCATCCAGGCAGAGCCGGGCTGCGTCGCTGGGGCTCAGGAGGAGCTGCTTCCCAGAAACCATGCCCCAGCTGACCTGCACGGGCCAAAGAGACAAAGGCTCTGTCAGGGTTGTGTGTGCACAAAACAAGAGAGAAATAAAAACATAAATTACTAAAAATATCATTCATTTCTTTAAAGCCACACACCTAGCTCTGCCCAACAGCCCTCAGGTGCTCACCCCCCACCTCAATGAGCACCCCAAGCCTTGCCTGCTTAAATTACACCAAACCCTGGGGATCCTGGGGGGCATCAGGAGGAGTGTGGGCAGCAGGTCAAAGGAGGGGATCCTCCCCCTCTGCTCTGCCCTGGCCAGGCCCCACCTGGAGTGTTGTGCCCAGTGCTGGGCTCCCTGGGACAGAACAGCCAGGGATCTCCTGGAGAGAGTCCAGCGGAGGCTGCCAAGGGGATGAAGGGCCTGGAGCATCTCCCCTGCCAGGAAAGGCTGAGGGAGCTGGGGCTGTTCAGCCTGGAGAGAAGAGACTGAGAGGGGATCTGATCAATGAGGATCAATAGCTGAAGGGTGGCACACAGGGGGACATGGGCAGCCTCTGCTCAGTGGCTGTGGGGACAGGACAAGGGGCGATGGGCTCAAGTTGGAGCACAGGGAGTTCCACCCCAATGTGGGGAAGAACTTCTTCCTGGTGAGGGTGAGGGAGCCCTGGGACAGGCTGCCCAGGGGGTGTGGAGTCTCCTTCTCTGGAGAGATCCCAGCCCTGCCCTGTCCTAGGGACCCTGCTTTGGCAGGGGGTTGGACCCCATGGGCTCTGGAGGGCCCTTCCCAGCCCTATGATTCTACACTCATCCTATTCCCTGGACCGTTTGGGATCCCTGCATTAGGGACAAAGGCTGAAACAAGGGATTCTCCTTCCTCCTCCTGTGAGCTCGCTGCCAGGAAGGTGCCCAACCTGTCACCCTGCCTGTGAATCCCCATGCAATTAAAGGTTCAGAGAGGGAAGGAGTATCTGCACCTCCCCTCTGCTTATTTTCATCCCATTTCATGCTGGTGCTCCAGAGTTGGATGCTCCAGAGTCACACACATGGACCATCCTGGGTTATACTGGGATAACAGCTGTGCCCAGCCATAGGGAGCAGGAAGCAGGTGGGGAAATGTACCCAAAATCCCTTCATCATCACCTGTGAAGCGACTTTCCCCCTGTCCCAGGGTGGCATAACTTGCTCCCATAGTGCAAAACTCAGCCTGGGGTAAGGGTGGGGGGTGTAGCACCCCTGTACTGCGGGCAGGGTGACAGCAGCCCACATGTCACCCTATAGCTGGGACATTGCTGGTATCAACTGGTCAGGACAAGGAGCAAACAGCCCCATCTCCACTGCAACCCCAAGCACTGGGGCTTGACAGCTTGAGGTGCTACACCCTGAGGGCATCACTGCTCTGGGGAAAGCCCAAGGAGCTGGTGTTCCTCACCCATGGGGACCCTGGGTGCAGTCAGCAAGGACTGCAAGCAGGCACAGAAGGATGCAGGACTTCTTTCTGGTACATCTTCCCAGGAAAATAACTTTTAACCCACACCCTCATTTAAAACCTGGAAGCTCCTAAACAAACGAGGTGGTTTTTAAGTTCCTTCACCCACGCCTTGCGAGCAGCTCAGCCTCAGCCACCCTGAGGAGCCAACACAGGGCTTAGAAACACAGGGAGCAGGAGGAAGAACGAAGGGAAGGAAACTCTTTTAACAGATATCCCCAGTGCTCCCGTTAGGAGAGGGAAGGGGAAGTCATGCCTTGCCTGGATGAATCATTACCTGTGACAGATCTGCATTCACATTCCCATCCGCCCACGTGTCCGAAACATCAGGGCTGATCATAGTTGGCTTCACAGCGATCGTTGGCTTTGAGAAGGGGGAGGCACTCACCCCTTCATCCTCCAAAGCCGGGCTCCCAGCCTTGCTCCTAACTCCATTCGGGAGCGCGCCGCCCGCTCCCGCGTCCGGGGGTGTTGGGAAGCGGTGGGAACTCTTGGGCTTGAAGCAGTTTTTGCAGGAGCCAGGTTTCCAGACGTGTTCCACAAAGTCACTGCAGACAGACATCTTCAAACCCTGGCTGCTCAGACCCAGAGCCCTCTGCATCTTCCACGCCGTGCCCCGCTGCTCATCTTGCGCCTGCTCCCCAGGTCCTGGCTCTCAACAATCTCCTGGCTACCTGGAAAAGCGCAACACTCCCTGATTTCTCTGGTTATACCCCAAAACGGGAAGATTTTTAATAGGACAGGAGATAATTACTCTTACTCTGCCTTCATCACAAAGGCTGATTGTTTACAAGGCTTTTCTCCCCCCCCTGCTCCCAGCTCAAGCCCACACAATCACTTGAAAAGCCTCAACTTCTAAGCACAGCTCTGTAACAGAGAAGACATCAAGCGAGCAGCATTCCTACATGATTTAATTCCCTGCCTAACGAGCACACATAACAAGCCTCACACAAGAAGGTTCAGATCAAGAGGTCTTAGGAAGAGCTGTTCACAGTCCCAGAAGCAGAGCTGGGCAGGGAAAACTCCCTTCTCCAAAGTGGCATCGCATCCTCCCTCTGGAAAAATAAAAAAGGCTTGGAGATCCAAGGAGCAGGGTGGGTGAGTGTGTAACCAAGGGGACCAGCAACAATCCTCCTTCACCCAGAAAGCACGGCTGTGGTGCACAAAGGCTCCTCTCCCACCCAAGCCCATCGGAGGAGAAGGGAATCGGCAGGGCTGAGGCTGGCACAGAGCTGAGCAAGTGCCTGGCAGAAAGCTCTTATCTGCTCTGCCAGGAACCACAAATAACAGTGTCAGCTCGCTGAAATGATTCATTGTCTGCAAAGGGAGAAGCGTTTTGTGCTCTTGGATTGCCTACAGACAAGGATCCCTTCCCCATCTTCCTTCCCCAGGAGGAAATGCCCCAGGAATAAGACATTCCTGCATTCCTGTGCCGTTCCCCCCTCCCCAGTCTGCACTCAACCTGGGGCTAACGACTTTGGAGGCACTTCAGAGGAGGACTCCCACAAAGCTCAGTGGATTAAGGGAGAGAAGATCAGAAAGCCTGGCTAGGTCAGGAAAACTGCAGCTGGCTGCTGGGGATGTCAGGGCACACGAGTCCCCCACATCCCTCCATGGAGCCTTCCCTACCTAACCACCTTCAGGTCATCACCTCCCAGCCCAGCTGACCCCAGTCCAAAGGCAAAGCAAACCCTGGCTCCTTCCCTGAGAGTCTCCAAGCAAACAGGCACCTTTACACCCCGGTCCTGACCACGTAAGGACACAGTTTGCCAGGCATACTGCATCACCTCCACAGCCATGGACACCTCTGCCTCCAAACCAGCCCCCCCCCCCAGTAAAAACCCCTTGCCTCTGGGCTTGGAGATGCCCTGGCCATCCTCTCCAACAGCCATCCTATCACATGGCAAAAAGAAAGACTGCCATGAGCTTCACGGGGCAAAGTGATGTGGGGGGGAAAGCTGCTGCCCCCCCTGAGCATTATCTGAATTCCCACCTTTGGGAAGGGAGGTTTTGATGGGCTAAAGCATCAGTACTCACAGAGTCCTGCCTGGCAAGCTGATAAATTAGGATCTGTTTAATGAAAGAGCAAGGAAAAAAGGGGGAATATCGATGCAACTCATGAATGGGAGTTGCGAGTCCTTCCTTTTTAGGGAGAGGGCTGCTTTAGGCAGGTTTTTCCAGGGATTTTACAGAGTCCAAATTAACCAAAAGGCAGCAAAATGACCCTTGGATGTGCCTCAACGCCTCCAACAAAATCAATGTGATTTGCAGGGGAAAAAAAAGGTCTTTTACAAACACTCGGTTTCCTCTCGGACCTGGGAAGCAGCGTCCGGCATCACCCCAACTTGGACAAGTGTCCTGATGAGAGGCAGCGGAGCCAAGAGCCGAATCAAAGGGAGGGAAGCAGGGACCGGAGCCAGAAAAAACTCCTCGCTTCCAGCTTTAGCAGCCGGCGCCGCCGAACGCCTTTTAAAGGTCGGGATTTCCCTTCCTGCAGCTAACCCAGCCCTGGGTCCTCACCGCCCAGACAGACGCCGGGACCCAGCCCGCACCGGCCGGACTCGGACCGGGGAAGCCGAAAGCCGGGAGCTGGGGTACCGCTGGGGTACCGCACGGTCCCCGCACCTCCCCGGGGCACCGGCAAGGACCCGGTCCGGAACCGATCTGTGACCCGGAGGAGGGATGCGAGGGGGAGGGATGCGAGGATGCGGCAGCAGGATGCTCCGGCGCCAAAAAACCCACCCCAAACCCCAACCTAAACAGCTCCGGCTGCCTCCCAGCCCCTCCGGGGCACCGGGCGTCCACCGGGACTGGGGAAAGTTTACCGGGCAGGGCCCGCCGGGGCTCCCGGGGTGGTGCCGGCCGGGAGCGCAGCGCACCGGGAGCCGGTTCCAGCGCTCCCCCCGCCTCCCCGAGCCCTCCCCGCCCGCATGCTCGGTGGGCACCGGCACAGCCCCGCCGCCTCGGTGGCTCCTCTCCTCCCCGGCCCGGCCCCGAGCAGCCGCGGGGTCCTTCCCGACCCGGCTTTGTCCCGGGAGGAGGAGGAGGAGGCGCTGCGCCCACCCGCTCCCCCCCCTAACCCCACCTCCCAGCCCCGTTCCCTTCTCACCAGCCTCCCGGGGGCTCCGCTCCGCCTTGTGCCCGGCCAGGGCCGCCGCTACCGGGCGAGTGGTAAAACGGGGCCCCGCGTGGGCCGGGGGGCAGCGGCCGCTCCGCCCCGACCCGCCTCCCGACCCGCCCCCTCGGGGCACGGCGTGGGCGGTGGCACCCACCCCACCCACCCCCTCACACGCGTGGCTGCCCTCCGCACAAAGCACACGCAGCGATACCCACCCACCCCCACCCCCCAAATACATCCCCTCCCCTCGCAGCCAGGCACCGTCTCAGAGCATCCCCCCCCGGGTATCGAACCCACGACACCCCGGGAGGATGGAGGCACCCGCATGCCCCAGCAGTCCCGCACACCCCTGATGGGGACGCAGCCAGCACCCCCTGCACCAGGCTGGAGGACAGGCCTGGAAGGCACTGGGAGCTGGAGAAATTCACTGGGGCAAGGATGAGGTGAAGTTCAGCCCCAGGGGATGCTGTGAAGGAGGAGACCTCTGCAGTGACCAAAAGTAGGGTTTGACCCCACTGACCCCCCCCCCTAAAATATGCAGGTAGCACCTCAGGAAAATCCCAAACTCCTGATGGCCTGAGAGGCTGGGGGTTGATCCGAAGGTCTTGCTCCAAGAAGGACATGGAGGTCCTGGAGCGAGTCCAGAGAAGGGCAACCAGGCTGGGGAAGGGGCTGGAGGGCAAATCCTCTGAGGAGCAGCTGAGGGAGCTGGGGGTGTTGAGCCTGGAGAAGAGGAGGCTGAGGGGAGACCTTCTCCCCACCTCCCCTGCCCTGCCAGGAGGGTGCAGAGAGGTGGGCGAGGGTCTCTTCAGCCAGGGGACAGGAGATGGGACAAGGGGCAATGGGCTCAAGCTGCCCCAGGGCAGGGTCAGCTCAGCTGGGAGGGCAAAGTTCTTCCCTGGCAGAGTTGTGGGGCTGTGGCACAGGCTGCCCAGGGAGGGGGCTGAGTCCCCACCCCTGGGGGTGTTTAACAGAGGGGAGATGAGGTGCTGAGAGATCTGGGGCAGCACAGGACAGGGACGGATGGACTCCATGGGCTTCAAGGGCTTTTCCAACCTGGGGATTCCAAGGGGTGGGGTTTTGCTCCCTGTGGTGTCAGAGCTGCACTTCAGAGCAGGCTGGAACAGGTCATCCCCCACCCTGTCCCTTGCTCTGTGGTGTCTCATTTTGGGGCATGAAAATTCTCCAAAAAACAGGGAGAAAATCCCCCAAGCACCCAGGTCCCCCCCACCCTGCTCAGGGCCTGAGCTCATGTCCTTGCTTAAGGCACCTCTCCTTCAGCACAACAAACCTCTCCTGGGCTCCTGCATCAGTGGCTTCACAAGGCAAATAAGCCTGTGTGATGGGATATCCAAGCCCAGAGTAGAAAAACAGAAGCCAGAGATATTCCCAGCACCCATCACAGAATAAAAACACCCCCCTGGGAACAAACCATCCCAGTAAATCCTTCCTCCTCAGGGAATTTGGGGAGTGCTGCAGCTTGAGAGCCCTTTCCTTGCTTGCAAGCATCCCCGCTGCTGTTCAATCCGTGCTGTCTGCTCTGTGCTCCCCATCCCTCTCCAATCCATTCCCAAAGTAGCTCAGAGATCCCAGAGTAAGCAGAAACATGGGAAAACACGGGAACCCCACTGGTTAATTCGCTGTATCACCAGGAGGATGCAAGAGTAACCCACCTCCCTGCCTCTTCTTGCTTCTGGGGTTCTTTTGCCAGTGTGAACAAGTAAAGCAGCTGTCAGAAATGCCCCTGTCGTGACAGAAACCTCTTCCTCCAGCTGCATCTCATAGGTGAGATGGGAAAATTGGCCCAAATTCCCACTGTTTTCCCACTCTTAAAAGGTTTGGGTGAAAGAGTGGCTGTAGCTAGGTCCTCCTAGTTTTGGAGAACCATAAATGTCCTCAAACTCAAGCACCTGAATTTCATAGCTGGAAGTTTAAGAAGAGCCCTGTAATCTCCTAGGGTGATAGGATGTTCTCAGCGTGCCTTCAGAGGGAAGGCAGAGTCAGGAACACCTCAGGGATGGAAAACCAGGCTTAAAGTTCATCCTAGCAGGACCAAACCATGACCCTGTTATCAGTGCTGCTCCCTGCCCTGTGCCTGAGCACATCCTCCTTTCCACCAGCTCTTCTCCTTGCTGTGGTCCCTGCTGCACTGGGGCATCTTCCTGCCCCTGCCAGGACAGAATCCCAGCATCCCCAGGGTGGAAAAGCCCTTTAAGCTCCTGGAGTCCAACCATCCCTGTCCTGTGCTGCCCCAGATCTCTCAGCACCTCATCTCCCCTCTGTTAAACACCCCCAGGGGTGGGGACTCAGCCCCCTCCCTGGGCAGCCTGTGTCACAGCCCCACAACTCTTTCAGGACTCCAGCTTCACCCACGCTGTCACAGCTGGTAGATCTTTCTGGTGGCATCATCAGTGCTATAACAAGAATGAACGTGCTTGTGATGGAGCTGGGGGTCACCAGTGCCTGTACCTACTGCTGCCCAGAGAAGGAGCCATCCCTCAGCAGGCTCCTGGGATGCTGATACCTGCTGCCTGGAGAAGGAACCCTCCTTCAGCAGGCTCTCAGGATGCTGAAGGAGCCAAGATGCTCCTCTCAGGATGGAGAAGGAGCCAAGGAGCCAAAGACCATCCTTCAGCAGGCTCCTGGGCTGCTGATACCTGCTGCCTGGAGAAGGAGCCATCCTTCAGCAGGCTCCTGGGATGCTGATACCTGCTGCCTGGAGAAGGAGCCATCCTTCAGGAGGCTCCTGGGATGCTGATACCTGCTGCCTGGAGAAGGAGCCATCCTTCAGGAGGCTCCTGGGATGCTGATACCTGCTGCCTGGAGAAGGAGCCATCCTTCAGGAGGCTCCTGGGATGCTGATACCTGCTGCCTGGAGAAGGAGCCATCCTTCAGGAGGCTCTCAGGATGCTGAAGGAGCCAAGATGCTCCTCTCAGGATGGAGAAGGAGCCAAGGAGCCAAGGGCCATCCTTCAGCAGGCTCCTGGGCTGCTGATACCTGCTGCCCAGAGAAGGAGCCATCCTTCAGGAGGCTCCTGGGATGCTGATACCTGCTGCTACTCAACAAGCTGCTTCAGACAATGTGGATGTCCCTGGAAAACCACCTCTCCATTCATGCAGACCCCTTTCCCATGTGGGTTTGTTTGCTGGGTCCCTTCTCTCCCCCAGCCCTCCCTTTCCTGCCAGAGATGATGCGCTGGCTGCTCCCAGCCCTGGGACTTCTCCTTGCTTTTGGGGAGCCTGTCACCACCCCAGCACCCTGTCTGGCTGTCAGAAGAGAACACACCATGGGCTACAAGTGCTCCTGCAGTTCAAAACAACTCCATGAGACCCCAGTTCCCCAAAACCCCTCAACAATTCCAGCCCCTTTCTCCTGGGAGGAGCAGATTACAAGCATCAGCCATAAAGAACACACCCTGATGTGGTCTCTTAACCCCCCTCCAAGGGGATTATCCAACATCTGGAAGCCTGAGCTCTATAGGATCCATCTCCCTTGTAGGGCTGGTGTAAAGGCCTAAACACAGCCCCAAGTGCAGGCAGTTAGCCCCCCCCCCAGATCAGTATGCCAGCCAGCACCAGGCACTGCTTTTCCTTCGCTCGGGGGGCTGTGTCAAAGGGGGGGCTCCCTTCTCCCTGCCCAGCAGCAACAGGGGCTGTTCAGAAGCTGGGGGATAATAGTCCTTTTGAGGGATGCTTGGCTGTGCTTTGGGGATGTGGAGGGGGGGGGGGATTGGGAAGGGGGAGGGTGCAGAGAGGCATATGACAGTGCTGATAACAAGTGGGCTTTGTACGCCCTGGCTGGGGGCTCCCACAGCTGCTCCAGCCCCCTCTCCCACTTGAGGGGGGGTTTGGATGGGAGAAGAGGCTACAAAAGCTCGAGCAAAGGAGCTCAGTGTAGATGAGAGGTTAAGATTCAGTCCCTGCAGCTCTCTAAGAGGCAAAACCCCAGCAGAGCATCTCCTCCTGCCCCTCAGGAGGGGGCTTGGGGCAGGAGAGGCTGCTCAGGGCCGTGGTCTGGCTGAGAGGGAACATGCTCAGTGTGTCTGTTCACTTTGGTTCCCTTTCCCTGTGCAGCTGGTGAGCAGTTGGCAGCCTGTGCCAGCCAAAGCCCTCACCTGCTTCTTGCAAGGGCTTTGGTGGTGCTGACCTGGAGGCTGGCAGCAACCTGGAGCATCCCCCCTGGGGAAGGTCAGACAGGCCACCTGCTCCAAAACCCCCTGGAGAAGGTAGGACAGTCACCTGCTCCAAAACCCCCTGGAGAGGGTAGGACAGGTCACCTGCTCCAAAACCCCCTGGAGAAGGTAGGACAGTCACCTGCTCCAAAACCCCCTGGAGAGGGTAGGACAGGTCACCTGCTCCAAAACCCCCTGGAGAAGGTAGGACAGGCCACCTGCTACTCACCAAATGACCCCCCACCCCACACTCAAGATGAACCCCCCCAAACTCCACCCCCACTTTGTTTCTGTAATCCCTGTCCCAACAGGACACGAGCCCCACATCCCAACCAGCATGTGTGGCTGCTGGGGGGGGTTGGAGATGGGGTGAGCTAATGCCATCCAGGCTCAATCAGCAAAGGAAGCACAGAGATTCCAGCTCCCACCGGGACAGATGGGGGCAGGACCCTTCCAGAGGATGAATCACAGGGCAACTTGCACCTCACCCAGCAAAAACCTGAGCTGCCTGCATCCCCCCCATCCCACCCACAGCTGCCCTTGGAGTGGGGATGTTTGCCATTCAGAGAATCCCAGAATCCCAGCCTGGGCTGGGTTGGGAGGGACCCCAAGGAGCACAGAGCTCCAACCCCCTGCCACAGGCAGGGCCACCAACCTCCAGGCCTGGAGCTACACAAGGTTGCCCAGGGCCCCAGCCAACCTGGCCTTGAACACCCCCAGACACGGGGCACCCACCCCCTCTCTGGGCAGCCCCTTCCAGCCCCTCACCACTCTCTCTGCACAGAACTTCCCCCTCAGATCTCCTCTCCCCCTTCCCTCCTCCAGCTTCACTCCAGCCCCCTTGTCCTGCCAGTCTCTGCCCTTGAACAAGCTGATTCCCCTCCTGTTCCTCTGCTCCCTTCAGGGACGGGGAGGCTGCAATGAGGTCCCCCCACAGCCTTCTCTGCTCCAGGCTGACCCAGCCCAGCTCCCTCAGCCTCTCTCCGTAGGGGAGCTGCTCCAGCCCTCTGAGCATCCCTGTGGCTCCTCTGACCCCTCTCCAACAGCCCCACATCTCTCTTGCACTGGGGGCCCCAGCTCTGGCCATAGGACTCCAGCTGGGGAGGGCAGAGCAGAGAGGGACAATCCCCTCCCTGTCCCTGCTGCCACCCCTCTGCTGATGGAGCCCAGGATCCCATCGCCCTTCCCAGCTGCAGGAGCCACTGCTGGCTCCTGGGAAGCTTCTCCCCCACCAGAACCCCCAGGTCCTGCTCAGCAGGGCTGCTCCCCAGGAGCTCTTCTCTTGGTCTGTGTGTGTGTGTGCCATTGCCAGATGCAGCCCCAGCTCCCTGGGGCCTGGCTACACCCTGCTCTGCTGCCCCTGGGCTGGGAGAGGGAGGGAAGGCCGAACCGCAGGGGGAGGCTGAGCGAGCTGCACGCAGGTGCAGGGAGCTGGCAGCCAAACAAAGGGAGATGCCAGGAGCTGATAGAGCACCACAGGCTGCTGCACGGCTGGGGGGAGCAAGAGCAAAGGCAAGGGGAGGGGGGTGATGGGGAGTTGGGGAGGGGGGGGAAGGAGACAGCTTCTCATTGATGGGGAAGCACCAGGATGCGCTGGTGGAGGGAGGCCAGTGCTTGGGTTAAAACTGGGAGCGCTGGGCAGGGCTTTTTGTTGCTGGGAATGCTCTGTGCTTGGGAAAAGCAGCTGGCTCACTGGGATCACAGAGTCATAGGGGTTGGAAAAGCCCTCCAGAGCCCATCCATCCAACCCCCTGCCAAAGCAGGGTCCCTAGGGCAGGGCAGGGCTGGAATCTCTCCAGAGAAGGAGACTCCACACCCCCTGGGCAGCCTGTCCCAGGGCTCCCTCACCCTCACCGGGAAGAAGTTCTTCCCCACATTGGGGTGGAACTTCCCCTGCTCCAACTTGAGCCCATCGCCCCTTGTCCTGTCCCCACAGCCACTGAGCAGAGGCTGCCCATGTCCCCCTGTGTCCCACCCTTCAGCTATTGATCCCCATTGATTGCCCCTTGTCCTGTCCATTGCCCCTGGTCCTGTCTCCTCCACCAGAGTCTCAACAACTGCACTGGGAAGAGGCTGGTGGGTTTGTTTCCCAAGCTGGCACCTGGGAAGGTGCTTGACATTTACTCACAGCACTGGGCAAGGACCATCAGCTCACTCTGAAACACTTCTGCTTCCCCTGGGAGGAAGTTCTGGGAAAGCAAAGCCTGGCTTGCTGCATCCCCTGTGCATCTCACCACCCTCCCTGGTCTGATTCCTGACCCCTGGGTGTGGAGAAAGGAAGAAATCAGTGAGCATGCTGCCTTTTGGCAGTCCTCAGCACCCAAGTTTTCCAAAGCACAGAGTTCCTTGGGTCCCTCCATGTCCCAACCTCCCCCCCATTCTTTCCAAGCCCTTCTGCTTTCCCCAGAGAGCTGGTGGCCCAGCCAATCTCTGACAGGGCTCTGCAGAGCCCCTCCATGCGTGGGAGAGCTCGCCCATGCAGCTCATGCCCCAGGAACCGGTTCACCAGCTCTGCAAGCAGAGGCCTGTCTCTGGTGAGGGCGTCTCTGTGTCTCCCTACGTGTCTTTAAAAGGGGCTGAAAAGGCAGGTGAGCGATTTGAGGGCAGATTTTGGGAGTGAGGGACGAGATGAGGCTGGGGATGCTCGTCAGGTATCGGTGTGGGTTGGGTTCAGCTCTCCAGGACACTGCTGTGATGGGGGGGGGAGGTTTGGAAGCTGGTGCAGGTCAGTCCCAAGGTGGCCAGGAGCACTTGGAAGTGTGTCCTGCAAAATGCCCCAGCATAATGGCCTCAGGTTGGAGCAGGGGAAGTTCTGCACCAATCTGTGGGAGAACTTCTTCTGCCAAGGGGATGAAGGGCCTGGAGCATCTCCCCTGCCAGGAAAGGCTGAGGGAGCTGGGGCTGTTCAGCCTGGAGAGAAGAGACTGAGAGGGGAGCTGAGCAATGGGGATCAATAGCTGAAGGGTGGGACACAGGGGGACATGGGCAGCCTCTGCTCAGTGGCTGTGGGGACAGGACAAGGGGCCATGGGCTCAAGTTGGAGCACAGGGAGTTCCACCCCAATGTGGGGAAGAACTTCTTCCTGGTGAGGGTGAGGGAGCCCTGGGACAGGCTGCCCAGGGGGTGTGGAGTCTCCTTCTCTGGAGAGATTCCAGCCCTGCCCTGTCCTAAGGACCCTGCTTTGGCAGGGGGTGGGACCCCATGGGCTCTGGAGGCCCATTCCCACCCCTATGATTCCATGATGCTGTGAAGCAGCAGCCTCCAGCTCTGTGGAGCATCTAAGGGGGGGTTGTGGGGCAGCAAACACCACCAGCTCCCACACCTGAGTACCCCATGAGCTGCCCTGCGCCCATCACCAGGTCTGGAGAAGCCACCACCACAGCAGGACAGACACACAGACCCGAGGCACTGCAGGGGAGCCCACCCCTGCTTCCTGCTGCTCTCCAGGCAGCCTGGCTGTGTCCCTCTTTCCATGTTTGGTGTTTACAGGAGCTGGGAAAGCTCCTTGCACTCCTTCCAGTGGAGCGTGGGAAAAGCTCTCACCCCCAGCAAAAACACAGGGGAATTTGCTTTCAAGCCTATTCTTCTCTCTCTCTCTCTCCAAAGGGAAAAGCCCTGAGCTGGCTTTTTGTTTTTTTCCCCTTTGCAAGGCAGGTTTTGTGGCCAAGGCAAACGGGTGTTTGTCTCTCCTGCTGTCAGCATGGTGACAGGCATCGAGGGGCACGGCTGGGCCAGAGCAGCTGAGGCAGTGGGAGAGGCAGCAGGGTGGCCAGGACCTCTGTACACCTTCCCACCCTTCCTCCCCATCCTTTCAGAGAAGAGAAACTGCATGTTTCAGCTTCAGCAGGAACAAGGGCTTGGTTTGGGTTGGGGGGGGGTGGTTTTACTCTCAGAAGATAGAACAGAGCCCTCAGTTTGCCCCTTGGCTCGCTGAGGCAGGTGAAGAAGGAAGGAAAATTAGCATTAAAAAGGCAAAAAATAGGTTTTTTCCCCCCTTCTGCTTACTGGTTCTGGAGTGAAGAGGTGGCAAACAAATACAGCAGCATCCTGCCCTGTGAGGAACCACAGCAGGGTTCCTCCCAGCCCTCATCTCCATCAGCTGGGTCAGCCTGGTGAAGGCACCTCCTGGGATGTGCTGGCTGCTGCAAGCTCTCCAAGCTGGGCTGGGAAGCAAAAGGAGGAGGAAAAGTCATGCACTTTGTTGCCTGAGGGGTGAGAAATCACTCCAGAAGACAAGGTGGAGAGAGCCAAGGGGAGTCTGCAAGCTTGGGGACAGCTTGGGGAGCTGACCTCTGCCTGGCACAGGTGGGTGCAGCAGGAGAGGTGCTCCCCACGCCCAAGGATGCTGCTACCAGGTGAAGAAAAGCACCTTGCCCCCTTGATTACCCCCATAACCCTCCCTCCAGATTTATGACAACCCTGGGGACCACCAAAAGGCCATCCAACCCCCCTGATGTGACCCCAGAGCCCCACTCTACACCTGGAGGAAAGAGGGAGGAATACCCTTCACCCCCCCAAGGCTGATCCCACGCTTCCAAACCCCATCCCTCCAAGCAACCCAGCCACCCCAGCGCTGTTTTTCCTGGGTGAAACTCCCTCTCCCAGAGGCACCTTAGGTGAGGCAGCCAGATCCCAGGGTGAGGGGGTGGGGAGGGGGAGGTGTTTTGCTTTCTCCCTCTTCCCCCTGGCCCCACACCCTCTTTTTAATTGTTGGAGCATCAAGAGACGACTTGCCATACCCCCAGATCCACAGGCATTGAACTCAGTAACCTGAAACTGCCTCTCAGGGAGAGACAGCCAGCACCCACCTCCCTTGTCTTCCCAGGTCTTCTCCCCAAGCTCATCCCCTGCCTGAGCACCCTCCCCTCCTCCACAGCTACACCCTGCTAATGAGCACAGAGAGGAGGAGGAGGAGGAGGAGGAGGAGGAGGAGGGGAAAAGAAAGCACAGAGCTGCCATTCAGGGTGTCTCTCAGACACCAAAACATCTCTGTGCATTAATAACCCCTTTCCAAAGCCCTTTTTCCTTGCACACATCCATTCCCCAGCCCCCCTCCCCAGCTCCTGATGCTTTCCAGGAGCGGCTCTGATTCATCTGAGGTGGGGAAAGAGCACGGTGAAATTTTAATAGAGCCCCAAAGATGATGTGAGAGCTCTTGAGCATCGGTTTGAAGCAGCCTGTCTGTCTCCAGCAACCCCTTTGAAGGCAGGAGCGCCTCAGCGCCGCCCCAGGAGCTTCAAAGAGAATATTTGGGGCTGAGTTTTTGACAGGATTGGGGGAAGGCAAGAAGCTTCTGAACCCTCTTCCCTCAAAGGGTGAGCACCAAACAGAGGAAGGAGAGGGACCCTCCCAATTTGGGGGGGGGGGAAAATCGATCCAGCCAGACCATATAGGAGAGCCTGGGAGGACCAGAGCTGTGTGTACCTCTAGGAGATGCTGTGGTTGGACTTGGTGATCTTGAGGGGTTGGAAGGGGCTGCCCAGAGAGGGGGTGGGTGCCCCATCCATGGGGGTGTTCAAGGCCAGGTTGGATGGGGCAACCTTGTGTAGCTCCAGGCCTGGAGGTTGGTGGCCCTGCCTGTGGCAGGGGGTTGGAGCTCTGTGCTCCTTGGGGTCCCTCCCAACCCAGACCAGGCTGGGATTCTATGAATTGGATCTTAGGGGGAAGTTCTGTGCAGAGAGAGTGGGGAGGGGCTGGAAGGGGCTGCCCAGAGAGGGGGTGGGTGCCCCGTCCCTGGGGGTGTTGAAGGCCAGGTTGGATGGGGCCCTGGGCAACCTTGTGTAGCTCCAGGCCTGGAGGTTGGTGGCCCTGCCTGTGGCAGGGGGTTGGAGCTCTGTACTCCTTGGGGTCCCTCCCAACCCAGCCCAGTCTGGGATTCTATGACCTCTCTTGTATCTACATTGGCCCATGTCCCTCATGTTGATGGGCCAAAACACGACCAGGAGCAGCTCTGTATCACAGAGCCCCCAGGTTGGAAAAGCCCTTTAAGCTCATAGAATCCACCCATCCCTGTCCTGTGCTGACCCAGATCTCCCAGCACCTCATCTCCCCTCACTGCCCTGTGAGCAGAGAGTTTTCAGAGCAGCTGAGAGCTGGAATTTGCCCCGTGAGTAAGAGTTGCTCCTGCCAGATGAGTTAGTGGATGGTTTAGGTGGTTCACTGACGTCAGACAGCTCAGGTCCTGAGGCAGTGCTGGCATGCAAGGACAAGGCAGGGCTGGCTGGAGCAGAGGGCTGAGGGGAGAGCGTGTGGCAGTGAGGAAAGACGTGCACAGCTTTGTTCAGTGACCACGCTGTGAACTGGACCCTGCTCTGCCAGCTCCTCAGGGAACGTTCTGGAAAGGCTGAGCTGCCTTTGCTTGGGCTGTGCCTTGGGACCAAGGCCCTGGCTCCATCCTCTGAAAGCAGCTGGTGGTGTGAAAGGCCAGAAGAGCCAGGCTGAGCCATTTATAGGTGATGCTTTCTGTAGGCTCTCCAAAAACATGTCCAGTGAGTCCCCTGTGCTGGGCAAGAAGAGGTGAGGTCTCACTGGCACTGCCTGGGTGTCTCAAAAGGATGGCAGCACCTTTTCTTCCATCTCCAGGACACATCCCCAGACCTTTGGCCTTGGTTTCTCCACCAGGCACCTGGAAGACAAGAATCTGCTTGCCTCTACAGCTGCCAGGAGTATTTAACATCCTGATTGCCCACAGGTTGCTTGGGAGGTGAAGGGCAAGGTCTGGAGGGTGAAGGAGGGAGCACTGAACTCTTGTCAGGTGTTTGTCACAGGATGAAGAGGGGCAGATGACACAGAGGACTTTGCAGTGCTGCTCAGTGGCCATGTGTGTGTCCCAGGGCAAACTTGGCAATGGGACCTTACCCTGACTACTGCTGCAGCAGCAAAGCCAAGCAGAACAACAGGAGAAGCACCAGCACCCAGGGCAGTCCTGGCCATGGGAAAGGACACAAGCACCCCCAGCCCCAGCTATTAAATCCCAAATCCTGGGGCTCAGGAGGCTCAGTGATGAGCTCCCAAGTTGAGACCTTTGAAGGTTCCTTCAAACGCAGCGTCAGGCTGGAGCTGTGAGAGCAATTCACACACAGAGGCAGACTCACAGGGGTGGGAAGGGACCCCCAGAGCCCATCCATCCAACCCCCTGCCAAAGCAGGGTCCCTAGGACAGGGCAGGGCTGGAATCTCTCCAGAGAAGGAGACTCCACACCCCCTGGGCAGCCTGTCCCAGGGCTCCCTCACCCTCACATTGGGGTGGAACTCCCTGTGCTCCAACTTGAAGCCCTCACACCCCTTACTTGGCAGAACAGCTGCTCTGGCAAGGCTGGGAGCTGAGAGCCCAGGATGTCCTGGAGAGACTGAGATGTACAAGGTTCCCAGCAGCTTTTTGTGAACAGGACAGGAGCAGAGGACAGACTGGAAGATTAGCCAAGCTCAGATGTTTTCTGGTGGCCTTAAGCTGAGCCAGCTACCTCTCTGCCCAGTGTTTGCCTTGCTGATGACTGCTTAGCAGCAAGGAGATAGCCTATGTGCTGAAAAGCTCATGATGGACATGAGATGCAGCTGTAGAAGGACCAAGGGTTGGGTGAGACAGAATCCCAAGGTTGGAAAAGACCTTTGAAGATCATCAAGTCCAACCATTCTCACCCTAAACTAAACCATATCCCTGAGCACCACATCCACCCTTTTTTCTGAACACATCCAGGGAAGGTGACTCAAGCCCCTCCCTGGGCAGCCTGGTCCAGGCCCTGACAACTCTTTCAGAGTCTTTTCAGACCATCCCTACCACTCATTTCAGGAGAGCAAATGGGGAGAAACCAATGGCTCTGCTGCCTTTCTTGCATTAAGCTTTCACACAGAAGCTGGATCTAGAGGTGAATAACTCACTGAAGGGATCAATCACCCTCCACACACCACCCAGATCTAAAGATAACCAGCTGAGACTTTGCAGCCTGTCTCTGAGGCACCTACAGCCAAACTCTTGCCCCGGCATTCAGCCATGATGATGAAGAGAAAAGGGGTCGGGAAATGGGCCAGGATTGTGAAAGAAGAGGTTCATGAACTCTCAGAGAGGTAAAACACTCATTATCAGAGGAGGAGCTGCCTCCAGGTCCTCAAGAACTCTCCAAGAACTGCTGGAGGGCTGGAGCAGAACCAAGGAAGCGGCATGGAGCGAGCAGAGCATCCTCTTTCACAGGGCTAGAGATCCATAATTCAATGCCTGGAAAACTGAGCTGCACAAAGGATTGATTCAGAGGCACCAAGGGGCTAAGATGGGGTCTGAGAAGCAGACAACCAGGGCTTCTTCAGAGCTGTTCTGTATCAAGGCACTTAAATTGCCCCTCTCAAAGGTCTGGCAGATGAAGGGGAAGCAGCTGATGGGATCATTTTGAGCTCCACAGAGGACTTTGTGTTATCCCACTCTGACTTCTGCTCAGAAAGAAAAGGGAATACCATCCAGAGGGGGAGATGGATGGAAACTGGGGCAAAAAATAGCACCTTGCTCTGCTGACAAGAGCTATTTGTGGCCTATGGTCAGGCTAGGAGGACATCTACACAGAATCAGAGAATCACAGGGGTGGGAAGGGCCCTCCAGAGCCCATGGGGTCCAACCCCCTGCCAAAGCAGGGTCCCTAGGACAGGGCAGGGCTGGAATCTCTCCAGAGAAGGAGACTCCACACCCCCTGGGCAGCCTGTCCCAGGGCTCCCTCACCCTCACCAGGAAGAAGTTCTTCCCCACATTGGGGTGGAACTCCCTGTGCTCCAACTTGAGCCCATCACCCCTTGTCCTGTCCCCACAGCCACTGAGCAGAGGCTGCCCATGTCCCCCTGTGTCCCACCCTTCAGCTATTGATCCCCATTGATCAGCTCCCCTCTCAGTCTCTTCTCTCCAGGCTGAACAGCCCCAGCTCCCTCAGCCTTTCCTGGCAGGGGAGATGCTCCAGGCCCTTCATCCCCTTGGCAGCCTCCGCTGGACTCTCTCCAGGAGATCTCATGGATGATGTTAAAGAAACCAAGACCAGAAGAATGCCAGGCAGCAGCAGATTCATCAGGTGACCTTAAAGACCTGGAGAAGATGGGATTTAACCTCAGTCAGATGAAATTCAATCAAGTCAGGTGTGAAACGCTGTGAAATCAGCTCAATCCAACCCAAGGAAGGAATGGGACGTGGGATGACACAGGCAGGAGCCCATGGGGGGACCAGGAAGCAATCCTGGAGCTCATGAGCATTTCAGGAAAAGAGAGGATTTCTGTGAACAGCTCACAGAGACCTTTCTCACCCTGAGGATTTAGCAGCACCTTTGAGGTGGTGGTTCAAACACCCCTCTGGACAGGGCAATGGGTGATGCTGCCAGTGAGGTTTTATTACCAGAGGATGGGAGCCATGGTGATATTCCCCTCACACCCTTCCCAGCCCATAGCTTGGTGGCTTTTTTGGCCAAGCACATGTGTTTGAACATTCAAATGGGTTGTAGGGGTTGCCTGTTGTCCTCCCCCTGGGGACACAAGGCTGGGAAGAAGCAGATGGTCACAGAGCTGCAGGGCACAGGTCAAAACCCGCCCTGATCTGCTCATACCAATGCCTCCTGTTGCTCTTGGCTGGTGATTTCTGAATTGCTGAAATTGCTTAGTTTTGCCTCCACTGAGGTACTTGACTATCTGGAAAGTGTGTGTTGGAGGTATCAGGCCCAGGTTGTACTGCACAGGTCTGACACCATGCTGAGAAGAGGAGAATTTTCCCTTCATTGCAAGACTTCTGGAAGAAGGAAAGAAAGAAAAAAGGATCAGAATAAAACCTCAGAATAAAACTCCCACAGACCAGACGTCATATTATCACAGAACCCCAGCCTGGGCTGGGCTGGGAGGGACCCCAAGGAGCACAGAGCTCCAACCCCCTGCCACAGGCAGGGCCACCAACCTCCAGGCCTGGAGCTACACAAGGTTGCCCAGGGCCCCAGCCAACCTGGCCTTCAACACCCCCAGGGACGGGGCACCCACCCCCTCTCTGGGCAGCCCCTTCCAGCCCCTCACCACTCTCTCTGCACAGAACTTCCCCCTCAGATCTCCTCTCCCCCTTCCCTCCTCCAGCTTCACTCCAGCCCCCTTGTCCTGCCAGTCTCTGCCCTTGAACAAGCTGATTCCCCTCCTGTTCCTCTGCTCCCTTCAGGGACGGGGAGGCTGCAGTGAGGTCCCCCCACAGCCTTCTCTGCTCCAGGCTGACCCAGCCCAGCTCCCTCAGCCTCTCTCCGTAGGGGAGCTGCTCCAGCCCCCTGAGCATCTCCGTGGCTCCTCTGACCCCTCTCCAACAGCCCCACATCTCTCTTGCACTGGGGGCCCAGCTCTGGCCACAGGACCCCAGCTGGGGCCTCCCAGGGCAGAGCAGAGCCAGTCCCACTGTTTCTGCCCCCCAGGACAGGCAGGGACTCAGCTGTCTCCCCTCAGGCCTGTCCCAAGGGGAAAGGCCTCAGCAGGGCTCCTCTGTGACCACACGCCCAGAGGCTGGACCCACAGCTCTGGCCAGACTGCTAGAAAAAACACATCAAGCCCCAGCCATAAACCACCTGTGCTTTGGTTTCATCCCTTCTTCATCCCATCAGGAGATCAAAGTCCGTGGGGATGAGTCACCCCAGCGCCGCTTTCACCTGGCCCGTTGCGACACGCTCTGGGCCCACGTGCCTTGGCATTGCCCTTTAGCTCCCAAGCTCTGCAGCCCAGGAACTGGACAAACACACCATTCCCACAGCCAGGCCCAGCTTTAATTGCTCTCTGCTCCCTGCCCCAAAAAAGGGCTGTGCCTCCCAAGCCCAGCACAAGAGCTCTGGGCCCAAACCCCTCTCAGCCAGTGCAGGGTTGAGTCAGACAGCCACAAAATAAAGGGATATGGAGCCACAAAAATGCCTTTTATAGTCTCCTCTGGGCTGAAAACAAAGCAGCACTGGGCCATCTGGCAAGTCTGGGTGCAGCAGTTGGGGAGTGAGGGAGTTTAATGGGTGAGTGAATACCTGGAGGGCATCTAATAGGGCTTTCAGTAGCTCACACCCAGGGTCTGGCCTGAGGAGCGTTCAGAGCCAAGGCTGGGCCATGGAAACAGAGCAGGACCAACCTCTGCACTCCCTGGGTGATTTACTGGGTGGGGGGGGATGCAGCTCCCTGGGGCTGAGCTTCTTGGGGGGAACAGCCAAGACCCCCGGGAGCCACAGGGCTGTGTGTGAGAAACCACTGCTGGGCACAGCCTCAGGGAGAGACCTGCCAGGACAGCCACGACCTCACACAGCCAACACATCCCCTGGTCTCTGATAACCCCTCCCAAACCCATCCTTGGGGCTGCCATCATCACACACCCAACACAACCCCTGGTCTCTGATAACCCCTCCCCAGCACATCCCTGGGGCTGCCATCATCACCCAACACATCCCCCAGTCTCCAATAACCCCTCCCCAGCACATCCCTGGGGCTGCCATCATCACCCAACACATCCCCTGGTCTCTGATAACCCCTCCCCAGTGCATCCTTGGGCTGCCATCATCACCCAACACATCCCCCAGTCTCCAATAACCCCTCCCCAGTGCATCCTTGGGCTGCCATCATCACCCAACACATCCCCTGGTCTCTGATAACCCCTCCCCAGCACATCCCTGGGGCTGCCATCATCACCCAACACATCCCCTGGTCTCTGATAACCCCTCCCCAGTGCATCCTTGGGGTTGCCATCATCACTCAACACATCCCCTGGTCTCCAATAACCCCTCCCCAGTGCATCCTTGGGCTGCCATCATCACCCAACACATCCCCTGGTCTCTGATAACCCCTCCCCAGTGCATCCTTGGGGCTGCCATCATCACCCAACACATCCCCTGGTCTCCAATAACCCCTCCCCAGTGCATCCTTGGGCTGCCATCATCACCCAACACATCCCCTGGTCTCTGATAACCCCTCCCAAACCCATCCTTGGGGCTGCCATCATCACCCAACACATCCCCTGGTCTCTGATAACCCCTCCCAAAAGCTCATCCTTGGGGCTGCCATCACCATCACACACCCCACACATCTCCTGGTCTCCAATAACCCCTCCCAAACCCATCCTTGGTGCTGCCATCATCACCACAGCCATGCTGGAGGGTGACAGGTCAACGGGCAAAGGGAAGACACCATAAATCCACTAGCAGAACTCATGCCCCAAAGGCTGGAGAGCTGGGTGCTGCCTGTGCTCTGGGGAGGACACACCGAGGTCTGTTCAGCTTGCAAGAAGGACCCACAGCCCCTGCCCTGACCGGGGGCTCCCCTCAGCCCCCCAGCAGGCACAGAGCCAGCAGTGTGTGCCTGGGGAGGAGGCTGGGAGCTGGTTTGAGAGATGACAACTCAGCTGCTGGCACGATGCAGAGCGTGTGTCCCAGGAGTCATGGGTGGGGAGCCCTCGTTCTGCACCCTCAGAAGCTCCCCTGCTCCAAAGCCTAGAAGAAAAAGGGGGGGAAATGGTTAGAACAGAGTCCCTCAACCCTTCATGAGATGTGGCCCCATAGCCAGTGTGGGCCATGGGCCCAGGAAGCAGCTGGGAACACCAGAACCAGAGTGGCACAGGGAGGGGGATCTTTCTGTGTGTGAGGAGAGCGAAGCCCCAGGGTCAGGGGAGCATAAACAGGAATTCCTGCTGAGCAGCCCCTGGCAAACAGGATGCTGGGACACCCTGAGGAGGAGAAGCCCACAGCAAGGAGAAGGGATGCAGAGTAACCACAGATCTGGGTGTCATCAGCTCAGCAGATGGTAGAGGAGCAAGGCTGCCTTCGTGCAGGGAAGCTCTTCACCTCTCCACAGGTGCTTTTGGAAAGCCCAGCTGTCTGGATCAGAGTGAGGATGTCAGAGGAAGCTCCAGCTGGAGCTTCCCAAGGGCAGAGCAGAGAGGGACAATCCCCTCCCTGTCCCTGCTGCCACCCCTCTGCTGATGGAGCCCAGGATCCCATCGCCCTTCTGAGCTTCAACAACACACTGCTGGCTCCTGGGAAGCTTCTCACCCCCCCAGCACCCCTTCTCAGCAGGGTCTTCCCCACCTTCAGCACCCCCTCACTCAGTACTAGCCCACTGTGGACTTTATTTTCCTTCTTTCTTGGAGTTTTTCTCCTCCCCTTCAAATCAACACCAAGCTTTCACCTTCCTGCCCTGGATCTTCTCCAGTCCCAGTCAGCCTGAAGCCTTCTGCTGCTCCTCCCATTCACAAAGAGTAACAAGACCATGTCAATAACAAAATCCAAGCCAACTCAAGCCAAGCACAGCTCAAGTTCCTGTCGTGTTCCTAAAGAGGTGGCTTTGCCAAGGTAGGAAAAACCAAGTCACAGCCTTGGAGAAGGAGGAAATGCCAAGCTGGGTGGGGAGAGCCACCTTCCAACTGGGGAAAAGGGGGAAGGAAGGCAGCTTCAGACAGGCTGTTTTTATCTCTGGGACCAGATGGCTTTAAATGCTTCCCTAGAGCTTGGAAAGGGCCAGGCTCTGCCTTGAATTGCTTTTCCTACCACCTCAGTTAGAAAGCAAAAGGAAAGACCTGAACAATCCATAGTGCTGGGGCATGGGGGAGCAGCCCAGTTAATCCCAGTTCCTTCCCTAAACTCAGGGCAGGTCAGCCAGTGTTGGGGCCAGCATCACCCAAGCTGCCCAGCCTTGCTCCATCACTGGAGAGCCTGGGCACCAGCATCCTTCAGGCCTGGAGGTTGGTGGCCCTGCCTGTGGCAGGGGGTTGGAGCTCTGTGCTCCTTGGGGTCCCTCCCAACCCAGCCCAGGCTGGGGTTCTGTGATCCTCCTGGGCATCATTAATAAACTGGGAAGGCCCAAATTTGCTAAACCTGACCCTGGGGATTAATCACAACACCCCCAGCACCCAGCTTCTCCTTGCTGCTGCAGACCCAAGGAGCAAGGACCTCCCAAACCCAAGGCTGGGGGAGCGAGGGGCAGAGCATCACTGAGGAGGGACAGGTGGGAGAAGGAAGGTGCTGGGGCACCCAGGGTGGGGGTACCCAGGGCACCACTTGCATCCCAAGCAGCAGGTCTCTAGGTTTCTTGTCCTGTCAAGGAAAAACCTGACAAGCTGCAGGATTTCTTCCTTTCCAAGTGGGCTGGTGCACATCCCACCTGTCCCAGGGATGGGGAGCAAAGCCCTCCCCAGCCACCCAGGGCTCAGGGCTTGCTCCCAGCTACAGCTCAGCCTAGCTGGTCCACAGGCAAGCACAGCTTTACTCACTGGTGCTGCCACCAACCTGTGTTTTGTCAGCCTTGGTAAAAACCTCCTGAGCTGGAGAGGAACCAAACAGCACTGACAGGTCCTCATCCACCTCCCCCAGGCTCACCGTGCACCCTGCTCACTGCCAGCCCATCCTCTCTGCATCCTTCCCCCCAAGGAACACTACATCTTCCCAAAGCCAAGCTCCACCTCGTGTCTGAAGGGAGAGGAAGGCACAGCCTCCCGAGAGAGTCAGGACTAGAAGATTTCAGGCTCTTTTGGTACCTGCTCCAGTCACAGGTTGGGGGGTTCCACAGCAGAAGCAGCCCCAGGCAGGCAGTGTTGGATCCTGGGTTGGATGTGCAGCTCCCAGAGCAGTAACAGGCAGGGGGGGGTCAGTGGCTGGAACAGGACAGAAGGTTAAAAAGTCAATGGGACAGGAAGAAAGGCAGCATCCCAGCTTGGATTCTCAGCTGAGGAGTGCCAGAAGGAGAGCTGGGGGTCCCTGGTTTGGATTGACATGGCTGGCAGTCAGCATCGCTGCCCCCACCCCTCCTTCCAGCCAGCAGCATCTCCACCAGCCACCCCTGGAACCACCTGGCACCCACAGAAAGGCTTCGGGGGTGCTCAGGGAATAGCGGGGTGGGGGGGGAAGCAGCACCCACCCAGCCCTTCAGGTGGCCAAGGCCACCGAGCCAGCCGTGGGGCCAGCGGTGGGGCCAGCCCCCCGGCTCGGCTGGGGCTGCGCATCCCAAGCCAAGGCGCAGGGGATGCTGCCCTCTCTTGGGCTCAGCGGGACCGGCAGCGGCGCGGGGAGACCTGGGGGGGGGCTTTTTGGGGCTCGAAACCCCCCCACAAAGGGGGTCCTGAAACGCGGTGACTTCCCATCCCTGTCCCAGCCGACATCCCAGGGCTGGGATGGGGAGGGAAGAGCACGGGCTCATCCTGAGGGCCAGGGAGATGCTCGCTGGGGTGCAGAGCCAGAAGATGAAGGCGTTGGGAAGGTCTCTGGCGCTGGGGGCTGAGCACGAGGTGCTTCCCACCTCCCAGAGCTGCCATTCCACCCCAATTTACCCAAAATTCATACTTTGGCTGCTAAGCAAAGCGAGTTCACCGACCGCTGAAGGGAGCAGGGACCCAGCCGAACCCAGGGGGGATGCCGGGACACCTCAGGGTGATGCCCAGGGATCCCGGGGGGATGCCGGGACACCCCGGTGGTGATGCCCAGGGGTCCCGGGGGGATGCCGAGAGACCACGGGGGGATGCCGAGACGCCCCGGGGGTGATGCCGAAAGCCCCCGGGGGGGATGCCCAGGGGTCCCGGTGGGATGCCGAGACGCCCCGGGGGGGATGCCGAAAGACCCCGGGAGGGATGCCCAGGGGTCCCGGGGGGATGCCGGGACACCCCGGGGTGATGCCCAGGGGTCCCGGGGGGATGCCGGGACACCCCGGGGTGATGCCCAGGGGTCCCGGGGCTGATGCCCGGGGTGATGCCCGGGAGCACAGCGCTGCGGGGCTGGGTGCCGGCCACAGCCCTGCCCGCACCGGGCTCCTCCCTGCCTGCACTTCCTCCTGCCTGCCGCTCCTCCCCGCAGAGCCGGGCACGGCCGGGACGATCCCCAAGCGCCCGGGGGCCCGAGGAGTAACCGGCCTCCCGAGGGGTACCCCCCTCGCCCTCACCGAGCAGCCCTGGGGCATCGCTACCAGCCCGGCCGGCCCCGGGAGGAGCAGCAGCGGTGCTGGGGAGTCCTGGGCCCCCCCGGAGTACCTCTACCCCCGGAGCACTGGGGTCCTGCCCTCCCCTGGAGCCCCCTCGGCCCCTGGGAAAGGAGGATCCCCCTGGAGCTGGCTTCACCCACCCCCTGGAGCCCCTTCTGCCCCTGGGAAAGGAGGATCCCACTGGACCTGGCTTCACCCACGTCCCTGAAGACCCCTGGAGCCCTCTCTGCCTCTGAGGAAGGAGGAGCCCACTGGAACTGGCTTCACCCACCCCCTGAAGCCCCCTCTGCCCCTGGGAAAGGAGGATCTCCCTGGACCTGGCTTCACCCACCCCCTAGAACCCCCTCTGCCCCTGGAAAAGGAGGATCCCCCTGGACCTGGCTTCACCTATCCCCCTGAAGCCCCCTGGAGTCCCCTCTGCTTCTGAGAAAGGAGGATCCCCCTGGACCTGGCTTCACCCACGTCCCTAAAGACCCCTGGAGCCCCCTCTGCCTCTGAGGAAGGAGGAGCCCACTGGAACTGGCTTCACCCACCCCCTGAAGCCCCCTCTGCCCCTGGGAAAGGAGGATCTCCCTGGACCTGGCTTCACCCACCCCCTAGAACCCCCTCTGCCCCTGGGAAAGGAGGATCCCCCTGGACCTGGCTTCACCTATCCCCCTGAAGCCCCCTGGAGTCCCCTCTGCTTCTGAGAAAGGAGGATCCCCCTGGACCTGGCTTCACCCACGTCCCTAAAGACCCCTGGAGCCCCCTCTGCCTCTGAGGAAGGAGGAGCCCACTGGAACTGGCTTCAGCCACCCCCTGAAGCCCCCTCGGCCCCTGGGAAAGGAGGATCGCCCTGGAGCTGGCTTCACCCACGTCCCTGAAGCCCCCTCTGCCCCTGGGAAAGGAGGATCCCTGGAGCTGGCTTCACCCACCCCCTGAAGCCCCCTGAAGCCCCCTCTGCCCCTGGGAAAGGAGGATCCCCCTGGAGCTGGCTTCACCCACCTGCCCAGGATGCGGACGCCGGCAGCGATGATCGTGGGGCTGGTGCTGTGCCCCTGCGGCCTGGTCCTGACCTTCACGGGCACCCTGGCACCCAACTGGAGGCAGGTGAGCCGTGTACCTGACCAGCCCCTTGACTTCATCCTGGAGCAGGGCATCTGGGACATGTGCCAAGAGGTGCAGAGCACCCACCAGCGCCTCTGCGGGCAGGGGGACGAGCTGGGCTACTTCCAGCAGCTGCCCGTGCAGGTGGCCAGGGGGCTGATGCCCACCTCGCTGGTGCTCAGCCTCCTGGGCTTGCTGGTGGCCTCTCTGGGGGTACGCTGCTGGCAGAAGGAGCCACGGGCCTGGCTGGCTGGGGTGGCAGGGCTGGTGCTGCTGGTTTCGGGGCTGCTGAGCCTGGTGCCTGCCTCCTGGTACACCCAGGAGCTGTGGGTGCTGCCTGCAGCGCCGGGCAGCACGCTGGTGGTGGGCTACAGCTTGGTGCTGAGCTACTTAGGAAGCTGCCTGATGATTTTGGGGGGGCTGGCCCTCACCCTCAGCTTCCACCGCTGCTGCAAGGAGCGTAGAGCCCCCAAAGTGCCCCCCAGCCCCACGCTGGAGGCTGCAGCTTACCCCAACCCCTGGGATGTGCTGGGAGATGAGAGGGCTGGACAACAGAGGAGCACGCTGCCTTGTGACTCTGACCTGTAGCCCCAGCACTGGGACACCAGTAGCCACCCAGCAGCAGCCCAGAGAGCAGCACTGGCTCCTGCCCCTCCTCTTGGGACACCCTCAGAGCAGGCTGGAAGCAATCCTAAGGACCTGATGGAGATTTTTGGCTCTCTGCAACCTCCTCAAAAGTCTGCCCTGCTCCCAACTATGTGCCCAAGCCACGCTTGGAGGACCAGCCCCTGGATCCCAGTCCTTCTGCACAGCTTCTAGCTCATCCTCCTGCACCATGGGGCAAGCTCAAGAAGAGAAGCTCCAGTGTTGCCACCTGAGCAAGGTACATGGTAGCACCTCATGGCCTTCTGGATGGGGAATAGGGGAGGGGAGCACCTCCCCAACAGCTCTGCTCCCCCTCAGGGCTGCACAATAAAGGGAGAAGAATGGGGCTGTGTTGTGGGATGGTTATGGGCTGCCTGCCAGGCAAGGCTGGGCTGGAAGCCAGCGGGCTAACCCAGCATCCCCCCGCTGCTTGGCATGAAGCAGGGAGGGAAGGGCTGTAGCAAGGGACAGGTGGCTTTTGTGGCACCTTCCTCAAGGACTTTCCCCTGCTCCATGGTCCCTGGAAGAGGGTTCTGGAGCAGGTTGTTGCCCAGGGAGGTGGCAGGAGTCACCATCCCTCAGGGTATCCAAGGAAAGGTTGGGTGAGGTCCTTAGGGACACAGGAATAGAGGTGGGTAGGGGGGTGGTTGGGCTGGATGACCTTGGAGGGCTTTCCCAACCTGAATGATTCTGTGATCCTCCTCCCTTGAGCACAGCCACTTCAGGGGGAGGGAGGGGGGGGAAGAGACATAGAGCTCAGTGGGGGAAAGAAGGGGTGAATTATTTCCCCTTTTCATCCTTGGCTTGGTGGGAGGCAGTAAAACTGGTCTTACTGGTTTGTAAGGGACACTGGGAGGTCACAACTGCACTATAAACCCCTGCTCATGACAGGGTGAGAGCTGAGCCAGCTTCCTTGTGGAGCTCTGGGGCTACCCCAGGTGAGCCCAAAGCACCCTGCTCAGCAAGATAAACCTGGGATGGGGGTGCCCTGAGGGATGGGGATGCCCTGAGGGATGGGGGTGCCCTGAGGGATGCGGGTGCCCTGAGGGATGGGGATGGGGGTGCCCTGAGGGACGGGGGTGCCCTGAGGGATGCGGGTGCCCTGAGGGATGGGGATGCCCTGAGGGACGGGGGTGCCCTGAGGGATGGGGACGGGGGTGCCCTGAGGGATGGGGATGCCCTGAGGGATGCAGGTGCCCTAAGGGATGGGGATGGGGGTGCCCTGAGGGATGCGGATGGGGGTGCCCTGAGGGATGCGGATGGGGGTGCCCTGAGGGATGGGGGTGCCCTGAAGGATGGGGGTGGGGGTGCCCTAAGGGATGCGGATGGGGGTGCCCTGAGGGATGGGGGTGGGGATGCCCTGAGGGATGGGGGTGGGGATGCCCTGAGGGATGGGGATGCCCTGAGGGATGGGGATGCCCTGAGGGATGCTACAGTGGGAGATGGTATTCAGGTGGCTCAGAGTGCCCTGCAATGGGCTGGAGGCTTCCCAGAACCCCTCTCTGAGCTTTATACTCTGGGCCATAAGTTCCCTTAGAGCTCTGAGATGGGGGAAGAGCAAAGGAACCTCCCCTCCTCCCCCTCCCACAAACCACAGGAGCACCAGGGATGCTGCAGCACCAGGTTCCTTTATGAAAACACAGTGTGGGGGTGAGATGGTCCCTTCCGCAGCGGGGCTGGCAGCTCCTGTGGACATCACAGATGGGTGTGTGAGGGGACAGCCTGAGCCAGCTCCCTGGGCCTGCCCCCACACCTCAGCACACCCAGGCAGAGCAGGACAACCAAACTCTGGGCACCCCCAGGCCTGGCCCCTCTCCAGAGAGGTGCCTTTAAGAGCAGGCACCACGCCAGCGCTTGGGCTGGGGAGGGAGCTGTGTTTTGGGGGAAGGGGTGGGGGGGGTTTGGGTCACCCCAGGGTGGCAAGGGTGTCCCTGCTGCTCACCTCTTTCCCATCATAAGCTTCATTCACAAAGGTATCCATTTTGGGGGGAAGCTCTTCTTCCTCATCATCCTCTTCCTCAGGGTCACTTTCACGGTGGTACAGGGTGAGCACCCGTGTGGAGGCAGTGCTTGAGGTCCTGGGTGGGTGGGGGGGAAACAATGCACATCAGGGATGGTGTGGCCATCTCCTGGGGATGGAGCAGATCCCAAGCTCCTGCTGCTGTGATGGGGGCTTCCTGTGTCCCCCAGGAGCACCCCAGGACACCGCACTGTCCCTTCTCCACCCCCACAGCTCACCTCCTCCTCCTGTCCCGCCTCCTCATGTAAGCCAGAGCCCCCACAGCAGCAGCAGCCAGCAGCAGGAGCACAGCCACCCCCAGAGCGATGGGTCCTGCCACGGGCTGCACCTCTGGCTCCTCACAGTAGTCCCCACCATAGCCCAGGGCGCAGTGGCACCTCACTCGCCCGGCCTCGATGGCGCAGTCCCCACGAAGGTTACACGTCTCACTGCTGCAGGGCACAGCACCCAGCACCTCCTCCGTGCTGGGGGTTACCAGGAAGGGCTCCCCATGCTCCCCCCGGGAGCCAGGGGGTGCAGGGAGGCTGGGGATGGGGTGCTGAGCTTTGGGTGCAGCTGTGGAGGTGGCTGGTTTCTGCTCGGCCGCTGGTGGTGTCGCCACAGGGACTCCTGTCCCCACCTCCACTGAGGGGCCTGGAGGAGGAAGCACAAGCAAGAAGACCCAGGAAAGACACCTTCCCCACCCCATAATCCTCATTTCCAAACTGGGAGAGACTGGGCAGAGCTTCCCTGTGCCCAGGCAGGCAACTCACAGGCGGACTCGTCGGAGCCGTCGGCGCAGTCAGGGTGGCCGTCGCAGACCTGCTCCCTGGGGAGGCAGCGCTGGGGCTCGGGGCAGGGGTGCAGAGGGGCTGGGCAGGGCAGTGCCGGTGTGCACAACACCCCCTGCACCTCCTGGTACCCCGGGGAGCACCGGCACAGCCGCCCCGAGGGGTTGGGCAGGCAGAGCTGGGCGCAGCCCCCGTTGCTCTTGGCACAGCCGTTGGTTCCTGGTGGAGCAGCAGAGGTTAGAGCACGGCCACAGGGCACAGCTGCACCCCACCAGATGCTCCCCAGACTGGGGGGCTGCCCCAGACCCACCTTGCTGTGAGAACTGGCTGTAAATCCTCATAGCCACCAGCTCCTGCTCCATGGGGAACCACCAGCTCTCTGCCCGCTCCAGGCGGCTGTGCCAGATCCTGCTGGAGCCTGGAGACAAGGGGGGGGGGTCAGTGCTGCTGCCCCTCCTCACGCCAGGGTGGGATGTGGGACCCCCCCCCCAGCCTGCCCTTTACCCTGGGGAGGGGCAGCCTGTACCCCACAGGGACCTCCTCACTCACCCCAGGGTGCTCAGGGAGGGATGTAGGGTCCCCCCAGCCTGCCCTTCACCCTGGGGAGGGGCAGCCTGTACCCCACAGGGACCTCCTCACTCACCCCAGGGTGCTCAGGGTGGGATGTAGGGCCCCCCCCCCAGCCTGCCCTTCCCCCTGGGAAGGGCCAGCCCGTATCCAGGGGCAGAGATGCCCTGTGGTGAGGCAGCAGGAGGAGGCAGAGCCCCCCAGGGCAGGCTCACCGTTGGCTGAGGCCGTGCTCCAGAGCAGGAAGCCCTCTCCCACGCTGAAGAGGGACAGGCCGTGCAGCCCCTCCCTCACCACCCGGAACCGGGACCCATCCAGCTCCACGCTGCTGATGCTGCCTCTCTCTGCCAAGCAAGACACAGGGACAGCAAAATGTGGGGCCAGAGGGGCTCCAGGACACCCTTGAGGGGCTGTGCACCCCACCCCTAGCACCCGCACTCACCACGGTCTGCCCAGTAGAGGCGGGTGCCAGCACCCCCAAAGGTGAGGCCGGTGGGGGCCCGGGCTCTCCTCCAGATGGCCCTTCGGCTGCTGCCATCCATGGCTGCACATTCCACGGTGGCCCCAGCCCCAGGGCTGCCACCCAAGGTGACAAAACACATGGTGGAGGCCGGAGGGCAGAGCGCCAGCCAGGCAGCACCCTGCAGCCCCTCGCTGAGCAGCGCCAGGGCCCAGCGCCCCCCAGGAGCCGCCACGCTGAGGCTGGGTGCGTGCCCCCCGATCCAGTAGAGGTTCCCACTCAGCCAGTCCAGGGCCAGGGATGTCACTGCGCCCTCCACAGCTGCTGCCTTCCTCCAGGCCAGCCTGCCCCAGTCCTTGAGGCGCAGCAGCCCGATGGAGTCGCCCCCCAGCTCGGCGAAGTACAGGCTCTTGTCTTTCACCAGGTAGTCAACGGCTGTGAGGTGGCCCACCTTGGCCAAGGGCAGGTTCTGGTGAGGGGGAAGCCCTTGGGAGCCAGCTGTTTTGGGCAGATCCTTCAGGTAGACCTGGAAGAAGGAGGTAGACCTGGAAGGAGGAGGCAGCACTAGGATGGAGACCCCCCCCGCCCCATCCCCTGCTCCACTAGCAGCAAAGCCAGGGCAGCAGCGCCCAAGGCTGGTTCTGGAGGGGTGGTACCTGTGCCACGGCTGCTGGTGACACCAGGAGGCTGAAAGCTGACTCGGAGAGGGGCAGGCACGTTGTGTCATCAGCTGCCAGCGTCAGCCCCGGGGGGGCAGCGGCACTGGCCGGCCTGCCTGGAGCGCAGCAGGCAGAGGTGGGAGCAGCCCCGCTGCGCGCAGGGGCTGAGGGTGACAGGGCGCAGCGCTGGGTGCAGCACCTGGGGACAGAGGGGCAGGGGCAGCCCCGGCCCGGCCCGGACACAGAGATGCTGAGAGGGGGATGGGGGCATGGACCACCGCGGGGGATGGGGGCATGGACCACCGCGGGGCGCTGGGAAAGGGGGCGGGGGCTGGGGGCAGATCCGGGGGGTCCCAGCAGGGAGGGGGGGACCCAGCAGGGGGAGGAAGCCCCCAGCAGGGAGAGGGTCCCCAGCAGGGAGGGAGGGAGGGAGGGAGCGCCCAGCCAGGGAGGGGGAGAGCCCAGCAGGGAGAGAGGGAGCCCCCAGCCAGGGAGAGAAGGGTGACGGGGCGCAGGGCTGGGTGCAGCACCTGGGGACAGAGGGGCAGGGGCAGCCCCGGCCCGGCCCGGACACAGAGATGCTGAGAGGGGGATGGGGGCATGGACCACCGCGGGGGATGGGGGCATGGACCACCACGGGGCGCTGGGAAGGATGGGGGGGAGGGGGGCAGATCCAGTGGGTCCCCACTCAGAGGGTGGAAGGGATGTGCAGGGTGGGGGACCCCAGCATGGAGGGGGGGCCCAGCCAGGGAGGGGGAGTCCCCAGTAGGGAGGGAGGGAGCGCCCAGCAGAGGGAGAGAGGGGTCCCAGCAAGGCGGGGGAAGACCCCAGCAGGGAGGGGGGGGAGGTCCCCAGCAAGGGAGAGAGGGGGGCCCAGCCAGGGAGGGGGAGGTCGCAGCAAGGAAGGGGGGGGGGGGGGGGGGGGCGGTATCAGTAGAGGGGGGGCAGTCCCAGCAGGGGGGGAGGGAGCCCCCAGCAGGGAGAGGGGTGTCCCAGTAAGGAGGGGGAAGACCCCAGCAGGGAGAGGGGGGTCCCAGCAAGGAGGGGGAAGACCCCAGCAGGGAGAGGGGGGTCCCAGCAAGGAGGGGGAAGACCCCAGCAGGGAGGGGGGGGGTCCCCAGCAAGAAGGGGGAAGACCCCAGCAGGGAGAGGGGGGTCCCAGCAAGGAGGGGGAAGACCCCAGCAGGGAGAGGGGGGGTCCCAGCAGAGGGAGGGGGGGTTGGTCTCAGCAGGGGGAGGGAAGTCCCAGCAGAGGGGGAAGGAGCCCCCCCGGAAGAGAGAGGGAGCCCCCTCAGCCAGGCAGGGAGGGGAGCCCCCCAGCAGAGCAGGCCCATCAGGGCCTGGGGCTCCCCTGGGCAGGTACCTGGAGGCCGTGAGGCTGCCCGTGTCTCTTGAGCAGCACAGTCCTGTTCTTGCCACTGGCCGTGTCCACCCGCTGCACAGACCAGCCCCTCCTGTCCGCCCAGTACAGCTGCCCCTCGCTCACCGCGGCAGCGAAGGGGCTCTGCACCCAGCCCAGCTGCAGCACCTGGCAAGAGAGGCCCTGTGAGCACCCAGCACAGCCCCCCAGCACCCTGCCCCCAGCACAGCCCCCCCAGCACCCTGCCCCCAGCACAGCCCCCCCAGCACCCTGCCCCCAGCACAGCCCCCCCAGCACCTTGCCCCCAGCACCCCCAGCACAGCCCCCCAGCACCCCCAGCACAGCCCCCCCAGCACAGCCCCCCAGCACCCTGCCCCCAGCACCCCCAGCACAGCCCCCCCAGCACAGCCCCCCAGCACCCTGCCCCCAGCACCCCCAGCACAGCCCCCCCAGCACAGCCCCCCAGCGCCCTGCCCTCAGCACCCCCAGCACAGCCCCCCCAGCACAGCCCCCCAGCACCCTGCCCCCAGCACAGCCCCCTCAGCCCCCCCAGCACCCTGCCCCCAGCACCCCCAGCACCCTGCCCCCCCAGCACCCTGCCCCCAGCACAGCCCCACCAGCACCCCCAGCACAGCCCCACCAGCACAGCCCCACCAGCACCCTGCCCCCAGCACAGCCCCCTCAGCACAGCCCCCTCAGCACCCCCAGCACAGCCCCCCCAGCACAGCCCCCCAGCGCCCTGCCCTCAGCACCCCCAGCACAGCCCCCCAGCACCCTGCCCCCAGCACAGCCCCCTCAGCCCCCCCAGCACCCTGCCCCCAGCACAGCCTCCCCCAGCACCCTGCCCCCAGGCCCCCCAGCACCCTGCCCCCAGCACAGCCCCACCAGCACCCTGCCCCCAGCACAGCCCCCTCAGCCCCCCCAGCACAGCCCCCCCAGCGCCTTGCCCTCAGCACCCCCAGCACAGCCCCCCCAGCACAGCCCCCCAGCACCCTGCCCCCAGCACAGCCCCCTCAGCCCCCCCAGCACCCTGCCCCCCAGCACCCCCAGCACAGCCCCCCCCAGCACCCTGCCCCCAGGCCCCCCAGCACCCTGCCCCCAGCACAGCCCCACCAGCACCCTGCCCCCAGCACAGCCCCCTCAGCCCCCCCAGCACAGCCCCCCCAGCGCCCTGCCCTCAGCACCCCCAGCACAGCCCCCCCAGCACAGCCCCCCAGCACCCTGCCCCCAGCACAGCCCCCTCAGCCCCCCCAGCACCCTGCCCCCAGCACCCCCAGCACCCTGCCCCCCCAGCACCCTGCCCCCAGGCCCCCCAGCACCCTGCCCCCAGCACAGCCCCACCAGCACCCCCAGCACAGCCCCACCAGCACAGCCCCCTCAGCACCCTGCCCCCAGCACAGCCCCCTCAGCACCCCCAGCACAGCCCCCCCAGCACAGCCCCCCCAGCACAGCCCCCCAGCGCCTTGCCCTCAGCACCCCCAGCACAGCCCCCCCAGCACAGCCCCCCAGCACCCTGCCCCCAGCACAGCCCCCTCAGCCCCCCCAGCACCCTGCCCCCAGCACCCCCAGCACAGCCCCCCCCAGCACCCTGCCCCCAGGCCCCCCAGCACCCTGCCCCCAGCACAGCCCCACCAGCACCCTGCCCCCAGCACAGCCCCCTCAGCCCCCCCAGCACAGCCCCCCCAGCGCCTTGCCCTCAGCACCCCCAGCACAGCCCCCCAGCACCCTGCCCCCAGCACAGCCCCCTCAGCCCCCCCAGCACCCTGCCCCCAGCACCCCCAGCACAGCCCCCCCCAGCACCCTGCCCCCAGGCCCCCCAGCACCCTGCCCCCAGCACAGCCCCCCAGCACCCCGCCCCCAGCACAGCCCCACCAGCACCCCCAGCACAGCCCCATCAGCACCCTGCCCCCAGCACCCCTAGCACAGCCCCCCCAGCACAGCCCCCCCAGCGCCCTGCCCCCAGCACAGCACCCAGCCCCCCAGCACAGCCCCCCAGCACCCTGCCCCCAGCACAGCCCCCTCAGCGCCCTGCCCCCAGCAACCCCAGCACAGCCCCCTCAGCACCCTGCCCCCAGCACCCTGCCCCCAGCACCCCCAGCACAGCCCCCTCAGCGCCCTGCCCCCAGCACCCCCAGCACAGCCCCCTCAGCACCCTGCCCCAGCACCCTGCCCCCAGCCCCCCCAGCCCCCACCTTCACGCCGGTGCCGTCCAGGCGTGCAGAGCCCATGCTGCCCAGCTTCTCATCCAGCCAGAAGATCCTCGAGGAAGGAAGGTCGATGGCCAGGGCTGTGGGCCAGCCCAGCCCCTGGGCCAGCAGCACATGCCTGTGGCTCCCAGCCATGGTGGCCTCCAGCAGCCGGGGGTGGCTCCCCACCTCTGACCAGTACAGCAGCCTGGGGGCCAAGAGAGGGGCTGGACCATACCCCTGCCACAGCATCACCCCACCACCAGCCCGGAGGAGCAGCAGGGAGCTTCCCACCCCATGAGGAATGCACTGGGGGCTCCCCCCACAGCTGGGGGGGATCCTCCTCCCCCAGTCACGCAGCACCCAGAGGAGGTCACCCTAAATCTTCTCCCCCAGCCCCTTACCTGCCTCCACAGAGGAAAGGGGTGCAAGGAGGCGCTCACATCCTCCTGCCCCAGGCCTTACCCTGCCATAGGCTGGAGCACCAAGGAGTGGGGCCTGTCCAGGTCTCCATCCAGCACCACAGTGTACCCTGGGACCCCTCGCCAGGCAGCACCCAGGGGGGTGGCCAGCACCTGCCCTGCTGCCCCATCTGTCCAGTACAGGTTCCTCCCCAGCCAGTCCACAGCGATACAGTCTGACCTCACACCTGAAACAGCCCAGAGTCAGCAACACCCATGGGGTGAGAGCTGCACAGCCCCTGGCACAGCCCCCATGGGGTGAGAGCTGCACAGCCCCTGGCACAGCACTCACCAGCCCTGCTCCCCCAGCTCCCCCCTACCCAGCCCATCCATCCCCAGCTCCCCCCCACCCAGCCCATCCATCCCAGCTCCCCCCCCAAGCCCATCCATCCCCAGCTCCCCCCCCAAGCCCAGCCATCCCCAGCTTCCTCCCCCCAAGCCCAGCCATCCCCAGCTCCCCCTCAGCCCTGCTCCCCCAGCTCCCCCCCACCCAGCCCATCCATCCCCATCTCCCCCCCAAGCCCATCCATCCCCAGCTCCCCCCCAAGCCCATCCATCCCAGCTTCCCCCTCCCCAGCCCATCCATCCCCAGCTCCCCCCCCAAGCCCTGCTCCTCCAGCTCCCCCCCCCAAGCCCATCCATCCCCAGCTCCCCCTCAGCCCTGCTCCCCCAGCTCCCCCCCACCCAGCCCATCCATCCCCATCTCCCCCCAAGCCCATCCATCCCCAGCTCCCCCCCCAAGCCCATCCATCCCCAGCTCCCCCCCCAAGCCCATCCATCCCCAGCTCCCCCGCCAAGCCCAGCCTCCAAACCAGCACCTCCCCAACAGGAGGGGACCCAGCCTGACACCCCACTACACCCCAGCACGCCCAGCCCCTGCCCAGCCCACCGTGCCCCCAGCCCACCTTTGACCAGCGTGCCTTTCCTGCCCGAGTCCAGGCCCTGCCAGCGGATGCTGTCCGTGGCCAGGTCCATCCAGAAGACTTTCCTCTCCACCAGGTCGTAGTCCAGTGAGAAGACAACACGATCCTTGTCAGTGGAGAGCAGCACCTCCTCCCGCCCGCTCCGGAGGCCGTAGGACAACACCTGTGACTGCAGGGCCACCAGGAGCACGGGCTCTGGTCCTGGGGCAACACAGAATGGTGCTGGTCAGTGCTGGTGGCTCCACACACAGTAACACAGCAGTCCTGGGCACTGGAGCCTGCTGGGACTCAGCCCCATCACCCAGACTGGTGGTGGGCTGGCAAGAAGCAGCTCATGGATGGGTGGGGGGCTGGAAGGCCAGGTGGTAGCAGGGACAAGGACATCCATGGGACTACAAGGCTCCCCACAGGCAGCAGGCGTGGGGGGACCTCTTTGGTCAGAAGAGGAGTCAGTGAGCAAGGAAGCCAGCCTGGCTGAGTGGAGAGATCCAGGCTGATATATGGGAAAAGAGGGGAAAATATGAGCTTTGGAAGAAGGGGCAGGTGTCTTGGGATGATTATAGGGATGTAGTGAGATCCTGTAGGGAGAAAGTC
Organism: Porphyrio hochstetteri; assembly: GCA_020800305.1. Taxonomy (NCBI): domain Eukaryota; kingdom Metazoa; phylum Chordata; class Aves; order Gruiformes; family Rallidae; genus Porphyrio; species Porphyrio hochstetteri. The sequence goes on along the minus strand of CM036913.1, from coordinate 2,004,040 downwards.
AGAAGGGCTAAAGCTTCCCTCTCTGCTCTGCCCTCCCCAGCTGGAGTCCTGTGGCCAGAGCTGGGGCCTCAATGCAAGAGAGATGTGGGGCTGTTGGAGAGGGGTCAGAGGAGCCACGGAGATGCTCAGAGGGCTGGAGCAGCTCCCCTATGGAGAGAGGCTGAGGGAGCTGGGCTGGGTCAGCCTGGAGCAGAGAAGGCTGTGGGGGGACCTCATTGCAGCCTCCCCATCCCTGAAGGGAGCAGAGGAACAGGAGGGGAATCAGCTTGTTCAAGGGCAGAGACTGGCAGGACAAGGGGGCTGGAGTGAAGCTGGAGGAGGGAAGGGGGAGAGGAGAGATTAGGGGGAAGTTCTGTGCAGAGAGAGTGGGGAGGGGCTGGAAGGGGCTGCCCAGAGAGGGGGTGGGTGCCCCGTGTCTGGGGGTGTCCAAGGCCAGGTTGGCTGGGGCCCTGGGCAACCTTGTGTAGCTCCAGGCCTGGAGGTTGGTGGCCCTGCCTGTGGCAGGGGGTTGGAGCTCTGTGCTCCTTGGGGTCCCTCCCAACTCATGCCTTTCTGTGATTCTATGACAGGTACCCACCAAGGTTCCTGGTGACCCCAGAGACCCTCAGGGCTGCTTGGCCCCCCCAGGGCTTACCAGTGAGCTTGCAGACGTGGCCATCAGGCTCCAGCAGGTAGCCAGGGAAGCATCCACAGCTGTAGGAGCCCGGGACATCGAGGCAAATCTGGCTGCAGGGCCCCTCATCCTGCTCCACACACTCGTTAACGTCCAGGCAGGACACACCATCCTTGGCCAGCCGATAGCCCGGCCCACACCAGCACCGCTGTGGGGTAAGGGGCTGTCAGGGTCCCCCCAGCCTGTCCCCATGTCCCTCCTGCAGCTGGGACCAGGGCAGGGTGAGCCCCTGGGGACTGGGGCTGCTGGCACTCACGGGGCCCTGGGGTGAGGGGTAGCAGAGCTGGGCGCAGGGCTGCTGGCAGGGCAGGGAGCAGTTTCCCCCCTCATCCGAGCCGTCCACGCAGTCCTGGTGGCTGTCACACAGGAGGGACACGTTCAGGCAGGACCCTGTCCCACATGGGTACTCGTGGCTCTGGCAGGGAGCAGGCTGGCCTGTGGGCACACGTGAGGAAGGCTGCCCTCACTCTCCTCCTCCAGCTCCTTTTGCTCAGCTGAGGCACATTCAGCTGCTCCCCATGGGGGGCCCAGGGCTTACAGCAGCTCCAGACAGCGCTGTGCCTGCAGCCTGGCTTCAGGCTACCCTAATCCCCAGGCCACTAGCCCAGCAGGACCACAGGCACTTGGCATGGACACATCCTGACCTCCCTTTGTGCTGGGCACCCACCACAGGATCACTGAATCAACAAGGTTGGGAAAGACCTTCAAGATTGAGTCCAACCATCAGCCCTACACCACTGCAACCACCAAACCATCTCCCCAAGTGCCACATCTACCTGTTTTTTGGGCAGCTCCAGGGATGGTGACTCCACCACCTCCCCAGGCAGCCTGTCCCAATGCTTCACCACTCTTTGGGTGAAGGAATTCTTCCTAATATTCAGTCTGAACCTGCTCTGGTGCGACTCGAGACCATTTCATCTCATCCTATCGCTAGTCAATGGGGAGAAGAGGCTGACACCCACCTCTGGGGGTGCAACAGGCTGCCCAGGGAGGGGGCTGAGTCCCCACTGCTGGTGTGTTAGACAGGGAGATGAGGTGCTGAGAGATCTGGGTCAGCACAGGACAGGGATGCTTGGACTTGATCTTAAAGGGCTTTTCCACCCTGGGGATTCTCTTACAACCTCCTTTCAGGACCAGTTCTCCCCTCAGCCTCCTCTTCCCCAGGCTGAACACCCTCCCTCAGCCACCCCTCCTCAGCCCTGTTTCTCCAGACCCCTTAATCAGCCTCCCTGCCCAACTCTGCACCCTCCCCAGCACCCCCCACATCCTTCCTCCACCTCAGCACCCAAACCCACAACCAGCCAGCCCCGGGAGGGCCAGAGAGGGGATGAAACATGCTGCTCACAGCCGGCCTCGTCGCTGCCATCCGCGCAGTCGCTCTGTCCATCGCAGCGCCAGGCGTCGGGGATGCAGCCGCGGCCCTGAGAGCAGCCCCACTGCCTCTCCCCACACAGCCCATCCTCCCAGGGACACCCCTGCAAGGAGCAGAGGCTCAGCAGGGTCCAGCAGCCCTCCCAGCAGTGAGGGGGGCCCAGGCTGTGCGAGCCCCCCAGCCCCGTACCCACCTGCTCATCGGTGCCGTCCCCGCAGTCGGCGGTGCCGTCGCAGCGCCAGGCGCTGGGCACACACTCCCCGCTCTGGGGACAGGCCAGCTCCCCGGGGCGGCAGAGCAGGGGCCGAGGCACAGCACAGCCCTCCTCATCTGAGCCATCCTGGCAGTCACGGTCACTGTCACAGCGCAGGGCCAGGGCCACACATTGCCCGTTCTGGCAGGAGAACTCGCCCGGCCCACACTCCTTCGGCGCTGCAGGCAGGGGCAGGGCTGAGCATCAGCCCCATCCTCAGCCCCAGCCCCAGCCCCAGCCCCATCCTCATCCCCCAGCCCTCATCCTCAGCCCCCATCCTCAGCCCCAGCCCCCATCCTCAGGCCCCAGCCCCCAGCCCCCAGCCCCCCATCCTCATCCCCCCATCCCCATCCCCCCATCCCCATCACCCTATTCCCCCATCCCCCCTCCCCCATCCCCCCTCCCCCATTCCCCATCACCCCATCCCCCATCCCCCCACCACCCATCCCCCATCCCCCCACCACCCATCCCCCACCCCCCATCCCCCCATCCCCCAATCCCCCCACCACCCCCCCACCACCCCCCCACCACCCATCCCCCCACCACCCATCCCCCATCCCCCATCCCCCCATCACCCCATCCCCCCATCACCCCATCCCCCCATCCCCCATCCTCCTTCCCCCCATCACCCATCCCTCATCCCCCATCCTCCTTCCCCCATCACCCATCCCTCATCCCCCATCCTCCTTCCCCCCATCACCCATCCCTCATCCCCCATCCTCCTTCCCCCCATCACCCATCCCTCATCCCCCATCCTCCTTCCCCCCATCACACATCCCTCATCCCCCATCCTCCTTCCCCCCATCACCCATCCCTCATCCCCCATCCTCCTTCCCCCCATCCCCCATCCCTCATCCCCCATCCTCCTTCCCCCCATCCCCCATCCCTCATCCCCCATCCTCCTTCCCCCCATCCCCCATCCCTCATCCCCCATCCTCCTTCCCCCCATCACCCATCCCTCATCCCCCATCCTCCTTCCCCCCATCACCCATCCCTCATCCCCCATCCCCCCATCCCCCATCCCCCATCCCCCATCCCCCCATCCCCCATCCCTCATCCCCCATCCCCCCATCCCCCATCCCTCATCCCCCCATCCCCCATCCCCCCATCCCCCATCCCTCATCCCCCCATCCCCCCATCCCTCATCCCCCATCCCCCATCCCCCATCCCCCATCCCTCATCCCCCATCCCCCATCCCCCCATCACCCATCCCTCATCCCCCATCCCCCCATCCCCCATCCCCCCATCCCCCATCCCCCATCCCTCATCCCCCCATCCCTCATCCCCCCATCCCCCCATCACCCATCCCCCCATCCCCCCATCCCCCCATCACCCATCACCCATCACCCATCCCCCCATCCCTCATCCTCATCCCCCCATCCCCCCACCACTGAGCAGCTGCACCTGCTCCAGGACCCACCACACTTGGTGCCCCCCACCCATAGAGCAGGCACACCCACCCCAGAAGCCCCTTCCCCACCCAGCCCCAGGGTCTCACCGCAGCCCTGCTCGTCGGCGTGGTCCAGGCAGTCGGCGTGGCCGTCGCAGAGCCAGCTCCTGGGGACACACCGTGAGGTGGCATCACAGCGCAGGGCACACTCCTGGCTGGGGGTCCAGCAGCCCATCTCATCCGAGGCGTCGGGGCACTGTGGCACCCCATCGCAGCGCTCCCCAGCCCCCAGGCACACGGCGCCGCTCGCGCAGTGGAAAGCCCCTGGGGAAGGAGACAAGGGGTCTTGGCTGAGCATCAGGGTGCTCGGACCTTCTGGCTAGCCCCTGGCAACCTAAAATAGCCCCATGCTGTGACCCCAGGGCACATCCCCAGCTCCACAGGTCCCAAGCAGGGCAAACAGAGTCACAGAGTCACAGAGTCACAGAGTCACAGAGTCACAGAGTCACAGAGTCACAGGGTTGGAAAAGACCTTTAAGATCATCAAGTCCAACCATTCCCATCCTAAACTAAACCATATCCCTAAGTACTTCAACCACCCTTTTTTTCAACACATCCAGGGAAGGTGACTCAGCCCCTCCCTGGGCAGCCTGTTCCAGCCCTCACAACTCTTTCAGTAACAAATTGTTTTCTAACATCCAATCTAAACCTGCCCTGGCACAGCTTCATGCCATTCCCCCTTGTCTATCACCTGTCACCTGGCTGAAGAGACCATCACCCATCTCTCTATAACCTCCCTTCAGGTAGTTGTAGGTGGGGAGAAGGTCTCCCCTCAGCCTCCTCTTCTCCAGGCTCAACACCCCCAGCTCCCTCAGCTGCTCCTCAGAGGATTTGCCCTCCAGCCCCTTCCCCAGCCTGGTTGCCCTTCTCTGGACTCGCTCCAGGACCTCCATGTCCTTCTGGCAGTGAGGGGCCCAGAACTGGACCCAGCACTCGAGGTGCAGCCTCCCCAGTGCCCAGTCCAGGGGCACAATCCCCTCCCCAGCCCTGCTGGCCACGCTGGCTCTGACACAAGCCAGGATGCCCTTGGCCTTCTTGGCCACCTGAGCACACTGCTGACTCATATTCAGTCTGCAGTCACCCAGCACCCCCAGCTCCTTCTCTGCCTGACAGCTCTCCAGCCAGTCCCCCCAGCCTGTAGCTGCATGGGGTTGTTGTGTCCCATGGGCAGCACTCTACACTTGGCCTTGTTAAACCTCATCCCATTGGTCTCAGCCCATTGGTCCAGTCTGTCCAGATCCCTCTGAAGAGCCTCCCCACCCTCAGGCAGATCAACACTTCCTCCTAGTTTAGTGTCACCTGCAAACTTAGTGAGGGAGCATCCAATCCCTTCCTCGAGATCATTGATAAAGATGTTGAACAAGACTGGACCCAAAAACAAGGTGGTCTCAGCTCAGCATCACAGCTGCCATGAGCCCTGTCCCCTTCTAACAAGCCCTCCAGCCCAGCACCAAGCTCAGAAGCAGCCACACCACAAGCATCAGAACCCAGGATACACTCAGAACTTCCCAGGGCCCCCAACCCCACCAGAAAGCAGCCAGAAGCCCTGGCACAGGGCAGCCCAGCTGCACAGGGGGCTGACAACTTGGTCCTACCTGGAGCATCACAGAGCTGGGCACACGTGTCCTCATCAGAGCCATCTGCACAGTCCTTCTCCCCGTCACACACGTACTCCTGGGCCACACACTCGGTGCCATCGCGGCAGGGGACGTGTGTGCGAGGGCAGGACAGGCGGGGGGCTGGAGCTGGGGGGCGTGTGGGGGTGCTTGGGGAGGGGGAGGTAGGTGGCACCACCCGTGCAGGGCTGGTGGGGCGCTGGGTGGTGGTAGTTGGCTGTGAGGTGCTGACTGTGGTTGGTGAGGATTGGGGGGTGGTGGTGGTGGTGGTGGTGGTCTTGGTGGTCTGAGCAGGGGTGGTCTTGGCTGAGGTGGACTGGCTGGTGATGGGTGGTGTTGTGGTGGCCTTGCTGGTTGGTACAGGCGGGGTGGGGAGTGCAGGGGAGGTCTTGCTTGGTGTTGGCTTCGTGGTGGAGGTGGTGGTCCGAGTGGCAGTGGTGCTCGGGGGTGTCCTCTTAGTGGTGGTCACGGGTGGAGGGAGCGGCAGGGTAGACCCCTTGCTTGGTGGCACTGGCAGAGGCAGGGGAAACACAAGGCTAGATTTGGGCTTGTGCCCTCCCCACACCCCAGGCACCTCCAGCAGCACCCCAACAAAGCCACCCCACCCCAGCTCGGAGCAGCCCAGACCCCCCAGGCCCATCACCAGCCACGGAGCCGTGGCTGCTCTTACCAGCCTGCAGCTCTGAGCCCACGAAGGCCACAGCTCCCTGCACGCCTGCTGCTGGCACGGACAGCACGAGCGCCAGCGTCCTGCGGTCCCACAGCAGCAGGGCCGTGGCGTTGGCTGTCACCAGGTACGGCTCAGAGGCGGCCAGGAGGCCGTGGGGCCAGCGGGGCGCCAGGGTGGCCGCTTGCCGCTTGGCCAGGCTCAGTGCCCGCAGGCCTGTGGGGCAGAGGGGTAGTGGTTAGTGCCCCAGGGGGCTGCAGGGACCCCTTGGGACCCACCCTGCACTCCCCACAACCCACCATCCCAGCAGGACCTCCTGGATGAAAGCAGGGGCTCCCCCACGGGACAGAGTCCACCCTGTGAGCACCCCGCTGCTGGGGCAGGGAGGTGCTGCGTGTGGGGCACAGGGCTGGTGACTCCCACCCCCCAGCTCCACTCCCTGGCGCAGACCCCACCCCGCTCACCCGTGGCTGAGCTCCAGAGCAGGCTGAAGGCCCTGCTGTCCATGGCAGCGGGCAGGTCTCCAGGCCACGTCTCGTTCCAGGCGTCCTGCGGCCTACCCCCAGCCAGGCTGAGCTGCTGCAGGGGCTGCCCCGGGGCCAGCCAGTACAGAGCACCCCGCTCCCAGTCCAAGAAGAGGTGCTGGATGGTGCCAGGAGCCCGGTGCAGGATGCGTGGGGACATGTCTGGCGCCTGGATCAGCCCGATGTCCCTCCGGTTACACGCCAGCCAGTACAGGTCCCCGGAGCGGATGTCCACACGGACGGAGCAGACTTGGAGAGAGGAGGAAGGCAAAGGCTTATGGGGCCTGCTGAGGCCTTGGGTGCCCCCCCTGCACCCCGAAAACCAGGTGCCTCAGCACAGCCCCAGTGTGAGCACTGGTGAGGCCTTGGGTGCCCCCCCTGCACCTCAAAAACCAGGTGCCTCAGCACAGCCCCAGTGTGAGCACTGTGTGCCATCACAGCCTGGTGAGGCCTTGGGTGCCCCCCCTGCACCCCGAAAACCAGGTGCCTCAGCACAGCCCCAGTGTGAGCACTGTGTGCCACCACAGCCTGGTGAGGCCTTGGGTGCCCCCCTGCACCCCGAAAACCAGGTGCCTCAGCACAGCCCCAGTGTGAGCACTGTGTGCCATCACAGCCTGGTGAGGCCTTGGGTGCCCCCCCTGCACCCCAAAAAACCAGGTGCCTCAGCACAGCCCCACTGTGAGCACTGGTGAGGCCTTGGGTGCCCCCCCTGCACCCCGAAAACCAGGTGCCTCAGCACAGCCCCAGTGTGAGCACTGTGTGCCACCACAGCCTGGTGAGGCCTTGGGTGCCCCCCTGCACCCCGAAAACCAGGTGCCTCAGCACAGCCCCAGTGTGAGCACTGTGTGCCATCACAGCCTGGTGAGGCCTTGGGTGCCCCCCCTGCACCCCAAAAACCAGGTGCCTCAGCACAGCCCCACTGTGAGCACTGGTGAGGCCTTGGGTGCCCCCCCTGCACCCCGAAAACCAGGTGCCTCAGCACAGCCCCACTGTGAGCACTGGTGAGGCCTTGGGTGCCCCCCCTGCACCCCAAAAACCAGGTGCCTCAGCACAGCCCCAGTGTGAGCACTATGGGACCGCTGTGCTCTGCGCCCAGGAGATCCCCAAGGCCTCAGGGGGCACTGGGAAGGGGATCACCCCCCCATCACCCCACACTGGGGTCTCACCTGGTAGCCCAGTGGCAATGGCTTCTCTCTTGCCGTGGTGCCCCACCACCCGCAGCAGCGTCCCACGGGCATCGGTGCCATAGAGCACCGCCCTCTGCCAGTCCACATCTTGCAGGTGGAGGGGCTCCTGCCACTCCTTCACCCGCTTGCTGTGGGTTCCAGGGCCCACCTGCACCAGGGAGAGGGTCTTCCCAGATGAATACACGATGGACAGCTCTGTGGGGGGACAGGGGCAGCGTGTCAGCCTGGCCACAGGCCACTGGACAGGGCCACCAGTGTTGAAGCCAGGCAGGAACCTGGCAGAACCTCAACCCCACCGCAGCCACGGCCCCTTAGGGACCACCCCGGCTCCCAGAGGGATGCATCCCACCCCAGCCAGCCAGCAGAGCCTGCTCACCTGTGCACTTCCCCGAGGGCAGGAGGAAGAGGCCCTCTGGACATGCACACTTGTAGCCTCGAGGGTGCACAGGGGACAGGAGGCAAAGGTGACTGCACAGGCCTGGAGCACACGCAGCAGTGTCTCCTGGGAGCAAGAGGACACGAAGAGCTTGGGTAGCCACCGCATCCCATGCCTCTCCCCAGCCCCCAAAACCTCCAGGCTCTCCTAGGGCTGGATAAGGGCCAGCTACTCTGGGCAGGGTGGCAGTGTCACACAGGGCAGGATGGCCCAGCTTTACCAAAAGCAGGGGACTCATCAGCTTTCAGAGGGGTTTAGATGCCTTCTCCATCAGCAGAGGGGTGGCAGCAGGGACAGGGAGGGGATTGTCCCTCTCTGCTCTGACCTCCCCAGCTGGAGTCCTGTGTCCAGAGCTGGGGCCCCCAGTGCAAGAGAGATGTGGGGCTGTTGGAGAGGGGTCAGAGGAGCCCCGGAGATGCTCAGAGGGCTGGAGCAGCTCCCCTACGGAGAGAGGCTGGGGGAGCTGGGCTGGGTCAGCCTGGAGCAGAGAAGGCTGTGGGGGGACCTCACTGCAGCCTCCCCGTCCCTGAAGGGAGCAGAGGAACAGGAGGGGAATCAGCTTGTTCAAGGGCAGAGACTGGCAGGACAAGGGGGCTGGGGTGAAGCTGGAGGAGGGAAGGGGGAGAGGAGATCTGAGGGGGAAGTTCTGTGCAGAGAGAGTGGGGAGGGGCTGGAAGGGGCTGCCCAGAGAGGGGGTGGGTGCCCCGTCCCTGGGGGTGTTCCAGGCCAGGTTGGCTGGGGCCCTGGGCAACCTTGTGTAGCTCCAGGCCTGGAGGTTGGTGGCCCTGCCTGTGGCAGGGGGTTGGAGCTCTGTGCTCCTTGGGGTCCCTCCCAAACCAGCCCAATCTATGATTCTCTACCCCAAACCCCCCACAGGACCAGGAGATCCAGAGGGCAGGATGATGCTCACCCATCGGGCATCACTGAGCTCCAGCAGGCAGCACACGCGCCACCCTCCCCAGCACCCAGGGGTGCTGCCAGCCCCCCACCAGCACGGGTGCCTGCCAGGGTACTCACGGGGTGGCTGCTGCAGCACGTGCAGCACGGTGAAGGCCGAGACGGGGGCACGGAGCAGCAGGACGTGCTGGCGGGGCGCTGCCTGGGCGGCTGCCACCAGCTCGGCGCCGTCGGCCCAGAAGAAGCGGCTCTCGAAGGCGGCCAGGCCCAGCGGCTCCGGGTGGCTGCGCAGCGCGGCCGGGAAGGAGTGGCGCCCGCTGCCATCCACCCGCAGCGTCTCGATGGACTGGGGACAGGGCACAGCCCTGTGACTGCACAGCACCCCACAGCCCAGCACCCCCGCGGCTCACCGCCCTGCCCTGGCGCTCCCAGCGCCCCCAAGGATGGGGCTCCAGGCTCCCTGCTCCCTCCCACACCCCAGTCATCCTCCCCAGGCCACCCTCCCTGCTCCCTCATCACCTTCCAGCAGCCAGGGAGGGGGGCAGAGCCTCTCTCTCCCAGCCCAAGGATGGAGCACCAGGCTCCCTGCTCCCTCCCACGCCTCAGTCACCCTCCCCAGGCCACCCTCCCTGCTTCACCTTCCAGCAGTCAGGGAGGGAGGCAGAGCCTGGCTGCCCCACAGCCCTGCCCTCCCACTCCCAGCATCCCCAAGGATGGGGCACCAAGCTCCCTGCTACACCTCGGCCACTCTCCTCAGGCCACCCTCCTGCTCCCTCATCACCTTCCAGCAGCCAGGGAGGGGGGCAGAGCCTCTCTCTCCCAGCACCCCCAAGGATGGGGCTCCAGGCTCCCTGCTCCCTCCCACGCCCTGTTCATCCTTCCCAGGCCACCCTCCTGCTCCCTCATCACCTTCTAGCAGCCAGGGAGGGGGCAGAGCCTGGCTGCCCCACAGCCCTGCCCCCTCCCTCTCCCAGCCCAAGGATGGGGCACCAGGCATGGGGAATGCTCCCTGCTCCCTCCCACACCTCAGCCACCCTCCCTGCTCCCTCATCACCTTCCAGCAGTCAGGGAGGGGGCAGAGCCTGGCTGCCCCACAGCCCTGCCCTCCCTCTCCTATCCCAAGGAGGTGGCACCAGGCTCCCTGCTCCTTCCCATGCCTTGGTCACCCTCCCCAGGCCACCCTCCCTGCTCCCTCATCACCTTCCAGCAGCCAGGGAGGGGGCAGAGCCTGGCTGCCCCACAGCCCTGCCCTCCCTCTCCCAGCATCCCCAAGGATGGGGCACCAGGCTCCCTGCTCCCTCCCACACCTTGGTCACCCTCCCTCATCACCTTCCCAGCAGCCAGGGAGGGAGGCAGAGCCTGGCTGCCCCACAGCCCTGCCCTCCCACTCCCAGCACCCCAAGGATGGGGCACCAAGCTCTCTGATACACCTCGGCCACCCTCCCCAGGCCACCCTCCCTGCTCCCTCATCACCTTCCAGCAGCCAGGGAGGAGGCAGAGCCTGGCTGCCCCACAGCCCTACCTCCTTGTACTCGCTGATCCAGTAGAGCCTGCCAGCCACATGGTCCAGGCTGAGCCCCACAGGCTCCTCCATGGACACGACCGTGAGCTCCCTCCGGTGTGAGCCATCCATGCCAGCTGCAGCGACGACTGTCCGACCCCTCTGCCCACGGTTGACCCAGTACAGGGACCTGGGGGGGCAGGTATGAAGCACCCACTTCACGGCACCCCACACAGTCAGCACCAGCATCGCTTCCTGAGGAGCCCAGGGCCAACCCTGCCCCACTCCTACCTGGCAGCTGGATGCACTGTGAGCTGCTCGGGTGCCACATCCTTCCCCAGCACGGTCACATAGCCCCTGCCATCGCCCAGCCCCGCACAGATGGCTGCAGGATGGGTGCTGGCCCAGTACAGCTGGCCTGTGAACCAGTCCACCGAGATGCTGTTCACCTCCCCAGCGTCTGCAAGGGACAGAAGAGCAGTTTGAGGCACACAGCCCCTGCTCCAGGCAGACTGCAAAGCCCAGGGGGCCTCTTCCACTATGGGGAAGGCAGGGCAGCTCAGCACCCACCCCAGCCCCACTTATAGCCCCCATCCCAGCGCCACTTATAGCCCCCAGCCCCACTACAGCACCCACCCCAGCCCCTGCTCCAGGCAGACAGGCAAAGCCCAGGGAGCCTCTTCCATTATGGGAAAGGCAGGGTTAGGGTGGCAGGGCAGCTCAGTACCCATCCCAGCCCCACTATAGGAGCCACCCCAGCCCCACTTATAGCCCCCACCCCAGCCCCACTTATAGCCCCCACCCCAGCCCCTGCTCCAGGCAGACAGGCAAAGCCCAGGGGGCCTCTTCCGCTATGGGAAAGGCAGGGTTGGGGTGGCAGGGCAGCTCAGCACCCACCCCAGCCCCACTATAGGAGCCACCCCAGCCCCACTTATAGCCCCCACCCCAGCCCCACTTATAGCCCCCATCCCAGCCCCACTTACAGCCCCCACCCCAGCCCCACTTATAGCCCCCATCCCAGCCCCTGCTCCAGGAACCATCCCAGCCCCTGCTCCAGGCAGACAGGCAAAGCCCAGGGAGCCTCTTCCCCTATGGGAAAGGCAGGGTTGGGGTGGCAGGGCAGCTCAGCACCCACCCCAGCCCCGCTATAGCACCCTCCCTCCTCCCCACCTGCATAGAGAGGCTGGATGCCTTTCCCTGGGAGGCGGGCTCGGAGCTCCCCATCCTCTGTGAGCCAGTAGTAGGTTTCCCTGAGCAGGTCGTACACCAGGGCTCGGGGCTCGGTCTCGGTGGAGAGCAGGGGCCGGTACGCTTGGGTCCGCACGTCCAGCAGGGCCAGGTCCTGCCCCACGGCCACCAGGACCTGTGTTGCGTTGTCTGATGGGCAGAGGGGGATGTCACCCAGTGAGCAGGGGCCTGGCTAGCTGGGGGTACAGCCCAGCCCCTCAGACTCACTGGGTTCACCCTACCTGCCACCTCGCAGGCGGTGCCGTGCCGCAGGGTGTAGCCTTGGAGGCAGGAGCAGCTGAAAGAGCCTGGGGTGTTGCTGCACAGCTGGCTGCAGGGGCTGTACTCCAGGGAACACTCGTCCACATCTGCAGGGACAGGCAGGAGCACACTGCACAGCCGGCTGGCTGTACCTGACAACACTGCTGCTGCTCCCCGGGGCACCACAAGAGACCAGAACCACAGAACCCCAGCCTGGTCTGGGCTGGGAGGGACCCCGAGGAGCACAGAGCTCCAACCCCCTGCCACAGGCAGGGCCACCAACCTCCAGGCCTGGAGCTACACAAGGTTGCCCAGGGCCCCAGCCAACCTGGCCTGGAACACCCCCAGGGACGGGGCACCCACCCCCTCTCTGGGCAGCCCCTTCCAGCCCCTCCCCACTCTCTCTGCACAGAACTTCCCCCTCAGATCTCCTCTCCCCCTTCCCTCCTCCAGCTTCACCCCAGCCCCCTTGTCCTGCCAGTCTCTGCCCTTGAACAAGCTGATTCCCCTCCTGTTCCTCTGCTCCCTTCAGGGACGGGGAGGCTGCAGTGAGGTCCCCCCACAGCCTTCTCTGCTCCAGGCTGACCCAGCCCAGCTCCCTCAGCCTCTCTCTGTAGGGGAGCTGCTCCAGCCCCCTGAGCATCTCCGTGGCTCCTCTGACCCCTCTCCAACAGCCCCACATCTCTCTTGCACTGGGGGCCCAGCTCTGGACACAGGACTCCAGCTGGGGAGGGCAGAGCAGAGAGGGACAATCCCCTCCCTGTCCCTGCTGCCACCCCTCTGCTGATGGAGCCCAGGATCCCATCGCCCTTCCCAGCTGCAGGAGCACACTGCTGGCTCCTGGGAAGCTTCTCCCCCACCAGAACACCCAGGTCCTGCTCAGCAGGGCTGCTCCCCAGGAGCTCTTCTCTTGGTCTGTGTGTGTCTGGGATTCCTCCAGCCCAAGTGCAGCACCTGACACTTGGCAGTGTTGAACCTCACCAGGTTCACCCTTTTCCCACCTTTCCAGCCTGTCCATATCCCCCTGGATGCTTTCCTTTCCTTCTATTGTGCCAACACACCAGGACCTGGGTTCCCAGCCCCAAAACCCCAGCTGCCGCTGGGACATGACCCAGACAGAGCCAGACATGCCACACAGGCAGGTGCCCCCACACAGCACCAGCTCTGGGGACACCCCAAAGCACCTGCAGCACATGTCCTTACCAGCACAGCTCTGTCCATCTGCCTCCAGCACCCAGCCAGCCCCACAGGAGCACTGCACACCCCAGTGTGTGTCAGCACATGTCTCCGCGCAGCCCCCGTTGCGTACGAAGCAGCTCCGGCCTGTTTGGGGACACAGCAGAGGGATGACACGACCCAGGATGACACGACCCAGGATGACTCCTGCGGGTCCCTCTCGCCTCGGTGACCTGGGCAGAGGCCACACACAACTCACCACACGTGCTGGGCTCGTCGGTGCCATCCAAGCAGTCATCCTCATCGTTGCACATCAGGGACTCGAGGATGCACTTGCCCTCGTCGCACCGCACCATGCCGGGTGGGCAGGGGGCTGGGGCACACATACCTCATGTCAGGGGGGCAGACTCACCCCAGATGGGTGCAGGGGGGGGAAGCCACGCACCCCTGATGCACAGGGAGACCCCACAAAGCATCACCATGTTCCTGGGATACCACCCCACCATCCCAAAGGGGAGCTGGAGCCCCGGAAGGGTAAGTACCCCCTATTTTTGGATGGGGCTGGACTCACTGCACCCCCTTACCACAGACATCTTCATCTGAGGAGTCGCCACAGTCATCGATGCCGTTACACTTCCACTGGGCCATGATGCACACCCTGTTCCTGCACTGCCACTGCCCGGGCAGGCAGGGCTGCTGGGGACACCCCTCCTCGTCCCAGCCGTCCTCGCAGTCCCGGTGCCGATCGCACAGCTCCCAGTGCGGGATGCAGTGGTGGGTGCCAGGACACTGCACCTTCTTTGCCCCACACACTAAGGGACACAGAGAGGCACTCACCCCCTGTCCTCAGCCCCCCCCCAGGCACCCCCTCACCCCAAGCTGAGGCGACATACCACAGTCCTGCTCATCAGAGCCATCCAGGCAGTCGGCAGCACCGTCGCACCGCCAGCTGCTAGAGACACACCGGCCATCGTCACACTGCCACACATGGGGGTCCCCTCCACAGGCAACCTCTGTGGGAACACCACACTGTCACCAGCACTGGGGTACAGTCACCAGGGGTCACAGGGCCACAGAACCACAGAGGGGCCACAGAACCACAGAGGGGCCACAGAACCACAGAGGGGCCACAGAACCACAGAGGGGCCACAGAACCACAGAGGGGCCACAAGGTTGGAAAAGACCTTTAAGCTCATCAAGCCCACCCATTCCCATCCCAAACTAAACCACATCCCTAAGTACCTCATCTCCCCTTTTCTTGATCACATCCACAGTCTGGGTATGGGGAGGTGCTGGCAATGCCCATGTGCCCACAGCAGCCCCCAACACGGCTCTCTGGTAGATATGGGGGGGCTGCCTTGCTCAGGATGGGATCCAGGATACATCCCCATGCCACAGGGAGCTTTAGGGCACACACAACCTCTCGGGACACCACACAGGAGTCAGTGGCAGAGTCAGCAAGGAGCCTCTGGCCAGCTCAATGCCCACGCAGCACAGCCCCCCTACACACCCCCCCAGCCACCCCATGACAGAGGATGGATACCAGCATCCCCCCCCCCGGCTCACCACACTGCTCATCCGTCCCGTCGGGACACTGCTGCTCGCCGTCACAGAGCCAGGGAACAGGGATGCAGCCAGCACTGCAGGTGGCCTGGCGTGAGGCTGCACACTGGGGGCCGGGGGGCGCTGGGGAGACAGAGACCCCCGGGCTGCGGTCAGCCCCAGCACTCACACACACCACCCCACGCAGCTCCGCACTTGGGGTGCCCGCACAGCCCCGCAGAGAACATGGGGGGCTGGCCCAAACTAGGGGCACCCCAAGCCCTCCTGAGGGAAGGAGAAACAGCCTCTCCTTTCACTCCTCCAAGGGAAGGCGGGGACACCCCCCCCGAGCCCCCTAAATCAGCGGGATGGAGCTGAGGGTTCAGGGACCCCCCATGCTGTCAGGATGCCACATGGGGCAGAGCCCCCCACAGCCACATCACCGGGAGTGGGGACACCCTCAAGGAGCAGAGACACCCCCCACCCCCTCCCCACGCCCCCCAGCCCATCGTGGGGGGCCAGCAAGCTGCCCCTCAGGACGGGACGGGGCAGGGACCTCCCACCCCCCCCCCCAAACCCCGGCTCACGGGTGCGGCGCGTCCCGGCGCCGATGGTCCCGGGCGGCAGCAGCAGCGGGAGGATGCTGAGCAGGGCGAGGAGCCGGCGGAGCGGCGGGGGGGGGCGGCCCATGGCGGCGGCGGCGGTGGGGAGGGGCGGCTCCGGGGGCGATGGAGGGGGGGGCCCGGCCGGCGGAGGGGAGCGCCGGGGCCGCCGCCGCCTTTATGCCCGAGCGCGGGCAGCCATTGGGCACCGCGGGCACCGCCCGCCGCCGGAGGAGACCCCGGCCCCCGCCCCAGCACCCTGGGGGCTGCGCCGGGCCGGGGGGTTCCCACCCGGGGGGAGGGATGGAGGGATGGGGGGTGCCCACCTCCGCTGCGCCATCAGGGACCCGCATCAGCCGGGGGGATGTGGAGGCAGGCACGGTGGTCCCCATCCCCTCCCCGTGCCCCCCTGGCTGCCCCGCCTCGCTGGGGGCTATCGGGGACGGGGAGGGGGGGCTTGTTTTGAGAGCCGGCCGTGGGAAGCGGGCCCGCAGCACCTGCGCCGGGCGTGGGAAGGCAGCGGCAGCCTTGAACGAGGGAGGAACCCCCCCCCAAAACCACGGGGGGCACGGAGGGGGGGCGCTGCTGCCCGCTCAGCCGCCGGCCCTCGACCTTGAGGGCTGCGGAGGGAAGGAAAACAGCGCGGCCAGAGGATAAGGCACCTGCGGCTGCCTGGGAAAGGAGCCCCTTCCCAAGCCTGCCGAGCCCAGCGGCATCACCCGAGGCTGGGAGATGGGCACAGGGGGGTTGCCAGACCCCCTCACCGCACCCACTGGGATGCTGTGCCCCTCTTTTGGCACCCAGCTGGCATGGATGTCCATCACCAAGACCAGTCTGTGCTTCCAGCACATCCAGTTGCTCATGGATGCTGCGTGATCACCCACAGCAGCCTCCCCGCCCCCCCCCGACCCTCCCCACACGCTCCCCGGCACTGCTGCCTGTGTGGTGGCTGGGTGAGGGCAAGGGGGGTGTCTGCTCAGGAAGGGAAAGCTCTGGGATGATCTCCAGTATGCTGTGGAACAGACTGGGTACCAGTCACAGGACCAGCAATGGGAAGGGCTCTGGCACAGCCAAGTCATCCAGGAGCTCAGGGCAGAGGCACCGTCACTGAGATGGGAAGTCTGGGGCAGGTGGGATGCCCCAAGCCCATCATGTGGACAGAGAGGACCCTCTGTCCCAGGATGTGGTGGCCCAGGGGTGCTAGGTCCCCACACTGCAGCACAGCCCTGATCCCCTCTCCTAGCAGTGCTGCATCCCTGGGGACAGATGCATCCAGCTGTCCTCTCCCTGGGGCAGCATCCCAGGGCAGCTGGTTTCCCCTGGTTCTCTGACTGGGAGCACGCAGGTCCCAGGGATGATGAGCATCCCTGGGGGGGACACACAACAGGCAAGGGGGTCCTAGTGGAAAGGACGGACAGACACACAGCTGAGCAGTACCCAGACATCCCCAGAGCACACAGAAAGCCCCCAGTGTGGAGAGCTGTGGCTGGTCCCTGGGGATCTATCCCATCTCCAGGGGCTGGCACAGCTCTGCCACCCCCCAGCACTGCCTCCAGCCAGCCACCGAGCCCAAACCACTGCGAGAGCCACGGAGACCCTCTCCCCAGGAGCAGCACCTCTGTGATGGGAAGCAGGAGGACAGCACTTTGGGCAGGACCCACCAGGGACCATCCCTGTCATGCCCAGCATGTTAGGTCCCTCTTCCTGCTTCCCATGTCCTTTCCTCAGGCTGGGAAGAGGCCACGGTGGATGTGCAAACCCTAAACAGTTCTCCGGGATAGGGGTAGCTCCTGGGAGACCAGGGTGGGTGGGAGGGCTCTCCTTGCCAACCTATCCTTGTGGTTTTTGCCATCAGGCTCCTTCCATGGTGGAACCACAGCACCGAGGCAGGAATTCCCTGCAGGAGCTGCCTGGGAAGGGCAGGTGGCAGCAGAGGGACTGTGGAAAAGGGTCTGGAAGTCGGTGGATGCGGTAGAAACCCTCAGCACAAGGGTGGGGAGCTGGGGCTGCAGGGATGGAGAGGACACCTGGTGTGCCCAGGCTCTCCAAATATAGATTTTTTAATTATATATATTTTTAAAGTGTGACTTCAAATCAAAGTATTTTAAATATATGTGTGCAGATAGAAGAACTCTGAGACACTGGGGGGGTTGGGGGGGTTGTTCTCCTACTTCTGGAGAGATTTCTGGAATATTTTCATGTTTTTCTTCACAGTTCCATCAGCTGGGAAATCTCCTCTCACTGACATTTCCATTCCCCCTTCTCTGCCTCCAAAAGCTGCTGGGGGGGCTGGTAGGCTGCAGCAGGATCCCAGCAAAATGATGAGAGGGAGTGAACCTGCTCTCACTTCAGCAGCAGCTTCACCTGTGTCCTGGGAGCTGAAAAAGAACATTCCAGACTCACAGAACCACAGGGGTGGGAAGGGCCTCCAGAGCCCATGGGGTCCAACCCCCTGCCAAAGCAGGGTCCCTAGGACAGGGCAGGGCTGGAATCTCTCCAGAGAAGGAGACTCCACACCCCCTGGGCAGCCTGTCCCAGGGCTCCCTCACCCTCACTGGGAAGAAGTTCTTCCCCACATTGGGGGGGAACTTCCCCTGCTCCAACTTGAGCCCATCGCCCCTTGTCCTGTCCCCACAGGCACTGAGCAGAGGCTGCCCATGTCCCCTGTGTCCCACCCTTCAGCTATTGATCCCCATTGATCAGCTCCCCTCTCAGTCTCTTCTCTCCAGGCTGAACAGCCCCAGCTCCCTCAGCCTTTCCTGGCAGGGGAGATGCTCCAGGCCCTTCATCCCCTTGGCAGCCTCCGCTGGACTCTCTCCAGGAGATCCCTGGCTGTTCTGTCCCAGGGAGCCCAGCACTGGGCACAACTCTCCAGGTGGGGCCTGGCCAGGGCAGAGCAGGCTCTGTGCAGAGTATCTCCATACTTGGGGTTCATAGTTTTATTTAATTATTATTTCAAAAACTACAGCCTTTTCCAGGTAACAAAAACCCCTTCTCCAATCCTGAATGCTCTGAGCCCATGGTCCTACTTCAGGACATGCCCTGCAGACACCCGAAGCATCAGCTCTGCTGACTGCGATGCTCCCGTGAGCCTTGGGGGCTGGAAGACCCCCCCCAACACACCAGGTAACCCCAGCAATGTCCTGGGACATAGAAAAGAGGATTATTGGGCTGAGGGAATGGAGCTGGTTTCAGTTCCTTTCACTGACTCTGGAAAACAAACCCAGAGGGAATGAAAACCTTCCCTTGTTTTCATAAAGCTCTTGGCTCCTGGTGGCATCTCCCCCACATCCTTGTCACCCTGCTCCTTCCCAGCCCCGTGAGTTATCTGTGAGACCTGGGGGAGCGGGAGGAGGAAATCAGAACCTCCACATGCAGGTGCCAGGGCTCCTCATCCCCCTTCCCATGGGGAGCTGCCCGTGATGCCTCTTCAGAGCCACCGGGGAGCAGCAGAAGGCTGTGGGAGGAAGGTCCTGCTGTGCCCCGGCTGCTCTGGAGACCTGGGGAAGAGCAGAGAAGGGACAAAGTGATGCAGACCCTGCTGGTATCACAGAACCCCAGGACCCCCTGAGCTGGGAGGGACCCCTAAGGCCCATCAGCCCCACTCCTGGCCCCACACAGCCCAGCCCAGGCAGAGCAGGGCACTGAGCACATCATCCAGATGCTTCTTGCCCTCAGCCCAGCTCAGGGCTGGGACCCCTTCCCATGGTCAGCCCACACCAGCAGGACAGCAGCATCTCCCCAGCATCACATGGGTCTGCCTGTGCTAGGAGGACATGAGGTGCCTCCCACTTGGTGACACAAATACATATATAGACCCAAACCCACCCTATGTGGATTCTGAAGGGCTGTTTCCAGCCCTGCTCAGCTGAGCTGGCTCCTGCCAGGCAGCTCCATGAGCTCAGTTTCTCCTGGATGTGATATTTAAAGGACTAAAATTGGGTGCTGCTGCCTACACCCCAAACCCCTTGCTGCAGGTTACAGCCAGGAGCGTGGGGGCATGGGCCACCCACCCATGAGCAGCTGAGCATCCCTTGCTTGGGGGGGTGGGGTAAGATTGCCTGCAGAGATCAAACTACATGGTGGCTGGATAAAGGGCAGCAGCATCATGATGGGCATCTTGGTGGCTCTCCTGGACCATGATTGACCCTTCCCTGTCTCCCCAAACCTTCACAGCCACCCCATGGTCACACACACTCCATGCTCGCCCCTCCAGCCAGTCCTGCTTTCAGCCCAGCTGCCCCCCTCACCCCTGTGTTTCTACCCTTCACATCCAGGACACAGCAGGTTGGGGACCAGGAAACCTCAGAGATCCTTCACCCCTGAACAACCAGGTGGCCATAACCAAGCTGAATAACCCTGCTCTCCCCCAGACAGCACTCAAACCCTTTGGAGAGGGGAATAAATGGCAGAGGTCTTCCTTTCTGGTCTGTTTTTCTAACAGCTCTGAGGTCCCTCATGCCCATACCCCACCTCTGGCCCTGCAAAGATGTGCTGTCACCGTGTCCCTTGGCTGAACTCATCATCTCACTGAGTAAAAGGCAGTGTGATGAGAAAAGCTCCTCCTCCTCCTCCTCAAGGAGGAAGCCCAGCACTGCCCCAGCGTCACAGATACCCGTCAGCATCAAGATCTCTCTATTTAGCTGCTTGGTAAAGCCTCCTGAGGAGAAGAACTGCCTTGGTCATCTCTCCCCCAGATGCACGTAGCTTCCCAAGAAAACCTCTGATTCAGCCTTCCTTGGAAAGCTCACTTGCCCCCAGCACAGCTCCTCCCCACCCAGCTTTGACTGGAATTCTCTTTTCAGAAGGACATGACTTCAGATTCCCAGCAGCCTGAAGATTTTCCCTCCTTCTCTATGTCCTGGAGGCTGCATCTGGGCTCAGCTGTTGCTGCTAAGCTCAGCCAGAGCAGTGTCAGGCTCTGGTCACAGCTCCTCACCCATGTGTGGACCCTCACGGTGCAGGTAGGGAGCTGGGCACCCTCAGTCCTCACCAGCAGCAGTGTGGGTGGTGTCCTGGACCAGGATGTCCTCCCTTGGCTCACAGTATTGCCCTGGAGTCACTGATGCCTGCTCTGGTTGCCTTCTCTCAGGGTTTATACATTAATATCTCAACATCTCACCAGCTTTGATGGCTTCAGGCTGGGGGTTGACAGCCCAGCCCAGCACTACATGAAGCACCTGGAGAAGGCAGGACCCAACAGCAAAGCTCACTTGATGCCAGAGCTTCCAGGGCCACTCCTTTAATGGCTCCAAGCAGCACCAAGAGCTGCAGGGAGACAAAGGAGCCTCTAAAGCAGGCTGACCTGCCCTCCTCTCTGCCTATGGCAGCAGATCTTCTTTATTGCCACTGAGCAATAAAGCATTATACCCCTGGGACAGGCTCTGCTCCACACATCACCTCCCCTTCTCCTTCCCCAAGGAGCTTTCCACAAAATTAAGGGCCACAAAGGAACAGAGATGATGCTTAAGGAGGGGAGAGAGGCCTGGGAAAACAGGGGGTTCTCCCCAAAACCTCACCCAGGTCCCAGCCAGCAGCATCTCTTGGGCCAGACAAGGTGTCTCCACCTAATGCCTTCATTTCTTCCAGGTATCCCTTTTTGAGCTCTCCAAACCTCAGTATCCCTCAGCAGGGACTTCCTTGTCTGGTCCCTGCTCTGTGGGAAGAAACCAGCCCCACTTGCTCCCTTGGAACAGGACAGCCAAGAGCTTCACCCGGTGACAGGCGGTTCCTCTTCGCCTGTTCACCACTCTACCTCCCCTCTCCTCCCAAGGCTGAATAACCTGAGCCTGTTCCCAGTGCAGAAACCACCTCAGACCTTTGAAAATCCTTGGTGGTCTCCTCTCCTGCTGCTGGGGATGCCCTAGTTGGGCAGAGCATCCCTAGACATGGGCACAGCCTGGCTGCAGATGCTGCTGGAAATGGTGTTTCCATTTTTGCTCCTTTCCAACCCATTCCTAAGGGCTGTCTCACACCTGGTTGGGGTTAACCCTTTCACATCTCCTTGACTGGCAGAAGAACTTCCCCCTGATATCTCATCTCACCCTTCTCTCCTCCAGCTTCCCTCCATCCCCCTTGTCCTGCCAGTCTCTGCCCTTGAACAAGCTGATTCCCCTCCTGATGAGCAGTTGGGCTTTATTTTGGGGCAGCTCTGCTCCCTGCCAGCTCAGATCACCCAGCACCCTGCTTTACACTGACTGGGGGTTTATCCCCTCCCCAAAAATCCCACTGTTGCCACCCTGCAGGGCACAGGGAGCTGGGGCTGCATCCCCAGCATCCTGCTTAAGCCCACAAGTACCAGTCCTGGCAAGAACAGAAACCATCCCCTCCTCACAGAGGAACTTGCTGCTGTATCGAGTTCCTAACGCTCCCAGCAACCAAGATAAACTGGTTTTATCTCTGGGGCCAGTAGATTAAATGGTTTCTGGGCTGTAACGTCAAGGGAGGGGGTTCTGTGGAGGAGGGAGGGGGTTTGGGGGATCGCCTGGCCTCTGTGACATATCATTCCCACTTGACCCTTGGTTCTGATGACACAGGAAGGGTGTTTGAAGCCCAGACTGGAGCATGTTTGCTGTGCATCCCCAGTGAGTGTGTTGGCAGAGGGAGGCTGGTTCAGCTCCATCAAGCAGCCAGAATTAGTTAAACCCATCCTAAACCTCCAGCACGCCCTGCAGTTAGTGCAGCAAGGCAAAACTCACTGGGATGAGACTGGGAACCAGGGGGAGGATGGGAGCCCTGGAGCCACAGCTCTGACACTGCCTATTTTCATACTCAAGAAGCATTCAAATGGGCTTTGCCAAGGAGGCTGCTCCCCCATCCCAGCTCAGGGCAGGGTTTCCCTTGCCAAGACCCAGCCTTTCTTTAATTTTAATGCTGGGATTTTAATTAACCTCAGGTAAGAAATGCAAAAGATTTGCCTACACCCTCCCTCCTGCTTCCTACACCTTCACCTCATCTCAGGTGGCTCTCGGTGAGACACCCCACCAGCTCTCCCTGGAAACCCCCAGGGAAGGTTTTGGAATCTCCTGTAATTTGCCCTGTCTTTTCCAGCAGGATGCTCCCCAGAGGGGTGTGGGGGGGGGGGGGGTACCTGGTTTTTAAGGTGTGTGAGGCCTTTCTCAGACACTGGCAGCCTCCCAGGAGGTGCCCAAAAACACTGGGAAGTGCTGGGAGGCTCCTGATTTCCCATCAGAGCCATGGAGGGGGGGCTGAGCCTTTGGATGTCCCTTGGGGGGATGCTGTGCCACTGAGTCCCAGGATGTAAAGTGCTTCTTTTGAGGGTGGTATCCCCATTCTCTCCCCCCCAGCTCACCCCAGCTGAACCCCACTACTGGGAGGGGCTGTTTGATACAGGCCACTCAGGCTGCCTGACCCTTTCTCAGAGCCTTTGAAGCCCACAGCTCAAACATCCAGGCAGAAAGATCTCCACTACATCCCATTCCAGGAAAGCCAAGACCAGTAGCACACTGGGCAGGACCCCCACTTCATCCCCCCAGTGCTGTCAGCCAGAGACATGGAGCCATCAAGCAAAGGTGGGGTGCTGGGTCTCCTCTCTCTGGGACCACTCACTTTCCTCCTGCCCCAAGCACAGCCAAGCACCTCTAAAGCTGGAGGAGGGAAGGGGGAGAGGAGAGACTGGGGGGAAGTTCTGTGCAGAGAGAGTGGGGAGGGGCTGGAAGGGGCTGCCCAGAGAGGGGGTGGGTGCCCCGTCCCTGGGGGTGTTGAAGGCCAGGTTGGCTGGGGCCCTGGGCAACCTTGTGTAGCTCCAGGCCTGGAGGTTGGTGGCCCTGCCTGTGGCAGGGGGTTGGAGCTCTGTGCTCCTTGGGGTCCCTCCCAACCCATGCCATTCTATGATTCCATGATACACCCTTGCCACCACGAAGGAAGAGCTTTGCAGGGCACAGTAGCCTTGTGACCTTCATCATACACCTTTCCTGCAGCATGGATACTGCCAATCCCTTTGGAAAGCCCCAGGGTTGGCCATGGCAGCGTGTCTACTGCAAACTAGAGCTCTGGGCAGCCACAGATTGCAGCATCTGGTAGGAACACATGCCCCAGCTGCTTTATTTCTCTGGGAAACAAAGGCATGGGAGCCTTGGGACCATGACTACTGGGATCTTGCCTCCTAGGAGTGGAGCTGTGCTGCTCCAGCCAGACATGTTCCCTGCAGCCTTGTGTTCTTTTTGGGGAGCACCAAGGGACAGAGGACACTGCCTTAGCTGGCAGGGAGGGCGGTGGGGAGGGCACAGGGGATGCTGTCCTGCTGGAGATGCTGGGGGGGGGGCCTGGCATTGCATCCCACATGGCTGGAGGGAGTCCTGAGCAGCCTGTGTGGTGTGGAGATAGCAGGGCAAAGACAGGGCAGCCCAAAATCTTCAGCATGTGGGAGCCATCCCCATATCTAATGGATGCTGGGATGCAGAGAGCTGCACTCCTGAAGAAAACCTGTGTATTTAACCTGGCACCTCCCACCACAGCCCCCAGCTCCAACCACGGCTGTCCCAGGCCCTCTGGGGAGATGATAAAGGCTACAGGAGATGAAAAGCAACTGGGACAAGCTCAGGGCATGTGAAACTCCCTCCCCCCTGAGCTGCACATGCATAGAACCTGCCAGGCCCTTTGGCTCTTCACCCTGGGGTGACAGGCTCAGGAGCACAGTGTGTCTGAGCCCGCTGGCATCTCCCAGCCCCACGGAGGGCCCTGAGCCCAGGCAGCTCCTGGGCAGCACAGAGTGAGGACCAGGGGGCATGGTAATTAACCCTGGCTTTGTTAAGCAGCTCCATCCCAGCAGCAAAAGCTAAACCAGCAGGGGTGAGATTTTGGCAGCTCTCAGCCTTGCAGGGCTACCATGAAACCAGCCACCAGAAGGTTCCTCCAACACCCTGCCTCCCTCCAAAAGGGTGAAGTGCGGTGCTCAGTCACAGCATCACAGACTCACAGGGGTGGGAAGGGCCCTCCAGAGCCCATGGGGTCCAACCCCCTGCCAAAGCAGGGTCCCTAGGACAGGGCAGGGCTGGAATCTCTCCAGAGAAGGAGACTCCACACCCCCGGGCAGCCTGTCCCAGGGCTCCCTCACCCTCACCGGGAAGAAGTTCTTCCCCACATTGGGGTGGAACTTCCCCTGCTCCAACTTGAGCCCATCGCCCCTTGTCCTGTCCCCACAGCCACTGAGCAGAGGCTGCCCATGTCCCCTGTGTCCCACCCTTCAGCTATTGATCCCCATTGCTCAGCTCCCCTCTCAGTCTCTTCTCTCCAGGCTGAACAGCCCCAGCTCACTCAGCCTTTCCTGGCAGGGGAGATGCTCCAGGCCCTTCATCCCCTTGGCAGCCTCCGCTGGACTCTCTCCAGGAGATCCCTGGCTGTTCTGTCCCAGGGAGCCCAGCACTGGGCACAACACTCCAGGTGGGGCCTGGCCAGGGCAGAGTAGGCTCCATGCAGAGTATCCCCCATGGGGATTGGGCTGGCTGGTCACTGTTGGCTGCACTTGGATCTGGAGTCACTGCACGATATCACCAGGGCACCTGAGGGGCCATGGAGCACCCACCAAGGGCTGGCCACATCCCAGCAGGATGCTGGCTGGGGGGTGGCTTCCTCACAGAGGGGAGTCTGACCCCTTTATCCACCTGGAAGGGACACAGGAGCCTGGCAGCTCCTCTCTCCAGCCACAACTCAAGGCCTGGCAGCGGGTGGTGTTGACTTTGAGCTCCAGGGCTGCACGGGCACGTGTCCAGAGCTCACTGCCCTGCTCTTCTCAGAACAAACCCAGGGCTTTGGCTGGCAGCACTCACAGCATGCCACCTTCATGTGATCCACAGCCAGCACAGACCCCAGGGCTGCCCTCCTGCTCCTCGTGCCATGAGGGCAAAGATGCTCCAAGCCAAGCAGGGAAAGGCTCTGCTGGGTCCTAAATATGTGTCACCTACCACAGGGGAGCTCCAAGATGCTGCCTCCACCACCACAGCCCTGCTGCTGGGGACTGTACCCATCAGCTCAGTGCTGGGAACATCCCTTGGTGTTCCAGTGCTGGCTTTTGGAGCTGCTCCCTGGCCACACTCGGTCTCCTGCAGCTCCATGGGGCCAGCAAAGCTCTCTGCTGTGATGTTCAGCATCTCCATGGGGCCAGCAAAGCTCTCTGCTGTGATGTTCAGCATCTCCATGGGGCCAGCAAAGCTCTCTGCTGTGATGTTCAGCATCTCCATGGGGCCAGCAAAGCTCTCTGCTGTGATGTTCAGCATCTCCATGGGGCCAGCAAAGCTCTCTGCTGTGATGTTCAGCATCTCCATGGGGCCAGCAAAGCTCTCTGCTGTGATGTTCAGCATCTCCATGGGGCCAGCAAAGCTCTCTGCTGTGATGATGTTCAGCCCTTGCTTCACCTTGAGCAACGCCACAGGGTAGAGAGACATGGAATGGAAACACAGTGGGCTGGGAGCAGAAAGGAGAAGGCTGGGTGAGTGCCTGCAGCTTGTTTCCCAGTAAGTCTGCATGACTTAGGGGAGAGGGGTGCTGCTGGTGCTGCCAGGGGATTTTCAGCATGTTTACATTGCATCTGCTCTGGATATGAAGCAGGAGCTTCAACTCCACAGGCTCTTTGCCAGCTTTTCAACCACCTCTGTGGAGCTCAACTCCTGTGTTCCTCTTGTGTTTCCATGAAGGGAAACACATCTCCCTGCTGCCATCCCCCAGGCTGGCCTAGAGCAACCTGGGTTACCCTAAAGCCCCCAGGCACCCCTAGAGCAGCCTGGGTTACCCTAAACTCCTGCCACAGGCACCCTGAGAGAAGGGCTGCAGCATAAGATGGAGCTGCCTGTGCCCGAGGCAGATCAGCAGCCACATCCCAGCGCATCCCAAGACTGGGGAAAGGGAAACCTGGCAGGCTGGAGGCATCTTCTCCAAGACATTTGTTCACTGCATTTGTTTGAAGCCCAGAATTAAGACTGAACTAATCAGACATTAGCCCAAAGAGCTGCTGCCACCAGCACAGGGGACTTTGTGACAATACCCACAGCCCACACGTCTCTGCAGGGCACCACCCACTTGTTTTTCCATCCAGACTGAGTCTGAAAGGCATTAAACTACTGCCAAAGTTTGGAGGGAGCTTGAATACCCTTTTCCATGAGATAAAAGGGAGACAGAGGTTAGGGGACAGTTTATTTGCAGGTGAGAAAGGAGTCTCCCCCAAAAAGAGCCGGAGTCGCATGGCCACGCAGTAGCTGGCTGCCACCTTGCTCCTCCCAGGGCCAGCCTATGGCTGCCTCTCACAGGCTCTAGGTCACCCCAGGAAGGAGAATGCTTTACCTCATGCTGGGGCCTGAAGATGATGATATCTCAGATGACATAGGAAGTTCCATGGGGACATAAGGAGGAACTTTGTCCCTGTGAGGGTGAGGGAGCCCTGGGACAGGCTGCCCAGAGAGGCTGGGGAGTCTCCTTCTCTGGAGACATCCAAACCCCCCTGGATGTGTCCCTGGGGGATTTAGTCTGGGTGATCCCGCTCTGGCAGGGGGTGGGGCTGGATGAGCTTTCAAGGTCCCTTCCAGGTCCTGCTGTTCTGTGATTGTGTGACCTGGTACAAGAGGTGGGGAAGGTTCAGGGGCCTCTCTTGGATGCCCTTCGGTCATTGGGAGATCTGGTCACTGAAACAGAAATTAGGTCACAACCTCTGGTAAGAGGAAAACTCACCTGGCACAGGAAAGACAAAGTGGGAGGGAGTCTCCAGTCACTGCCTTTTGGAGCTGAAGCCTGACTTTGATCTGCCACTGACTTTACACCCTGCTCCGACGCCGTCATCTGCATTGGTGCTGGGTCAGATGCTTCAGCCCAGCCTACAGACCATTGCCTGTGGACAGGGGGGTGAGAAGCACCAGCTCAGAGTCCTGTGAGGCATGGAAAGTTATGAAAGCACCTCTTCCCCTCTCCCTGTGACGTCCCCCATAACCAGGCCAGCAGAGTAGCAACCCATGATGAGAATGCCATGGGTGCCTGTGCCTCCAGAGCCTTACCCAGGGAGGCAAAGGCTGCAGCCTGTGGACTTGGAAGGGCAGCAGGGAGAGCTGTGCCCCACCACGGGACATCCTGTCCCCACAGCCACTGAGCAGAGGCTGCCCATGGCCCCCTGTGTCCCACCCTTCAGCTATTGATCCCCATTGATCAGCTCCCCTCTCAGTCTCTTCTCTCCAGGCTGAACAGCCCCAGCTCCCTCAGCCTTTCCTGGCAGGGGAGATGCTCCAGGCCCTTCATCCCCTTGGCAGCCTCCGCTGGACTCTCTCCAGGAGATCCCTGGCTGTTCTGTCCCAGGGAGCCCAGACCTGGGCACAACACTCCAGGTGGGGCCTGGCCAGGGCAGAGCAGAGGGGGAGGATCCCCTCCTGTGACCTGCTGCCCACGCTCCTTTTGATGCCCCCCAGGATCCCATCGGTCTTCTCAGCCCCGGGGCACACTGCTGGCTCCTGGCCACCCTGTCACCCACCAGATATCTGAAGCATGGAGCATGTGCCACACAATTTGAGGGGTTGCCCAGTGCTCTAGGAAGTGAGAAATCCAGCCAGCAAGCAGCTGGACCAGGCAGAGCAGTCCAGCCCTGCACGGCTCAGCAGGCAGGACCACTCCTCAGCTCCCAGAGCTCCCCCAGAGAGCAGCTCTGTGCACTACCCATGACAGTGACCCCTCTCCTCCTGCCCCTCCATGCAGGGCAGGCAAAGGATAGTCTCCACAGTGAGTCTGAGACGTGTCCCTCACCCCACTGGAGCCTCCTCGGGAGGGAAACGTGACACTGAGTGTGTGGGGCAGGTGCCACCCCCTTGCATACCGAGCCCCCGCTGCCCCAGCCCATGTGGCCATATGAGGCAGTCCCCAGCTGCCTGTATCACTATTTCAGGACCTCTTGAATTCCTGCCTCTTATCAGGCTTTTTCTCAACACTTGAAACCCCCACCCTGAGCTCGAACACCACATCTGGGATCCCTGCTGAGCCTCCTGCCTGGAAGGGGGGTGCCAGTGTGGACAGGGAGGGCAGCTTTGGGATGACAAGGTGGGTTTGGGCTCAGAGAGCCAGAGAAACCCCAGGCTCTCAGGATGCAGCTTCTCACAGCCCTGTTTAGAACCCTGTTTATAACTCATTTCACCCTCCACAGAATCACAGGATCGTGGGGGTTGGAAGTGACCTCAAGAGATCATCAGGTCCAACCCCCAAAACACCAGTGATGCTCACCCTGCCTGTCCCAAGTCTCCCAGTATGGGATGGATGGAGTTACCAATGCTACCTGGGTTCTCCAGCATGGGCTGGGGCTGTTCAGCCTGGAGAGAAGAGACTGAGAGGGGAGCTGAGCAATGGGGATCAATAGCTGAAGGGTGGCACACAGGGGGACATGGGCAGCCTCTGCTCAGTGGCTGTGGGGACAGGACAAGGGGCGATGGGCTCAAGTTGGAGCAGGGGAAGTTCCACCCCAATGTGGGGAAGAACTTCTTCCCAGTGAGGGTGAGGGAGCCCTGGGACAGGCTGCCCAGGGGGTGTGGAGTCTCCTTCTCTGGAGAGATTCCAGCCCTGCCCTGTCCTAGGGACCCTGCTTTGGCAGGGGGTTGGACCCCATGGGCTCTGGAGGGCCCTTCCCACCCCTGCAGCTCTGTGATTCTGTGAACATCCCCTCAGGACACCCATCATTACCTGTCCCTGGAGGTGACCTCAAGCTATTTGCAAAGGCCAGGAGCGTTTCTGCTGGGGATTGGGTTGGGCAGCCTTGCTCTTTGTTCTGCAGCCACTCTTCCTCCTGCAGGATTTTGCCTCCTGTGAAGGTGTCCAAGAAGAAATTCCAAGGTGTCTGTGACACCAAACACACCTTTTTGTGAGTCCATATGCTCAGCTATGGCCCACCTTCCCCCCACACCCTGTCTGGTAGGGAGCTCTGGTAGATGCCTGAGGAAGAGAAGAGCTGGACAAGCCTGTAGTGGTTCCTCTCTGGATTAAGTTCCCAGCCAGCTCGATTTGCAGATCAAGGATTTCCTGAAAAGGCACCAGCGACTTTGTCTGCAACAGTGGCATTTTTTGTCCTCTCTGAATGTGTCTGGTCCCTTTTTGAACTCACATCAGCTTTTAGAGCCCACAAGGTCCCATGACAGGGAGCAGCACGTTTCACCAACACCTCCTTTACAAATGGAAACAATTAAGAGGGGGGGAAGCTGATGCTGGCAGCTGATGCCAGGAGCTCTGATACCATCTTCATTCATGTAGTAGAGTCATAGACCAGAGTGAGAAGAGAAACAAACCAGCCAAACTTCCTCAAGCCAACACCACAGACCAGCACACTGTGGGTAACAGCCATACCCAGCATGGGCTCCATCTGGTCCATAGCAGGAGCAGGAACCTTCAGAAGGAGCAGGAGTCACATCACAGGCTGTGGGCAAAGTCTGTGAGCCAGATCACCCAGCCCACAGGTTTATTTGCTCTACACAGAGTAAGATACCTCAGCATTAGTAAGAGATGCCCCTGTTTACCTTAGATTAGGCCCACCTGGCTTTCAGAGAGTTGATTGCTTCCTACAGATTAGGCTAATTTGATGTCAGCAATAAATTAATTAGAGGAAGGGCTTTGCTCTGGGACAGCACAGTGAACTCATGCTCATCTGCTACTTTCTAGCTGCATAAAGCTTGGAGAGCTTCCCTAAACCGTTTTGTGAGTCATCCTTGTTCCCTCTCCTTCCCCTCTCCTAGCCACGTAGTGCTGGTTTCACACGTGGCTCTACGAGTTCTCCGTGTCTTATCTGCCTCTCATCCCTCTGAGTTTGCTCACTGAGGTTTGCCACCTGCTCCTGTGAGAGCCTTGGTCCCCTGGGATGGGCCTGTGAAGTCCCACAGACCTCATCAGGGGCTCAGCAGCCAGCGATGCTTTCGGGGGGCAGCAGTGTCAAATACAATCAGAGCCATGGGCAGGTCTATGTGGCAGGGAGTTCTGGAGGTGTCTGTACTCACCCTGCTCCTCAGGTCATCACCACCCTCACAGGCAGGTCAAGATATTTGGGGCTGCATCCAGGAGAGGCTCAACGGTCCCCAAGAATGGAGGTGCCACCACCTCTCTGCCCCATTCACAGAATCAGAGCGTCACCAGGTTGGAAAAGACCTTTGAAGATCATCAAGCCTAACCATTCCCATCCTAAACTAAACCATATCTCTTCCTCTGGAGTGATGTGGTTTCCACCTGTCCCATCAGGGGTCCCTGTCTTGCAGAAGTGCCTGTTGGCTCTTGTGCTTTCACCAGGCACCTCTGGGAAGTTTGGGCTCTGCAGTGTCTCCACAGCTCAGGCACTGGAAGATGCATCTGCAGCCCCTTTAGCCACCTCTCCTCTGGGCTGGAGAAGCCCAGCTCCCTCCATCTCTCCTCACACACCACGTGCTCCTCACTCTTGCCAAGCTGGTGGCTGCTGCTGGGCTGTGGGTTATCACCATTTACCCATGCCAGGAGCCCAGACTGGGGACAGTGCCTGGTGGTGGGGAGCACAGCCCTGATGGAGATTCCAGAGCCCCAAATTATGGGATGACCTGCCAAAGGCAATTAGAGCTGGAGCGTGGTGCAGTGCCTCTGACATACCATAACCACACTGCCTGATGAACACAGCTGTGAGGGAGAGCAGGATGCAAGGCAGAGGAAGCCTGCTCAGCAGGAAGGATGTGTGCTCACACAGATAAATGCCAGGCTCCAGCAGCGCTCTGGCTACCACACACTGCAGCGTGTGTGGTGGCACTGCCTGCTTCTCAGCCAGCCTCTGCTCAGGGGCTGTGGGGACAGGACAAGGGGCGATGGGCTCAAGTTGGAGCAGGGGAAGTTCCCCCCCAATGTGGGGAAGAACTTCTTCCCAGTGAGGGTGAGGGAGCCCTGGGACAGGCTGCCCAGGGGGTGTGGAGTCTCCTTCTCTGGAGAGATTCCAGCCCTGCCCTGTCCTAGGGACCCTGCTTTGGCAGGGGGTTGGATGGATGGGCTCTGGAGGGCCCTTCCCACCCCTGTGAGTCTGGGATTCTGTGATCTGCAGTGTCGAGCATCCTCCCTGCCCTGAGGCAGCTGCCTCCAACCCTTTACTTAGAGATCTACAGAATCACAAGGTTGGAAAAGACATTTAAGCTCATCAAGTCCAACCATTCCCATCCTAAGCTAAACCACATCCCTAAGTACCTCATCCACCCTTTTTTTAAACACATCCAGGGCAGATTTAATTTAAAGAGAATCCTCTACAGTTTGCTTTTGCACTCTGGCCTTCATCTGCAACGGGCGCTTTCTATTCCCTGTTACAAACTGCACCCTGTAGTTAAGCACAAGCACATTCATTCCCACCTAAATATGGATTTTTATATTCCTGGGTGTGCAGAGACACATCCTCCCCACCCCCCGTTAGCCAGACTACACGTAGGAATAAGCCAGGAGTAGCAGTGATGAACTTGGCCCCCAGCTGATGGGAGCAGCCAAGCACTGACAGGCAGAGCCAGCTCCCTGATCAAAGCCCCTGGGTTACCCAGGGGCCAGCGATTGCTATTTATAGCTGCCTTAGTTCATGTCTGAAGTGGAGGCTTTAGAAAGCTGGGAGGCAGTTTGGGTGCCAGGGAAGCTCCATCCTGCCTGTGCAGCACAGGGTTCCTCACAGCACAGGGCAAGGCCCGAAGTGTGTCATGGCTCAGGCTGGGCCGGGCCCTGGCTGTCAGGGAGGCCACAGGTAGTTGGGTTAAGCTGTTAATCAAGTAGCACTTGATTATTTGGTTTGATTGAGCTGACTCTGCCTGCCTTTCCACAGAACCCCACAACCCCCTGAGCTGGGAGGGACCCCGAAGGCCCATCAGCCCCACTCCTGGCCCCACACAGCCCAGCCCAGGCAGAGCAGGGCACTGAGCGCAGCGGCCAGACGCTTCTTGCCCTCAGCCCAGCTCGGGGCTGGGACCCCTTCCCTGGGGAGCCTGTGCCAGCGCCCGACCCCCCTCTCAGCACAGACCCTCTTCCTGACACCCAGCCTGACCCTCATAGAATCACAGAATCATAGACTGGTCTGGGCTGGGAGGGACCCCAAGGAGCACAGAGCTCCAACCCCCTGCCACAGGCAGGGCCACCAACCTCCAGGCCTGGAGCTACACAAGGTTGCCCAGGGCCCCAGCCAACCTGGCCTTGAACACCCCCAGGCACGGGGCACCCACCCCCTCTCTGGGCAGCCCCTTCCAGCCCCTCCCCACTCTCTCTGCAAAGAACTTCCCCCTAATATCTAATCTAAACCTTCCTTCCTTTAGTTTTAATCCATTCCCCCTTGTCCTGCCATTGTCCATCCTTTTAAAAAGTTGAATCCCCTCCTGCTTACAAGCTCCCTTCAGGGACTGGGAGGCTGCAATGAGGTCCCCCCACAGCCTTCTCTTCTCCAGGCTGAACAAGCCCGCTGGCAGCTTCACGCCGTCCCCTCGGGTTCCAGCCCTGGGCCCCACAGAGAGGAGAGAGATGGGCGCTGCCCCTTCGCTCCCCTGGGCAGGCAGCCACAGAGCGGGGTGAGGCCTCCCCTCAGCCTCCTCTTCTCCAGGCTGGGCAACCCCAGGGCCTTCTCTTCTCCTTGGGAGCCTTCCCCTCCAGACCTTCCCCATCCTCACTGCCCTCCTCTCCAATAGCTTTGTGTCCCTCTTGTCCTGTAGCACCCAAAACTGTACCCAGCACTCAAGGTGAGGCCACACCACATTTTTGGAGGACCCAAGCAAATCCCTTACCTGAGCAAACCCCACCACAACCACAGGTCTCATGGCTGTGGGCCTGAGGGCCTCAAAGTTGCCCCAACATGGGCAAACATCTCAAACCCAGCTCACGACTGCAATGGCCTGAGCTGCATTAGGCCTTGTAAGGACTTCCATGGAAGATGCAACCAGAGATGACCTTGGGGCAGGGGAAGTCAGAAGACAGGTTTTGAAGTCATTTCAAGACCACAGAATCAAAGAGGGTTGAGGAAGTTGGCAGGGTTTGAGGTGGGTCAGCCCTCAGTGGGGCAGGCAGCCTACACAGCCCTTCTGTGGGACGTGACAACACCTTCCTGTCCCTGGGACGTGCTGATGAGGAGAGCCAGAGTGCTCTGTGAATCTTGGGTGATAAGGGTACCTACAGGAACCTTCCAGGCATTCTCCACACCACGAGCCTGAAGGTCTCAGGAGGCCCTGTGCTCTTAGGAGACCCTTAAACGAATGGAAATTAGTTTTGATGGAGTTTCCTTTTTTCTCAGCTCCTGAAAAGCTCAGCAGTAGATGATGTTCTGCTCCTTGGGCTGGAGAACAGGGAGTAACCTGTCCATGCAGACAGATTCTTACCCCTAGCACACATGAGCGTGTCCATGTGGGTACATGGA
This sequence comes from Porphyrio hochstetteri, assembly GCA_020800305.1. Lineage (NCBI taxonomy): Eukaryota > Metazoa > Chordata > Aves > Gruiformes > Rallidae > Porphyrio > Porphyrio hochstetteri. The sequence continues at coordinate 1,970,316 of CM036913.1, read as the reverse complement.
TGTGCCCACGTACACACCAGAGTCCCAGTGATGCCCACATCGCTGCCCTCTTGCACAAGGCAAGTAAAGGCAACATTGCATTCACTTCCCCTCTCAAAAACCAGTGACCCCAATTACACCAGTCACCAGGAGATGGTGAGCTGCTACGCAGTATTGCACTTCTTCTAAGATTATTCTCTCCTGAAGGAGCAGAGGAGTCAGCAAACCCACCTCCCAGCCTGTTGCTGATGACTTGCAGAGCCATCATCTTCATTTTGACTTACTGGTTTTCCCTACAGCCCCAACTACTGCTGCTTTTGTCCAGCTTTGCTGGTGCCACCCAGCTCAGGGCTGTTCTCCCATCTTACAAAGCCAAAGACCTTCTCCTTCACCACCTGCTGTGTCTGCACCACCTCCATCTGCCTTCCAGCACTTTACCTTCTGCTCAGGAACAGGGAAACTTGATGGACCCCCAAGCAGTTCGTTTGACTTTTCAGCCTCTGCAGAACCCCAGCAGCTGCTGCTCCAGGCTGGCAGCACCCTCCTCTCCCCCCTGCCATCCCATGGAGCAGCAGGAAGCTGGGCAGATCAGCACTAGAAGAGGAGAAAAGACTAGAAGAGGCAGGATGAAGGAGGCAGCCAAGAACGTTCACAGGCTGCCTGGGCTTGGGAGATCCACGCTTCCCAGCTGTCAGCACTGGAATGCTGCTTACTGTACTGTCTGATTGCCTGACTTCCTCCTCCCAGAGCCAGCAGCAAGCTTCCTATGAATAACCAGCCTGCTTTCCAGGTCCTGTCAGAGTTATTCCTGACCTGGGGGGGTGTGTTTCTTGTCTGCAGGCACGTTTCCCAAACTCTGCCTCATCCAAGTCCTTGTTCTGGTGCAGAGATGCTGTGTGTAACTGGTTCTTGCTGGGCGTGGGTGAGGGCAGCTTCTTCTCGTGAGATGGAGCTGGGAGAGGGCTGTCTCTGCAGAATCCTAAGCACCCAGGAGAGGAGGCAATGCTGAGCAACCTCTGGGCAGTGGAGGTATCTGTATGCACCAAACCTGGGATCTCAAGGGACCTACTTAGCTGCATTTAATGTGCAACTCCAGAAGTGTGACTCCAGAGAAGGGTAATTTCTGCTGGCAGTCACCTTCTGCTGGAAGGAATCACAGAATCCCAGCCTGGTCTGGGTTGGGAGGGACCCCAAGGAGCACAGAGCTCCAACCCCCTGCCACAGGCAGGGCCACCAACCTCCAGGCCTGGAGCTACACAAGGTTGCCCAGGGCCCCAGCCAACCTGGCCTGGAACACCCCCAGGGATGGGGCACCCACCCCCTCTCTGGGCAGCCCCTTCCAGCCCCTCCCCACTCTCTCTGCACAGAACTTCCCCCTCAGATCTCCTCTCCCCCTTCCCTCCTCCAGCTTCACTCCAGCCCCCTTGTCCTGCCAGTCTCTGCCCTTGAACAAGCTGATTCCCCTCCTGTTCCTCTGCTCCCTTCAGGGACGGGGAGGCTGCAATGAGGTCCCCCCACAGCCTTCTCTGCTCCAGGCTGAGCCAGCCCAGCTCCCTCAGCCTCTCTTCCTTGGTCCTGCCTGCCTATCGTTTGGTTGCTCTACCATCACGTTGCCCTTTGGGCTCTTCCTTGGCTGGAAACCCATTCCTTTCTTCTCTGTGGGTGGGACTTTCCTTAAGGCACTTAGAGGAACCTCCATGTACCCCCCTCACCCCCCATAACCTCCCTTTTTTCCAGGGACTTTCATGGTTCCCCTCACTGGGAATTTTTGCTATGAAGAGCCAGAGTTTTACACCACCCAAACTTCTCCTACAACACACAGTACCTGTCCAGGCTTTGGCCCCACACTATCTCCTCTGGGCACGCTGGGCTGGAAGGGAAGGTGCTGTGGTCCTCAGCAGGGCAGAGTACACGTTTCTTGGGGTGCTTGACCATGAGCACATCCAAGCTGCAAAAGAAGCCATGCCAAGGTAAATATCCAGCCTGCAGCCAATGTACCAGTGGAACTCCTCACTTCTGGACAGAGCCAGGAGGAGCAGTGGGGCCTCCCTGCCTTGGAGCACAGCTCCCCAGAGCTTAGCAGAGAGCCTCACCCCCCAGGGCAGGATTTCCTTTGGTACTGGGGCACCGCTGAACGCTCATTGCTTCATTTCCTGGGGTGGCCGCAAGAGTTTGAAACCTATGGAAATAAAAAGAGAAGGCTCCCATCACCCAACAGGGCTTCTCAAGTCTTTTCTTTGGTGGAGCTGTGCTGGCTGTGACCCCACAGGAGCTGGGCAGGGGTGTGGGACCACGAGGACCATGATCAGACCTCAGCACGCAGTTGCAGCTACGACTGAGTTGGCTGGTGAACTGTAGAGGAAGAGAAGCCTTGTTTCCAGCAGATCCATGTCACACTGTCCCTCTCTCCTGCTTTCATTATCCCAACTTCTTCCAGCACTCCAAGACCAGCCCCATGACACATGCTGTAGCTGGCCAAGGGGCTGTCTGGGCCACCACAACCATGCCCCACTCCTTGTTTCCTTGATGGGGTTGCTCTCTGGGTCTCTCCCCACCAGCTGTAGGTTCTCACAAAACTTAGAAGGTCTGTGGGGTTCCCAACCCCCCTGTCAAGTGTGACTGAATCCCAATGCTACGCTGAGCAGGGAGGAGGGAGGATGGACAGACAGACACCCAGCTCAGCCATGGGTACATCCTTTCTGGAGGATGGCACACCAACGCTGCCGACTGGGACACCGTGCTGGCCTGGCTGCCCCTCCTGCCCTGCTCAAAATAGCCTCTCCTGTTTCACTCAGGCTTTCCTCCCTGACCACATGCCCTCGGTGACAAAAAGGACTCCCAAATTAGTTTCTCCCTTCACATTTTGATATGAGGCAACACCTGATGAGAGTTACTTCAGAGTGACCCTCGCAGCCTTGTCATGGGCAGGTGGACTTTAAAACACCCCCCTCTCTGCGTGGTGCCAGCCTGGTTCAAAGGCAGCAGCAGCTTCTCAGCAGCACTGATTGGGAAATTGCTGGCAAGAGCCAACATTGGAGCAGCACCAGCTGCACCAGCACCCTGGGTGAGCACAAGGAGCGTGGCACCTTCACCATCATCCCAAGGGCTTGGATGGAGACCTCCCTGCCAGCCACACTGCAGGTAGTTGTGGGGAGGGATGGAGCACTCATGCCCATCAGCAGTGATGGGGGGTGGCAGCAGAAGAAGGTATGAGGAGGGGGGTGCTGCTGATTTGGGAGAGGGAGCGAGGTGTGGGATGGGGACCCTGGAGTGGGTCCCTGGGCAGTGCTGTTACATCAGCTGCCTCACTGGTTTACAGCGCTCGCCCTTGAGCCTTGGCCCTGCAGACTGCTGCAGTGTGGACACGTTGCACAACACCCCCCCAGCCCCGCTTCCCTTCCCTGCCTGGGCTGCTCAGGGGCTGAGCCTGACAGTCCCCATCAGGGAGGTGAAGATGCTCCAGCCACGTTGCACAACACCCCCCCAGCCCCACTTCCCTTCCCTGCCTGGGCTGCTCAGGGGCTGAGCCTGACAGTCCCCATCAGGGAGGTGAAGATGCTCCAGCCACTTCTAGCAGGACACCAGAGGAGGTGGCAGGACCAGGAAGGGTCCTCAAGGACCTACTCAAGCCTGCTGGTAGAGGTAGCTCTTGAGGGACTCCCCTGGATGTGTTTAAAAAAGGGTAGATGAAGTGCTCAGGGATGTGGTTTAGCTTAGGATGGGAATGGTTGGACTTGATGAGCTTAAAAGGTCTTTTCCAACCTTGGGATTCTGTGACTTTGGTGGGGGAAGGAGGGCTGCCCCACAGGAGGGATGGAGAAGCTCTGCCTCCCCTCCCACAGCGAGCCAGGGCAGCTGCACCCCAGGGGTGTCCCAAGGGACCCTGGGGTAAATCCTCTGGCTGGATCAGAGACAACCCCCAGACCGGATGGGAGAGTGGGACCCTCCTTCCAGAGCTGTTTGTCATGGATGGGGCTGGTTCTGCAGTGCTGCCCCCAGGGAGAAACACCCACAGGGCCTCTCCCCCTGTGCCAGGGAGCAAAGCTCTTCCCCACCCCTCGAGCAGGGAAGCTGTGGGGAAATCACAGTGACCACTGTGTGAGGGCCCAGCAGAGAGCTAAATATAGCCACTATCTCCTGCTCCCCAGAGATAACAGCCTGTGTCCACAGCACACCACAACGCCCTTCCCTGACTTCCACCTACCTTTGCTTTGGGGGCAAACACCAAGCAGCTGTTGTGAAACACCCTCTCCCCAGCTCCCAGCAAGCAGGGCTGGTGTGGTGGGGCAGAAACACACCATCAGCCACCACATTCCTTCCCCAGTGCTGGCTGGCCAAAGCCCTCAAAGCTCTGAGGGCAACCAGCACCTCCCTCAGCACCTGCAGGGAGCAAAGCAACAAGTGTAAATGGAGGTTGAAGCTTCCCAGGCTTTGGGCTCATCCCATCAAACTCACCCCTTCCAGCTGAATCATCTCCCTGGTATCCCAAGATCAGCATGGATCAGGGGAGGGGGGCTGCTCTGGAGAGGGCCCATGGGCTGTGACCACCTTAGCAGCTCCCCTATGGAGAGAGGCTGAGGGAGCTGGGCTGGGTCAGCCTGGAGCAGAGAAGGCTGTGGGGGGACCTCACTGCAGCCTCCCCGTCCCTGAAGGGAGCAGAGGAACAGGAGGGGAATCAGCTTGTTCAAGGGCAGAGACTGGCAGGACAAGGGGGCTGGAGTGAAGCTGGAGGAGGGAAGGGGGAGAGGAGATCTGAGGGGGAAGTTCTGTGCAGAGAGAGTGGGGAGGGGCTGGAAGGGGCTGCCCAGAGAGGGGGTGGGTGCCCCGTGTCTGGGGGTGTTCCAGGCCAGGTTGGCTGGGGCCCTGGGCAACCTTGTGTAGCTCCAGGCCTGGAGGTTGGTGGCCCTGCCTGTGGCAGGGGGTTGGAGCTCTGTGCTCCTTGGGGTCCCTCCCAGCCCAGCCCATTCTCTGATCTCTGCCTATTGCTCCCAGGCAAATCGGGACGTGGTTCCCCCTCATCCTTCTTGTAAAGCCCATCACTGAGTGCTGCAATCCCACCATACCCCTGGCACATAAAATATCCACAGGCTCACAGAATGCACCGAGGTGGAAGGGACCCATAAGCATCATCGAGTCCAACTCCTGGCTGCTATCAAATTACATTTTCATTGTGCTGTTGCACCTTAAAACCTTCTCCCATCCTCCCATGCTGTAGAATACTGCCTTGCAGAGCTTCCCCAAGCTTCCCCTTTAATGGCAGGCAGCGATGGGCACTCTCCTGAGACCAAAGTCCAGAATTTGGGACAACTCCCACAGCAACTCCAGCTCCCTTTGCAGAGCAGCACCACAGCTGCAGTGAGCCCACAAGGCTCCTGCAAGAGGACACACCATTTCTGGCTCCCCTAACTTTAAATCTTATCATTGCCTTTATCTAAAAGACCCCATTTTTAAACAAAAAACCCCAACGTGGGTTGTTTTGTTGGGGTTTCCCCCCCCCCCCTTAGCAATATTTTGCTTTGCAGAGCAGTAAGTTTATGAAGCAGCAGCTTCCAGCAGGCAGCCTCTGGCTTCAACAATAGCTCTGTGTGTTTCCACCAGCTAATGGGAAACAAGTGTTGACACTTCAGCCCTGCTTTTATGCTCTGTAAGGGAGGCAAGAGAGAGCAGCGTTGCTCACAGCTGTGCAGCTAGGGGCCAGATGTGGCACAACAAGAGGCACGTACCCCAAAACACCCCCTGTCACCCAGGGGAGAAGGTAGCTGCACCATCCCCAACTCACAGGGGGGTTTATAGCCTCTGCTGCTTGCCCATGGATGTGATGTTTGTCCCCAAAGCCACTTCCCTGCCAGGGTGGCCAGCTCTGTTCACACCCCCTGCGTGGGTGCATTGGGCTCTGCATCAAAATCAATTTGGGGGGCAGTGATGGGGAGCAGAGCTGGACACCCATGGCAGGAGGGCAGCTGGGGTCTGTGCCAGCATTGACTCCCCTGATGGGTATTTTTGGGGTGTCAGTAAGAGCTTCCCAGCTCTACACATGTGCCCAGATGGGGACTCATCCCCATGGGATGGGTCTCTGTGCCTGCTGGGCCCCACATGGGTTTTTTCCTCCCACAAACCACATCTGAGAATGTAATTTTTTCCGCTCCCCGCTGTAAATATTGTCTGGAGAGGAGATTTTGGAGTGTCCTCTGGAGATTTCTCCCCAGTGCCAGCTGGTGCTGGAATCACAAGATGCAGGGGTATGAGTGACCCTCCTCCCCACCCATCCCTCAGCACCCAAACACCCTGGGCCAGCCCAGCCAAGATCAGCGCTCCAAAAAGGCTTTCCTGCCTCAAGAACACGTTCATGTAGGTTTTACCTTCATCTGCTTCTTTGCCATGTGCCTCCTGGACAGGCAGGGACAGCTCTGTGGCACAGGAGCCACATGCTGCCCCAGGACATGGATGGAGCAGGAGCAACCAAGGCCTGGGCACCGAGCTTGTGCCTTCTGCCCTGCTCCTGGAGAGGTGGAGGGGCTGACTTAACGAGATCCCTTCGTGAAGGAGAGGGTGCCTGAGGTTTGAAGGCTCTGCTGCTGCTGCCAAAGCAGTATGCTCCCCTTCCCCAGCTCCTCAGGAGCAGCCAGGGGATCCCCTCAGGGGCTGCTCCCCCTCAGGGGCTGCTCCTGCTCCCCTTCCCCAGCTCCTCAGGAGCAGCCAGGGATCCCCTCAGGGGCTGCTTCCTCTCAGGGGCTGCTTATTCCCCTTCCCCAGCTCCTCAGGAGCAGCCAGGGGATCCCCTCAGGGCCTGCTCTCCCTCAGGGGCTGCTCCTGTTCCCCTTCCCCACCTCCTCAGGAGCAGCCCCTGAGGGGAAACAGGGGATCCCCCTCACAGGGGCTGCTCCTGCTCCCCTTCCCCACCTCCTCAGGAGCAGCCAGGGGATCCCCTCAGGGGCTGCTCCTGCTCCCCATCCCCAGCATCTCAGGAGCAGCCAGGGATCCCCTCAGGGGCTGCTTCCTCTCACGGGCTGCTTATTCCCCTTCCCCAGCTCCTCAGGAGTAGACTAGGGATCCCCTCAGGGGCTGCTCCTCCTCAGGGGCTGCTCCAGCTCCTCAGGAGCAGCCAGGGGATCCCCTCAGGGGCTGCTCCTCCTCAGGGGCTGCTCCAGCTCCTCAGGAGCAGCCAGGGGACCCCCTCAGGGCCTGCTCTCCCTCAGGGACTGCTCCTGCTCCCCTTCCTCAGCTCCTCAGGAGCAGCCAAGGCTGGGCTGTCCCACTCCCAGGGGCTCCCCCACCACTCCCAGGGGCTCCCCCACCCCTCCCAGGGGCTGCCCCCCCATCCCAGGGACTGCCCCCCCATCCCAGGGGCTGACTCCCCCCTCACAGGGGCTGACTCCCCCTCCCAGGGACTGACTCCCCCTCACAGGGACTGTCCCCCCCTCCCAGGGGCTGTCCCCCCCTCCCAGGGACTGACTCCCCCTCCCAGGGGCTGACTCCCCCTCACAGGGACTGTCCCCCCCCTCACAGTGTCTGTCCCCCCCTCCCAGGGTCTGTCTCCCCCTCACAGTGTCTGTCCCCCCCTCCCAGGGGCTGTCCCCCCCCTCCCAGGGGCTGACTCCCCCTCACAGTGTCTGTCTCCCCCTCCCAGGGGCTGTCCCCCCCTCACAGGGTCTGTCTCCCCCTCCCAGGGGCTGACTCCCCCTCACAGTGTCTGTCTCCCCCTCCCAGGGGCTGCCCCCCCCTCACAGAGGCCCCCACTCGCTTCGCGTGCCGGGCGCCCGGCTGCCGATTGGCCCCCCGCCGTGCTTGGAGCGCTCTGATTGGCTGCGACGCGGGCGGGCGGGGCGGGGCCGGGCGGGCGGCCGCCCTTAAGGCGCCGGGGCCGGGGCCGTGCGGCTGGCGGCGGGTCGGGGGCGTCAGCGCGGCCTCATGCACGGCACCAGGTACGGCCCGGCGGCGCCGCGGCCCCCTCCCTGCAGCCGCTGATCGGCTGCCTTGGCTTCCCGGGAAGCGACATGGGGCTCTCCGGGCTTGGCGAGCCGGGAGCGGTGTCTGGGGCTGGCGGGGGAGCGGGGCTGTAGCGGTGGTTTCGTGCCGCCCCCCCCCCCCCCCCGGCGCTCGGAGAAGCCCCTGTGGGGCGGCTGGGCCTTTCCTCAGCCGGAGATGGGGGGTAGGAGACCTGAGCGGTGTTGTCTGGCCGTGTGTCACGGCTAAAAGGCCTTGGCTCAGCAGCTGTCGCGCATTGAGCCTGTGGGGAGGGGTCCCTGTAAGTCTGGGGGGTGGCCCTGGTGATCTGAGGGGGTCCTGGCTAGTCTAGGGGGGGCACTGTGCTGATCTGAGGGGGTCCTGGCTGGCCTGGGGGTTGTCCCCGGTGATCTGAGGGGGTCCCGGCTACTCTGGGGGGTTGTTCCTGGTGATCTGAGGTGGTCCTGGCTGGTTTAGGGGGTGTCCCTGGTGATCTGAGGGGGTCCTGGCTGGTTTAGGGGGTGTCCCTGGTGATCTGAGGGGGCCCTGGCTGGTCTAGGGGGGACCCTGTGCTGATTTGAGGGGGTCCTGGCTGGTTTAGGGGGTGTCCCCGGTGATCTGAGGGGATCCTGGCTGGTTTAGGGGGTGTCCCCGGTGATCTGAGGGGGTCCTGGCTGGTTTAGGGGGTGTCCCCGGTGATCTGAGGGGGTCCTGGCTGGTTTAGGGGGTGTCCCCGGTGATCTGAGGGGGTCCTGGCCGGCCTGGGGGGGGGGTGTTGCTGCTGATCTGAGGGGGTCCTGGCTGCTCAGTGTCCCCTGTGCAAGCAGGGCTGGAAGCTCAGCGTGGGCAAAGGGCTTGGAGGAGTCAGAGTGAAGCTTTGTAAGCATGAAGTGACTCCTTTAAGCTTAACTTGTGTTAAAGTAGTCCTTCTGCTCTGACTTGCTTCTCCTTCCCAGAACTGGAGAAGGGAAGAGCAAGAGGCTGCATCCTCTTCTGGAGAGGGTGAAGCTGCAGGAATGTGTCCAGAGGCAGAATTTAGCCTGGGCTCCTCTGGAGAGGAGGGGACAAGAGAAGGAGTCAGCCCCTCTGCTGGGAGCTTGCAAAGCCATTCCCTGCTCTCTCCTCAGAGTGTTTGAAGTTGTGGGCAGCCAATGCTAGCCCCAAAAGGGAAACCCTTCCTTTGTTGGCTCCCAGGAGGTGTCTGGGGCATCAGATGAGCTGGGAAAAGGCAGTTTGTGGCAGCACAGGGCTCAGCAATGAAAGCTCTTACACAGGGCTTGGATTGGGGCAAAAAGCTCCAAGTTAAGCCCATCAGGGTGGGTATTTCATGCTGCTTCATTCTAAAACACTGTGAGTAAGGTGGGTTGGTGAGAAACCTGACCTGTCAGGAGTTAGGGGAGTTCAGGTAAAGAGATTTCCCTGGGAAAAGATGCAGTGAGGATGAAACTGGCCCAAGGAAGAGAGAAGCATTGGAGGCTGAGTTAATTGAAAGGAGGAAATGACCCACTTGAAGTGTGTGTGAATAAAAGCCTGGCAGGCCCAGGTAGAGATGAGGAGGGTGTTTGCAGGCAGGAGGGTCTGCTCTCTGACCTGGGGTGATGCAGGACCCCAGGGGGTGATGCAGGACCCCAGGAGGTGATGCAGATGAGTTACTGGTGGCTGCATTGGGGCGCAGGGCTCAGCACGTGTGTTCCTTGCTGAATGGATGCAGTGAAATCCTGCTCAGAGCTGCTCTGTGGAGTCACAGGGTGGGGGGTTTGAAGCCCCAAATTGGTGAGTGTAGCTCTGGCTCTTCCTTGGCAGGGTGGCAGCCATCCAGGACCGTGTGTGGCTTTGGCAGCTGGAGCTCCTGCTGCGTCACGTGGCTGGTGGCTGCTGCTGGCTCTGCGTGGTGGGAGCAGCTCTGGAGCCTGGCCTGCAGCCAAACACAGCTTTTATTAAGGGAATATTCTGTCTTTGAGCCCAGCTGCAGCCCAGTTCACTAAAGGGGGATGTGTGTGATAAATCTCTGCAGTGGTTTATCCTGAGCCAGGCCCAAGAGCCTGTCAGAAGCATCCAAACTCCAGCCTAAGGGCAGGAGCGATGGGTACCACGTTCTGGGAGCTGCCAGGCTGCAGGAGCACCCAGCCAAACTCCAGCCTAAGGGTAGGGGTGATAGGTACCATGTTCTGGGGAGCTGCCAGGCTGCAGGAGCACCCAGCCAAACTCCAGAGCAGGAGCCATAGGTACCCCGTTCTGGGAGCTGCCAGGCTGCAGGAGCCATAGGTACCCCGTTCTGGGAGCTGCCAGGCTGCAGGAGCCATAGGTACCCCGTTCTGGGAGCTGCCAGGCTGCAGGAGCCATAGGTACCCCGTTCTGGGAGCTGCCAGGCTGCAGGAGCAGCTCCAGGGTCTCCTCTGCCAAGGTGCAGGGTGGGAGCTGCCCTTGGGTGGGTGCATAGAGGGGGGGATGGTTCCTCTGTGGTGGCTGGTGGTGAGAGGGGTGTGCAGCTCACACCTTTGGTGAGGAGGGGCTTGTTTCCAAGGGCTTGGTCAGCCTTCTGGAGGGGAGCTGCCTTTGGCAGAGCTCTGTGCCTATGTGGGTGTTTCCCCAAAGCTCAGTGCAAGAGGCTTGAGGTGCAGTTCTGGGAGGCAGGGATGAGCAATGTAGCTTAACCAAACCAGGGCTTTTTAGCCTCCAAAAATACCAGGGATTGAAAGGTGAGGTCAGCTGCATACAGCAGCCTGTGATAATCCAAGTTCCTGCTCCTACAGAAGCATCCCATGGCCTGGGAAGGGTCTCTCCTGGAGCACAGCAGGATCCCTGCTTTACAGAGCACTGGAATTGGATAATCTGTGGGTTTTTGGGGACATCAGCAGGACTGAGCTGTGGGGTTTTGCTTTGGGTCAGGAAATGCTGTCACCTGCTGTTGCTGGCATGTAGGGCAGCAGGGTTATGTCTTCCCATGGTGGCTCCATCCCTGTAGCACTTGGAGGAGATCATCTTCAAGGGCACAGCAGGCTCTGGTCCTGCTGCTTCTACTGGAGCATGTGGCATAGAATCATGGAATCCCAGCCTGGGCTGGGTTGGAGGGACCCCAAGGAGCACAGAGCTCCAACCCCCTGCCACAGGCAGGGCCACCAACCTCCAGGCCTGGAGCTACACAAGGTTGCCCAGGGCCCCAGCCAACCTGGCCTTGAGCACCCCCAGGGATGGGGCACCCACCCCCTCTCTGGGCAGCCTGTCCTGCTGTGCCCACAAATCACACCTTTAAGCTTTGAGGGGCTTTGTGGGGCTGCTGGAAGCCAGTTCCTTTGGGTTGGTGCAGCATTTATCTGACAAAAGTCCTACTGGGAAGTGTCTCTCACACTAACTGACCCTTCTCCTCATCTTCCAGAGTATTAGACTATTTTCCCCACAAACAAGCCATGGCTGTGGACGTAGCAATGCAGCTCTACCTGTGCTCCTCACCCTTAAGGAGAGAGAAATGTGCCTGCAAAATTGCTCCAAAGGCCAGCAAGCCCCTGAGACCCTGCATCCAGCTGAGCAGCAAGACAGCGCTGAGCGGGGCAGAAGAGCCAACCAACTCCTTCACACACCCCAAAGTGAAGAAGAAGGTGTCGTTTGCTGATAGCAGAGGCTTTGCTCTGACCATGGTGAAGGTGTTCTCGGAGTTTGATGACCCTCTGGATATTCCTTTCAACATCACCGAGCTGATTGACAACCTCGTGGGGCTGACGGCGGTGGAGAGGGACAGCTTTGTCCTGGATTTTGTTCAGCCTTCTGTGGACTACCTGGACTTCAGGAACCGCCTCCAGGCCGACTGTGTCTGCTTGGAACACTGTATGCTGAAGGAGAGGTCTGTTGTGGGCACGGTGAAGGTGAGGAACCTGGCTTTTGAAAAGACTGTGAAGATCAGGATGACGTTTGACACCTGGAAGACCTTCGTGGATTACCCCTGCCAGTACGTCAAGGATACCTATGGAGGCTCAGACAGGGACACCTTTTCCTTTGACATCAGCTTGCCTGAGGGAATCCAATCCCATGAGAGAGTGGAGTTTGCCATCTCCTTTGAGTGCAGTGGGAAGGTGTACTGGGACAGCAACAAGGGCCTGAATTACAGGATCATACGCTCGGAACTCAAGTCTGCCCAGGAAGCTGTCCATGGCCCGCAGAGCCCTGACTTTGGCAGTGCCTTTGACCAATTTGGGAGCCCCCGGTGCTCCTATGGCCTCTTCCCAGAGTGGCCCAGCTATTCAGGCTATGAGAAGCTGGGGCCTTATTATTGACCACAAGGACCAAGTCCTGTTTGACTGACTGTTGCTGGTGTGTCTGCAGGCCTGGGAGCTGCTCTGAAGGTGAAGAGTATGGAAAGATGGAAACAGCTCCATGTAGCTCTGCACAAGCCTCCCAGCAAAACCAGATGTGCCATGCTTTGCTGGCAGCAGGCTGAGAGGCCAGGGAAGCATCTCCACCATCAATAAGGAGCTCCTTGCCCTGCCTCAGTTCAGAGAACTGGCTTTTTGGATGCTCAAAGGACCAGTGTGTCTTCAGTGCTGCTACTCCTTCCTCTCCTGTAAAGCTGCTAGTCTCCAGGGAAACACTACAGTGCCTGTAGCATCTGTCTGAGCTAGGTGGTTTGTATCACTTGCCTGGGGGCAAAAGGCTTTTCCCAAGTAGGATCCCTTTCTTGGCAGGCTCTGCAGGGCTCTCCTGGCAAAGCTGCTTGTGCTGGGCAGGAAACAGCAGTTGGCTCATGGGAAGTGTCCTCTCCTTGCCCCTGCACCCTTGTAGCATGAATTCTTTCCTCCCAGAGGCAGAAAAGGGTGTTTGGAGAGAGGAAAATGCAACTGTGGTGAGAGGAAGTGTGGCCCTGCCGTATTAGGAGGTGACCTACGTGCCCGTGGGAGAGGATCTGATGTGCTTAGTCACCAGTTGTTTTTATCAGCTGATCTTGACAAAAAAAACCCATCCCCTTTTCATGAAAGCCTTGGTGTTACCAAAAATAGAGCTTCAGCTGTAGCTGTGAGGTGCCTGTAGCACAGCTGTGGGTTGAGAGACTTGGCTGCTGCCTCCACAACCCTCCTGTTTCTTTCATCACCAGGGATCAAGGATGCTTTTTGCCCTTGGTGGGGATGTTTGGAGTCTGCTGTTGGCTGTGCTGGGCCTTGAAAACACAGTTCTTCCTCCCCTGGTGTGTGAAACGGGGTTTTGTCCAGCCCCAAGTGCTGTGTTGGGGTGTCACAGGACACCCCAAATGCCAAGGGGACACCCAGCTACTCTTTGCCATGTCCTGTTGTACGAAGGTGACTGTGGTGGAGTCTCGTGGCTGAGAGGGGTGGTATGTGCAATCCCAGCAATGCTTTGGGATAAACAGGCTTGGGAAGTGGTGCTGCTTTAAAAGGTTCTCCCAGAGGCTTGTCATTCCATGCCTGGCAGCACATGGAGCAGCACCCTGCCCACGTGAGGATGCTCTGCCTGTACCAGCTGCACATCAACACGCTGGGCTTCCCTTGCTGCTGCCACTTCAGCCTGCAAATGGCCAAACTGTGACATCTCCAGCTCACCCTACAGGAGATTTGGGGTTATCCCAACACCACCCTGGGTCTGGAACACATCCCCAGTGCTCACCAGCCCTGCCTTCGGAGGTGGCTTGTCTTCTGTGCTGAGGTGGGCAGCTTGTGTGGTGCCAGGCAGCCTCACCAAGCTGCTCACACACAAGCTGAGCAGCTCAGTCCCTCAGCTTGAATAGTTTGTAGAGGTCAAGGGACTCTTACTCTTGTAGTACATAAGCTTTACTTTACTTTCTGGGTGCCCCTGACAGCCCACATTGGGGCTGGAGGGAAGCAATGGGCTAGACTCCCTTCTAAACCTAGCTTTTAATTCTGGAGACTGTTGTGTGAGATGCTTAGGAGCTGTTTTACCCTCACCTAGGGAGGGTGCTGGATGGTGAAAGGGAGGAGAAGAGCTTGCAGGAGGAACAGCTAACCTTCAGCTGCTGCCTCTCCCCAAACCCAGCATCATCACTGCCTGTCATCACCAGGCTCCAGCACTTACTCCAGGTTGTAAATCTACTTGCTAGCCCAGAGCTCCTCAGGCTTGGCTCCTCTCTTGGAGCAGCTTCCCAGAACAGCCTGTAGAACCTGCATCTGGTCTCTCCTGAAGGGACTGCTGCCTAGTTAGGCTTGAACCTGGCTTTAAGCTTAAAGTGAGTCTGAGTGACACTGATTTCTTGTTGGTTTGGGTGTTTTTTACTGTAGTGAATGGTGTTAAGGCTCTGACTGTAGCAAAGCCTCCTGGCATGCTGTCATGCCTCTGGAGAGCTGTGTGTGGGCTGGGTCAAGGCATGTGTGTCTGGGGTGCTGTGGATGGTGGGATCTCCTCCTGGGCCCAGCCTGTGGCTGGGATGTGCTTGAGGAGAAGGTGGAAGATGAGCTCAAGAGCAATGCCATGGGTGAAAGCCAGGCTGGGAACTGACTACTTGACCACTAGTGGTTTAATAATACTACTTGTGGCCTTTCCCTTTTCCCTTTTCCCCTCTTTTTCCATTGCCAATGTGAACATAGGAGTGAGGGGTCCTTCCTCCTCCCTCTCTGTGCCTGGAAGTGCCTTGTGGGGTGTTCTGCATGTTTGTTTTTAAAAGGTATTTTTGTACACGACATCCAAGTGGAAAATGCACTTTACAATTGCCATGTGATGCCTCTTTTAAAGCCTTGTGGGTCTGTTTTTAGCTGATTGTTAAAATAAAGGTGGAACAAAACGTTGGCTGTGCACCTTGTCATCTTTAAACACCCCTGGGGCTGGGGAGGGGACTTGGATGTGGGACCAGTGCCTGCAAGAGCCTGTTGGCAGGGAGGAGTGTCTGTCTATCTGCACTGCCTGGTCCCTGGAAGAGGGAAGAGCTGCCTGTTCCTGCCAGCACAAACACTTCCAGATCCTCTGTGGCCATGGAAAAGAGGGAACCCAGCCCCTTTGCTCTGAAGTTTCTGCACTAACCACCACGTTCCTGAGCTGCTGGTGGCTCTTCCCCTGTTTGCAGTGCCAAGAACAGCCTTTTCAGGTTTTTCTGCATTTGATTTCAGGGCTGTCTCAGGCTTCCCCTCACCTGCCTTGATCTGGGACCCAAGCCTTCTCCTGGGGTCCCATGCCTCCTCCTCCTCCCCTGGGATGCAATGGACAGCATGAGCAGGGGAGGAGGGTCAGGCATTTTCCCCCCAGTACCAGGATCAAGTGGAAGTTCAACCCTTCTTCACCTCACAGGAGTGATTCCTGGTGTCACAGGGATAAAAGCCCTGGCAGGGAACTTGTCCCTTCCCTGGCAGGGAACAGCTCTGCTCTCAGTGCTGGCCAGCCTGCTTTCAGGGCTCCACCTGGCTTTGCCTTGCTGCTACCCTGAAGGTTTTGCACCTCAAACAATGGGCTACTGAGTTGGGTGGCTTTTGCCACCTCCAGATAAGGTAAGGAGAGCTGGGGAAGAGAGAAAAGCAGAGACAGTCTTAGTGGGGGCTGGTTTGAGGGGCTGTACAGGAGATACTCTCCTCCCAGGTAGAGCCACCATGAAGCTTACAAGAAACCAAGCTGAGCAGCTCTGGGCTGTGGCTATTTCTGACCCTCTCGCTTTCAGAAGGTGATGAATGGTCTTTCTGGGCTGTTTTGCTTCCTGCAGCAGCTGGGTGAGGTCAAGCTTTGGGTTTCTTGGCTTCCTTCCTCCAGTCTTTGCATCACAGAGCCACGTGTGCTGACGCAGTGGGGTGCAAGCTCTTGCACCCTGTGGGGAAGCTGCTGCCCCACAGAGGAGTATGGGCTCTGCTCTGTGATGGTTTGGACCTCTGTGGGTCAGAGGAGTCGGGGTGGGTTCTCCCCCACTGCTGTTTGGGACCAGAGGTCACAGTCACAGGGGTGGGAAGGGCCCTCCAGAGCCCATCTATCCAACCCCCTGCCAAAGCAGGGTCCCTAGGACAGGGCAGGGCTGGAATCTCTCCAGAGAAGGAGACTCCACACCCCCTGGGCAGCCTGTCCCAGGGCTCCCTCACCCTCACCGGGAAGAAGTTCTTCCCCACATTGGGGTGGAACTTCCCCTGCTCCAACTTGAGCCCATCGCCCCTTTTCCTGTCCCCACAGCCACTGAGCAGAGGCTGCCCATGTCCCCCTGTGTCCCACCCTTCAGCTATTGATCCCCATTGATCAGCTCCCCTCTCAGTCTCTTCTCTCCAGGCTGAACAGCCCCACTTGGTCCATCTGGCATTGTCTTTGTGGTGGGATTCTTCCCGGGGAGGTGGAGCTGCCCAAAGGTGGCAGGGATTTGCTCTGGGAAAGGGAAGGGTACAGCTGAGGGAAAAGGGATGAGATTTAGGTGTGGATGGGTAAGAGAAACCCTGTGTGTAATCCTGCCTGTCCCCAGCTACACCAGGAGAAGCAGCATGAGGTGAAGAGCTTCACTTTCTTGGCAACAACTGTTCCCCCTTCTCCCCAAGTTCTCCATTATCTCCCCATTTAACCCACTGCTGTTAAACACACTTTGGATACTGGTTTTTTCCCCCCCATAGGCTGGCTTTCTGCTTCTGAGGGGGAGGGAAGAAACCCTTTTAAAAGCCATTTGTGCCCTTCCTTCTTCCTCCTCCAGCTCAGGGTGCTGTGCCCGGCGCTGGCCTGAGCCCAGCAGCGGAACCTCTGCAGCCCAGGCGCTTCCTGCCCCAGCTCTGCAGCCCACAGCAGCTTCTGAGGAAGAGGGGAGGAAGTCTGAGCTCTAGCTGCGTCACCCAGGGCAGCTGAGGAGATGTGGAGCCAGCAGGAAGGTCAAGGGAGCACTGGGGTTTCTCCTGAACCCCTGTTAGGTGCTGGAGGGCACGGGCAGTGCAGCCACGGCTCTTCCAAAGCCCTGGGGGGGATGTGGCTGTGCACTTGTTTAATCCCAGAATCCCAGACTGGGCTGGGTTGGGAGGGACCCCAAGGAGCACAGAGCTCCAACCCCCTGCCACAGGCAGGGCCACCAACCTCCAGGCCTGGAGCTACACAAGGTTGCCCAGGGCCCCAGCCAACCTGGCCTGGATGGTTGGACTCCGTGAGTCTTTAAGGTTGGAGCCTTGTGCTGGTCTCAAAGGTCTCTAAAGGTTGGAAGCTTGGGATTCTCTGAGAGCACTTCAGATATCCTGAATGCTCCAACCTCTTCTTAAGCTCTTCTGAGCCTGCTTCTCCTGGGTTAGGAAGCCTGAGCCCTCCCTTCCCCTGAGGAGATGTGTGACTAACCCAGGGGCTGGAAGGCTTTGCCCATGTCCCTATTCCAGGAGCCAAAGGACTTAACTCACTCACTGCTCTGACTTCTCTGTACCTGAGGAACATGCCAGCTGCAATTATTTCCCAACAAAGCCACCCTTCTTCTTTATTTAAGCCTCACATAAATGTCAATACCAAGGCTTTAAGGACAGCAAACTGCCTGGCACCATGCCCCTCCGAGGGGGGAGGATAGAGATGGGCCAGGCAGCTTCTCTGGCTGCAGCGTGGCTGAACCTCAGGCTGGTTTGGAGCTCAGCTCCCTCAGGAGGAGACAAGGACATAAATAGGCTTTATTGCACCAGTTTAGAGCCAGCCCAACTGCCCAGTGGAGATACCAGAGGAGTTTTGGGGAGCATCACAACCCAGCCCCATGCTGCTGGCTTCCTGGCAGAGCCCTGTGCTGTGCCCAGGGTGCTCTGGGTGCTGCTGAGCGCTGGGTCCTCCTCCTCCTGATGCACACTGATGCCCATCCTGCCCCCCAGAACACAGGCAGGCTGGGGGAAGGGGTTGTGTAACCCAGCTCACCCTTCAGTTAGGGGATGGGCACGTTGGCAGCGGTGGGAAGGACGTCGTGGGGTGTGAGAGAGGGGAGAGGAGGGCACAGGGGCACCAGGAAGCCCTGTGATCTGTGTCCAAAAGGAAGCAGCATTTACCTTTCCTTGCAGACAAGAGCTGTGCCATGGCCCCAGAGACCTGCCAAGAGCCCTGCTGTGCCCCCAGAGACCTGACAGGAGCCACATTGTGCCCCCAGAGACCTGGCAGGAGCCCTGCTGTGCCCCCAGAGACCTGGCAGGAGCCACACTGTGCCCCCAGAGACCTGACAGGAGCCCTGCTGTGCCCCCAGAGACCTGGCAAGAGCCCTGCTGTGCCCCCAGAGACCTGGCAGGAGCCACACTGTGCCCCCAGAGACCTGACAGGAGCCCTGCTGTGCCCCCAGAGACCTGGCAGGAGCCACACTGTGCCCCCAGAGACCTGACAGGAGCCCTGCTGTGCCCCCAGAGACCTGGCAAGAGCCCTGCTGTGCCCCCAGAGACCTGGCAGGAGCCACATTGTGCCCCCAGAGACCTGACAGGAGCCCTGCTGTGCCCCCAGAGACCTGACAGGAGCCCTGCTGTGCCCCCAGAGACCTGGCAGGAGCCCTGCTGTGCCCCCAGAGACCTGACAGGAGCCACACTGTGCCCCCAGAGCTGGGCTGGGTCAGCCTGGAGCAGAGAAGGCTGTGGGGGGACCTCACTGCAGCCTCCCCGTCCCTGAAGGGAGCAGAGGAACAGGAGGGGAATCAGCTTGTTCAAGGGCAGAGACTGGCAGGACAAGGGGGCTGGAGTGAAGCTGGAGGAGGGAAGGGGGAGAGGAGATCTGAGGGGGAAGTTCTGTGCAGAGAGAGTGGGGAGGGGCTGGAAGGGGCTGCCCAGAGAGGGGGTGGGTGCCCTGTCCCTGGGGGTGTTCAAGGCCAGGTTGGCTGGGGCCCTGGGCAACCTTGTGTAGCTCCAGGCCTGGAGGTTGGTGGCCCTGCCTATGGCAGGGGGTTGGAGCTCTGTGCTCCTTGGGGTCCCTCCCAATCCAGCCCAGGCTGGGATCTGTGATTCTATGATACAGAGCTCACTGTCTGCAACCAGTTTCCATCTGTACTGTCCCTGCCAGGAGAAAGCTGGAGGGTTACCAGTGGGAGTGTAACTCCTCAGTGTTTGTGTGGTGACACCCCAGCACTATGGAGACAGGCACTTTCACAGGGAGAAACAGAGGCTTCTCCAAGCCCTGCTCAGGGTTTTAGAGCCATTTCACATGGTGTTCCCCTGGACACCTGGCAGCTGTTGCTTGTCCTGCACTTGCTGTGATTTACTGGCATCTGGGTGCCCATCAGACATACAGGGGGGTTTCTCCTTTGTGAGCCCAGCTGAATGTGTTCTTCACCAGGGGTTGGACCTGATGATCTCTCCAGGTCCCTTCCAACCCCTGTGACTCTGTGATCAAGCCAAGGTTCAGGGAAGCTATAGGTGAAGCAGTGACAAAGCCCATGAGTGGCACCTTCCAGCCCCAGCACACTCGGTCACCGGGGCAGGAGCTGTTGGAACCCACCTCCCTGGACTGTCACAGCTTTACTCTCTCCAAGAAGCTGTCTCCAAGCAGACCAACTCACAATGGGGAGCAAACTAAAGCCACATAAATCTATTGACCCCTCCAATCCTCCACAGTGGCTTCTGCAGGAGAAGAACATCACTTCAGGGACCAGAACAGTTCCCATGCTGATGCTTTACAGCCTGGCAAGCAATTCAAGCAGGCACACACTAACTTTTGAGTTGGTGGGCCACAAAATGCCTTCAGACAACCAATGGAGCTCCACACAAATCTTCTTGGTGCTTCTCAGTGCCTTGCTGGTAAACAGAGAGGCTCAAAGGCAGCCAGGCTGTGCTCACCAGGGGTTAGGAGCAGGATGTCTGAGGGGTTTAGTCATTTTTCCTTCTTTTTTACTTTTAGTTTTGGTGTTACTGCAAGGAAGCACGTCTGCTGCTGGGGCAAGCTGTCCTCTGAGGGTTCTATCTGCTAACAGGCAGCCTGGCTTGAGTCTAAAATTGGGGATTTATTAACAGCTCAGGAGGAAAAGCTGCTGTTGCTTCATTTAGTGTTTAACCACTTAACCTCAAGAGGGGCGATGGGATCCTGGGGGCAGCAAGAGGAGCGTGGGCAGCAGGTCACAGGAGGGGATCCTCCCCCTCTGCTCTGCCCTGGCCAGGCCCCACCTGGAGTGTTGTGCCCAGGTCTGGGCTCCCTGGGACAGAACAGCCAGGGATCTCCTGGAGAGAGTCCAGCGGAGGCTGCCAAGGGGATGAAGGGCCTGGAGCATCTCCCCTGCCAGGAAAGGCTGAGGGAGCTGGGGCTGTTCAGCCTGGAGAGAAGAGACTGAGAGGGGAGCTGAGCAATGGGGATCAATAGCTGAAGGGTGGGACACAGGGGGACATGGGCAGCCTCTGCTCAGTGGCTGTGGGGACAGGACAAGGGGCGATGGGCTCAAGTTGGAGCAGGGGAAGTTCCACCCCAATGTGGGGAAGAACTTCTTCCCGGTGAGGGTGAGGGAGCCCTGGGACAGGCTGCCCAGGGGGTGTGGAGTCTCCTTCTCTGGAGAGATTCCAGCCCTGCCCTGTCCTAGGGACCCTGCTTTGGCAGGGGGTTGGACCCCATGGGCTCTGGAGGGCCCTTCCCACCCCTGTGACTCTGTGATGCTGTGACACACAGGCACCACACACATGACTTGGTGGCCTGCTCTAAGACTTGGGAAGCCCACGGTGGTCTCGGGGTGCTCAGGACCCTCAGACCCCCAGCCTGCCTTTGGGAGATCCCTGAAGCAGGTCTCATGCTGTCCTCCAGGCTGGTTCCATGCTGTTTGGTGACCTGACCCATCCCTTGCCTGCAGCCTGGATTATCACCTGCAGTTATCTGAGTGCTTGTGGCAATGTGTCCCCCTGTCTTGTAGGACTCATCTCGGAAGGCTCAAGGAATCAAGAAGGGTCCTTCCAGCACAAGCTGTGACCTCCCCATGGCTTGCTAGGCTGGCTTGTGGGTGCCAAGCTGGAGGTGGCCAAGTTCTGGCTGCATTAACCAGCCTCCATGTAGCCCTGTAACCCCCCTCCCTGCAAAACACAGGGAAGGGGGAAGCCAGGGCTCCAGCTCACCTCAGTAAAGATAACTCCCCTGAGTAAGGCCATGGGATGGACTATGTGCCTACTGAGGAGCTAGAAAGGCCCAAGTCCTGGGGAAAAGGCAAGGCCAGGCCACCTCTGCCCCCTGCCATCATCTCATGGTGTAACTGGGACTAGTCCCTTGTGCTGGATGACATAAGAAGGACCTGAAACGCTCACTCCTCTTGATGCTGGGTGCTGGAATGGGCTGAAACCCATTGATGCTGCAGCTTGAGGGTGGGAGCTTGGGAAGATCCTGCCTCAGGGATGAATATCTGGGAGGAAAGAGCCCCAGCAAGCTGAGCCAGCACAGGTTCCCTCTGTCTGGATACAGCCAAGCTCCAGACAATGCAGCTGCAGAAGGTGCAGCTCTGCTGAGCACCCCTAAGCTACCCCTGCTCTCCTTGGGGCTGGGAACGGGCTGCAGGTCAGCCCTGACTGGTTCTCTCAGGCTTCTCCATCCTGAGGGTCCCTCTGCTGAATGGAGATGGGATGGGGTTCTGGCACAGTGCTTGTCTTTTCCTGCCACCAGCCACCCCCTTAGAGCAAAGCCTTGCTGGCAACGACAGGCATCTCCCCCCATCATGGGCAGGTAGAACAAGGGAGGGGGAAAGCCTCAGCTCAGCTTCCTAATGAACCAAACCAGAGACCTGCCAGTGGCTGGAGGAAGCTCCTATCTGGCAGGACTCTGCAGCTCCACCCTCAGGGAATGTGCATTTCTGACACTTAATCAGCCTGCTTAGAGAGAATCACAGGATCTCACAACATCAGGAGCTGAAAGCTCATCCAGTCCCACCCCCTGCCAGAGCAGGATCCCCCAGACTAAACCCCCCAGGAACACATCCAGGGGGGTTTGGATGTCTCCAGAGAAGGAGACTCCCCAGCCTCTCCAGTCAGTCTCACTTCCAGAGCTGAAAAGCCCCTGAGCCAGTTGGGAACAACTTGCTCTGAAGAAGGTTCCACCCAGCTGCAGCCACAGCCAGAGGATTGCAAAGGCTCTTTTCTTTGGAAACACTCTGGAGCTCACAGCTGGCGTGGAGCCACCTTCCCAGCGCTGGCACATGTGTGGGTGCTGGGCTGCTGCCCCCTCTCCAGATTCCAGCAGTGGAGTGTCTCAGTTTGACCACAGGAAGAAGGTTGGGTGTCACAGAATCACAGTCACGGGGCTGGGAGGGGCCTCCAGAGCCCATGGGGTCCAACCCCCTGCCAAAGCAGGGTCCCTAGGACAGGGCAGGGCTGGAATCTCTCCAGAGGAGGAGACTCCACACCCCCTGGGCAGCCTGTCCCAGGGCTCCCTCACCCTCACCGGGAAGAAGTTCTTCCCCACATTGGGGTGGAACTTCCCCTGCTCCAACTTGAGCCCATCACCCCTTGTCCTGTCCCCACAGCCACTGAGCAGAGGCTGCCCATGTCCCCCTGTGTGCCACCCTTCAGCTATTGATCCCCATTGCTCAGCTCCCCTCTCAGTCTCTTCTCTCCAGGCTGAACAGCCCCAGCTCACTCAGCCTTTCCTGGCAGGGGAGATGCTCCAGGCCCTTCATCCCCTTGGCAGCCTCCGCTGGACTCTCTCCAGGAGATCCCTGGCTGTTCTGTCCCAGGGAGCCCAGCACTGGGCACAACACCCCATGTGGGGCCTGGCCAGGGCAGAGCAGAGGGGATACGGCCTTACAAGAGTGGATGTGGCTTAGAACATCCTGCACTGAGAGCAGCTCGGAGCCCCAAACCCATCTGCACCCGAATCGGTGCCCAGGCTGTTCTGAGCAGTGCCCAAAGGGTGTCTGCAGCCCCCAAGAGAAGACAAGACCATCAAACCTGAACCCTGGGGAGATCTCCTGAACTCAAGACTTTTCCAAGCTCAGAACAGACCGTAGGGCACAGAGCAGCCCAAGCTGGCAATACAGCCCCAGGGGAACCAGACCACTCCAAACTGGTGCAGTTATAGAATGGTGGGGATGAATAACCACCCAAAATTGCTTTCTCTGGCCAATGCAGGGAAGAAATGTCACCAGCCATGTGGAAATCGAGACCATATGCTTCTCAGAGGGTTTCTGAGAGGAATGTACTTAACAAAGCTGGAATGGCTCTCAAGCCAGACCACGACACAGCAGTCCCTCCTCTTCTCCTGGTCCTTGGGACTCTCCCAAACCCCAGTCATTATGCTCACTGCAGCCAGTGCCTGCTTTCCTGCAAGGCTGCAAGTCCTCCAAGGCCAAGGCAGACCTTGGGCTTTTGATTTGTTTGGAAAAATATGGTTGCTAGAACAAAAAAAAAACCCCAACACAACAACCCAGATGAGGCAGAAGTGCCTCCAGCCTCCCCCATCTGTGCATGAAGGCAGCTCCTCCACGGTGGTGGCAGCTTCTCCTGCTTGGCAGGTGTTGTCTGGACTGCTGCCATAGGTGGGGGATCTATTTTCTGTTGAGCATGCAAAGGAGAAGCAGTTGCCTGGCGTAGCCCACGCTGGGAAACACTCTGCTAGGCACTGCAGCAGCTCATCTGATGATGCCCTGGCTCCTGTTCCTCGTGCTTCATGGCCTGAAGAAGCAGGAGAATTGTTAATTCTTCTTTCCATGATGCTGTCAGGCATCACCTGGCAGCAGAAAGGGGGTTCTTCCACTCTGTGGTTAGTTTCTAATCGGGGGTGGGACTCGCTGATCTCCTGAGGTCCCTTTCCAGCCCCTACAATTCCATGATTCTGGGAATCTGGGGCTCTTTCCCAGCCTGAAAGATGGTGTTTCCCACCCCTTGGGAGGTCTGTCCCTCACTGTCCAGTAGTGGAGCCACAAGCCCATGTGTGTGTGCCAGAACCTCCTGGATGCTCTGCCTGTTACCTCAGCCCAAAGGGGCTCAGCTACAGCACCCACATCTCTGGGGGACACGCACCAGAGGCTGGGAAACAGGGAGAAGGCAAAGCAAGCCCTCATCAAGCACAGCACCTCCCAGTTCCTACTGGGAGAAGCCCTGGAGCAGCAAAACTGCCTGCCTTGTGTGCATTCATTAGCAGCCCAGATAAGAGCAGCCCTGATTGCAGGCTATAATTAGATCTCTGGGACTGCCTTTGGCCAGCATTGTGTTACTTTGAAAGCACTTCTAATTTCTTCCCTCCTTCTTTTTTCCCTCTCCTGAATGGCTGGGATGGCATTCCCCTGTTCAGCAGACTGGGGACAGTCTGTGTTTTCCCCATGGTGGCTCACAAAGCTCTCCCCAGCTTGGCTGCACAAGCCCCAGGCCACAAGACTTAGCAAAAAGCTCCATTGTTTGACCACTCCTGCTCCCTTGGGCTGCAGAGTTGGCCAGACTGTAGCATTCTTCTTAGCACCTTCGTGGCTAACCTGCCAGGCCACTGTTAACTTGCCAAGATGTTGTTTCAGCAGCATCTTCCTCTGATGATGACTCTGATTTTCCTGGCATCGCTTCCTTAGCCAGCCTGGAGCACTCCCAGACGAGAGGGATGCAGGAAGCCAGCACTAAGCACGTACTCTGGGCAGGGTGTCCTGTGTGGAAAGTGTTACTCCTTCCCTGGAGTGCTGGAAAACAGGCTCAGTATCCCCTCAATGGGAACAGGGAAGAGGCAAGGAAGATCCACATCACAAAGGCCTGGTGCTCACCTATCAATGCTCCAACAAGCAAAAGGGACCCCGGGGTCTCCCTGCTTCTGGCTCCCTCTCCAAAGTGCTGGTGTGTTGGAGACCACCCTGTGAGGCCCTGTGGTGGGCACAGGACTTCTGGGCTGCACCACCTTCACCCACAGACCAAACTGGTGTCTTCTGCCCGTGGGGGAGGGAAGGACAGAGGTGTCAGCATCCCACCTGGGACTGCAGAGCTGGGGTTAACACACACCCCAAAGCTTGCCTGACCCATGGAGAGAAGGGTAGACACTGGCAGGACAAGGGGATGGAGTGAAGCTGGAGGAGGGAAGGGTGAGAGGAGATCTTAGGGGGAAGTTCTGTGCAGAGAGAGTGGGGAGGGGCTGGGAGGGGCTGCCCAGAGAGGGGGTGGGTGCCCCGTGTCTGGGGGTGTTCAAGGCCAGGTTGGCTGGGGCCCTGGGCAACCTTGTGTAGCTCCAGGCCTGGAGGTTGGTGGCCCTGCCTGTGGCAGGGGGTTGGAGCTCTGTGCTCCTTGGGGTCCCTCCCAATCCATGCCATTCTATGATTCTATGATACTTTCTTTGAGACCAGAAATTCACTCAGGATGAAGGATTTTTGGTGAGGGGCTCCATTTTGGCTTCCTGCATTCTCCCAGGAGACTCACTGACGTGTAACCTGAGCGAGATCCACTGTGGGCCTGCCTCTTCCAACACCTGCAGGCAGCAGGACCAACTCTGACCCACCCAGCAGCAATTATTCCTGCTCTTCCCTGCAATGCTAACACAAATCTTACCCTACTGTTTGTGCTGCAAAGCTGTGTGAATCCACAGAAACAATTTTATCTGTACTCCATGGCCTCTCCTTCCCTTCCCCTTCCTCTTCCCTGCTCCTCAAGTTGAAGCAGTTTAAAGCTCAAGCTCTGAGAAGTGACTTTGGGAAACTCTTATTTACTCACATATGAAATGTGTTCCCTGTGGGAGATCCAAGCCGGATCTGCTGAGGTCAGTGGTTTATTGCTGGTTACTGCCCTGAGCCCTGGAAGAACCAGTCTAGCAGAGGGACTGGGTGCTTCATGCTGGGTGGGTTTCTCAGTAGCTCCATCAGCTCTGCACGTGCAGACAGCAGTACCCAGCCTGGCTGGGGCTTGAGAAACTTGATCAGAAAGTGAGGGGAGAAGAGGGAATGACAAGCTGGAGCCCAGCTCAGATTCTGAACTGGCTCTCACACTGATCAGCAGCCAGAGGTTGGCCACAGAGATCTCTGCCTGCTGGAATGGCAGGAAAACCTTCCTGAGGAAGTTCTTCTTGTGTCAGAGCCAGTGTGGCCAGCAGGGCTGGGGAGGGGATTGTGCCCCTGGGCTGGGCACTGGGGAGGCTGCACCTCGAGTGCTGGGTCCAGTTCTGGGCCCCTCACTCCCAGAAGGACATGGAGGGACTGGAGCGAGTCCAGAGAAGGGCAACCAGGCTGGGGAAGGGGCTGGAGGGCAAATCCTCTGAGGAGCAGCTGAGGGAGCTGGGGGTGTTGAGCCTGGAGAAGAGGAGGCTGAGGGGAGACCTTCTCCCCACCTCCACTGCCCTGCCAGGAGGGTGCAGAGAGGTGGGTGATGGTCTCTTCAGCCAGGGGACAGGAGATGGGACGAGGGGCAATGGGCTCAAGCTGCCCCAGGGCAGGGTCAGAGCAGCTGGGAGGGCAAAGTTCTTCCCTGGCAGAGTTGTGGGGCTGTGGCACAGGCTGCCCAGGGAGGGGGCTGAGTCCCCACCCCTGGGGGTGTTTAACAGAGGGGAGATGAGGTGCTGAGAGATCTGGGTCAGCACAGGACAGGGGTGGTTGGACTCCATGGGCTTCAAGGGCTTTTCCAACCCAGATTCTGTGATCCTGAGCAGTGTGAATCCCATCTTCCCCCTAGCTTTTCTTTATGTGCAGGTGATTTTCTGACCCACAGAGGCCTTTCAGTACCTCCCCAGAGGCCTCACACACTGGCTGGAGCAGCCCAAACAAACCATGCCAGGCAATCTTTGCTAACACAGATCTTCCCAAGCCACAGCCCAAGAATGTCCCCAACCAACAGAGGGTAAGGACACAGCCTCTCTCTCCCAAAACAACCCTGGGGTTCTTGGCCCATCAGCCCATGGGGAAGGAGAAGCAGCCACCACCACTTCTGTCTCACCGTTTGCACTGGAGCCAAAGTCCATTAGTTTAGCAACAAAAAAACCCCTGCCAGCACCTGACTTCCTAATGTAACCTGATGCTGCTATTTAATGTCTGCCCTGTGAATTATTAACTGAGTTCCACCCAAGGCCTTATCACCAGCAGGCTGGAAAAATCACCTACTTCCAAGGGCAGGTTCAATTTCTTTCATCTGACCCAGATTCTGTAGCTCCCCCCTGCTCCCCCCTCCCCATTTCGGGCCTGTTTACACTTCTACACTGTCAGGACACGTGGCTTACCTCCCTCCTGTGATGAAGAGGGGGGTGAAGGCCACTGGAACCAGTCTGTTAGAAGGGGACAGGCTGAAGGGGAGGCAAAGAGACAGGGAGGGCGGTTCTGTTTTCTTTTGATAGGGTTTGGCATGGAAAAGGCACACACCTAAAAAGAAATGGAATGTTT
The DNA here is from genome assembly GCA_020800305.1 of Porphyrio hochstetteri. NCBI lineage: Eukaryota > Metazoa > Chordata > Aves > Gruiformes > Rallidae > Porphyrio > Porphyrio hochstetteri. Next base: position 1,943,273 of record CM036913.1, on the reverse strand, counting down.
AAAGGACATTGTGACAGGGACAGGTTTGTGGAGGAAGGACAAATCCTTCCCCAGACAGACAGACAGACAGACAACCTGGCTTGGTTGGCTCTGCCTGTGCCAGGCTGCTGTCTTGTGCTCCCCTGGCATTCACCCCGAGACAATCCCACACTTCAAGTGTGTCATTCCCCTTCTCATCTCCTCTCCCCTCCTTGGTTTCCCTCTGGAAACCCACTGTTAAGCCTGGCACATCCTAGAACCCCAGCCTGGGCTGGGTTGGGAGGGCCCCAAGGAGCACAGAGCTCCATCCCCCTGCCACAGGCAGGGCCACCAACCCCCAGGCCTGGAGCTATACAAGGTTGCCCAGGGCCATAAGATTTTTAAAAGGCCAACCAGCAAGTGATTAACAATTGAAAGAGCTGGAGAAACCCAGCCCAAACTATCCCCTGAGCCCCAATTCACGTTCACCTTGACCCTCCAGCCCGGTTTGGGGTCAAAAAAGAAGAAAACCCCGTTGTTTTCTTGGGACAAGCAAACCCCCTCCCTACAAGGGTGTCTGGATTGCTGGGGGAGAGGCTTGGAGCCTCACAGGGAGTGGTGCCTGTGTAAGGCAGAGCTGTGGCTTTCCACCCACTGAAACTCAGGCCTCGTGTTGGCTCTCCAGGGACACTTTTAACCAAAAAAAAGAAGGATTAGGATGGAAAAAATAACTCTGTGAGTACTGTGTTGGGAGCCTGGGGCTCCTCTTGACTCATAGCATTGACTGAGCAGCCTAAACTGGACTTCAAAGTTGGGATGGAGACCTTAAAGTCCCAGTGGGCCTTGGCCCTGCTGCCTGGAGAAGCTCTCTGCTGGGCCCTGAGGCTGCTCCCCCCTCATCCAGGCAGGGTTCTGACTGCTTGTTGGCCCCAAACCTTTCCTCTGGTGAGAGCAGTCATGTTTTCTCCAGCTGCTGCAAGTTAACCCTTCCTGTGATCTCCCAGATATCTGTCCTCCACCTGGGTGTGAATCCCAGATTTCCCTGGATTCTCCCAGGAGGGGATGGAGGGAAGACAGCCATCCTTCTTCCTGCCTGGAGGGTCAAGGGGAGGGTTTCCAAGAGGTGAGGAAGAACCAGCATCTCTCTGTAGTGAGTTGGTGAGGTTGGGATGGTGATGTGAGATGATGTGAGAGGATACATGGTGCTGGGCCTTGGGGTGGTGGAGCCAACACTCCTGCAGCCTCACAAGGAGAAGAGATGTTGCCTGGAGAGCCAGGCTGAGGGTTTTGGGATGAAAGAAGCAGTGGGCAGAGGGAGGGGTCAGCAAAGGGAAAGAGGCAGAAAGCACCAGCGCAGCCACACACAGGGCTGAACACAGGAAGAGCCAAGACTGGGTAGGAGATGGAGAAGAAGGAAGCTTGGACACCTGCCCAAGACTCCTGAGGAGCAGTCTGACTGGAAGGATCAGCCCTATGAAGCTCCAAGGCCCAGCACTGCTGCTCTGGGTTTGCTCTTGCAGGCAGCCAGCCCCCCAGCGCAGTCCAAGCTGAGGGACCCCAACGTGACGGCAGAGCAATGCTGCCAAGGCATCCACAGGAGATGGAGGCCGTGGTGGATGTTTTGGTGATGATTCCCAGGCTCTAGGCCTGTTGGCAAGGAATTCAGGCAAGGAATTTTCCCTGGGAAGTCATCTGACAGTGAGAACCTCACCATCTTCCATATAGGGAATCAAACCTCGTGCCACCTCCTGCCCTCCCGCGTTCCTAAATCCCGTTTAAAAATAGGGTGCTTCTGAGTCCAGCCCCCCCCAGCCACAACCATAGGAACAGTTGCTACCCAAAACACTGGGAAACCAGAGCACAGAGAGCTGGTGGCCTCAGGAGAGGTAAAAATGGCTGGGAAATGCCTCCCTCTCCATTCAAACCCCTTCCTTTCCCAGCCAGCGCCGGCTGAAGGAGACAAATTCAGCCCCCAGAGTCATTAATGGAACAGCATGAAGCTAGCTGAGGTCTGTCTGACATCTCTCCTCTATTTTGGCTAATGAGGGTCCTACTTTGCCTTCAATAAACCACCCTTGCTGTGCAGAAGAGGGAAAGGCAGCAGGCTGGGTTTAATTGGGTCCCTGTGGGGCTTTCTGTGAGCTTTAGGAGAGGGAGAAGTATGTAAACATGGGAATGGGGCCAGTGTTTGGGTAATTAAGGAGAAAACCAACCCCCAGTGGCTGCTTCTGCAGAAGCACTGCCTCCTGAGAGTTACCAGAGAGTCCCAGCCTGGGCTGGGTTGGGAGGGACCCCAAGGAGCACAGAGCTCCAACCCCCTGCCACAGGCAGGGCCACCAACCTCCAGGCCTGGAGCTACACAAGGTTGCCCAGGGCCCCATCCAACCTGGCCTGGAACACCCCCAGGGACGGGGCACCCACCCCCTCTCTGGGCAGCCCCTTCCAGCCCCTCCCCACTCTCTCTGCACAGAACTTCCCCCTCAGATCTCCTCTCCCCCTTCCCTCCTCCAGCTTCACTCCAGCCCCCTTGTCCTGCCAGTCTCTGCCCTTGAACAAGCTGATTCCCCTCCTGTTCCTCTGCTCCCTTCAGGGACGGGGAGGCTGCAGTGAGGTCCCCCCACAGCCTTCTCTTCTCCAGGCTGAACCAGCCCAGCTCCCTCAGCCTCTCTCCATAGGGGAGCTGCTCCAGCCCCCTGATCATTCTTGTGGCCCTCTTGTACAAACATCACACTCCACACAACTTGATCCAGGACCAGTGATGGTGAGACCTTCCCTGTAGCTGCTGGGTCCCCAGAGCAGAAGAGAGAGCTGAGAGAGCAAATGGGATCCTGGGGGCAGCAAGAGGAACGTGGGCAGCAGGTCAAAGGAGGGGATCCTCCCCCTCTGCTGTGCCCTGGCCAGGCCCCACCTGGAGTGTTGTGCCCAGTGCTGGGCTCCCTGGGACAGAACAGCCAGGGATCTCCTGGAGAGAGTCCAGCGGAGGCTGCCAAGGGGATGAAGGGCCTGGAGCATCTCCCCTGCCAGGAAAGGCTGAGTGAGCTGGGGCTGTTCAGCCTGGAGAGAAGAGACTGAGAGGGGAGCTGATCAATGGGGATCAATAGCTGAAGGGTGGGACACAGGGGGACATGGGCAGCCTCTGCTCAGTGGCTGTGGGGACAGGACAAGGGGCGATGGGCTCAAGTTGGAGCAGGGGAAGTTCCACCCCAATGTGGGGAAGAACTTCTTCCCAGTGAGGGTGAGGGAGCCCTGGGACAGGCTGCCCAGGGGGTGTGGAGTCTCCTTCTCTGGAGAGATTCCAGCCCTGCCCTGTCCTAGGGACCCTGCTTTGGCAGGGGGTTGGACCCCATGGGCTCTGGAGGGCCCTTCCCACCCCTACAGCTCTGTGACTCCTTGATGGGTCACCTTGGACACCTCAAAAAGGGGCTGGACACAGGCAGGAAGGAAAACCCTGACGTGCTTCATCTCTCCCTGGCCTCTCCCTCAGCCCTGCCTCTCTCACAGCACACTCAGTCCCTCCCTGACAACGTGAGATTTCCCTGGGTGTCAGGAGCTCAGGAGCACCTGGAGCAGAAGACAGGAGCAGCTGTTTCCCCACACCCTGCCTCTCCCCTGCAGTCAGGGCTGAGGAGAAAGGCACGTCCCTGTCCATCACACGTACACCAGGTTGAACCAGACACCAGCCTGGCCAGGCACCGCTCCCACCCCACCAGTCAGGAATGTGGTTTCCTGCCAACTTACTATTCTTGGGGCCTGTTCACATGTAATTACTGCCTGGGTCACTCCAGTGTGTTGACATCTTCTGGAGGTCCTCAAAGTGGACACCATGCTTCTGATACAACCCTATAACCACCAAACAGAGGGAAAGGAATCATCTATCCTGCTCCTGTCCTCCAGGTGCAGGCTTGGCTGAGAAATCACCCCTGAGGACTAAAGATGGGTAGCTCCAGAACATCAAGGATGCTTTTTGGTTCATCCAGAGACTGGAGTGAGGTTGGATGAGCATCACCAGACTCTGAAAGAGAGTGAACAGCCTGTCCAGAGAGGGGGTGGATGCCCCATCCCTGGGGGTGTTGAAGGCCAGGTTGGCTGGGGCCCTGGGCAACCTTGTGTAGCTCCAGGCCTGGAGGTTGGTGGCCCTGCCTGTGGCAGGGGGTTGGAGCTCTGTGCTCCTTGGGGTCCCTCCCAACCCAGACCAGGCTGGGATTCCCTGATAACTCATGGGAGGCAGCACTTCTGCAGAAGCAGCGACTGGGGGTGGGTTTTCTCCTTAATTATCCAAATTAAGCCCCCTCCCTGAGCAGCCTGTGCCACAGCCCCACAACTCTGCCAGGGAAGAACTTTGCCCTCCCAGCTGAGCTGACCCTGCCCTGGGGCAGCTTGAGCCCATTGCCCCTCGTCCCATCTCCTGTCCCCTGGCTGAAGAGACCCTCGCCCACCTCTCTGCACCCTCCTGGCAGGGCAGGGGAGGTGGGGAGAAGGTCTCCCCTCAGCCTCCTCTTCTCCAGGCTCAACACCCCCAGCTCCCTCAGCTGCTCCTCAGAGGATTTGCCCTCCAGCCCCTTCCCCAGCCTGGTTGCCCTTCTCTGGACTCGCTCCAGGACCTCCATGTCCTTCTGATGGTGAGGAGCTAAACACAGTTGACAGGGTTTTGTGCTCAATCCAAGTGACCACATGCACTCTGAGCTCTCAGCTCTAGAGCCAGGACAGGCAGACTGCAACATCCCATTGCTCAAGGAACCATGAGCAGAAGATGCATCCTTCACATCCCTCAGTGAGATGAAGAACCAGCTGCTTTGGAGCCCAGCAGCTCAGCAGCATAACTCCCTCAGGCAAGGGCTTGTCTTCAAGAGGAGCTTGGTCAAAATCACAACCAAGTTGCAACCAAATTGTCCTGTCTACTGAAAAGAAACAGCAGAAGGTTTGGGGGAGACAGCAGCTGAGGAGACAAGGCAGCCCATTTCCATCCCTAGCTGTCCCTACTGCCTAAACCTGAACAGCCAGTTCACTGGGTGCTGAGTTTTCATCCCCTTTGAGAACAGGGTTAGTAACTCTGTAGTAAACCACAGTCAGAGTGTAAAACTCACTCTGCTTGTCCCTCTCCTTAAAGCAAGGACAGGGCTCAGCACAGCCACACACGCTGAGAGGCAGCTTTGTGCTTGAAGTCATAGAATCACAGAACCCCAGCCTGGTCTGGGTGGGAAGGGACCCCAGGGAGCACAGAGCTCCAACCCCCTGCCACAGGCAGGGCCACCAACCTCCAGGCCTGGAGCTACACAAGGTTGCCCAGGGCCCCAGCCAACCTGGCCTTGAACACCCCCAGTCTAGGGACAATCTATCAGGAAAACCAGTGTCCTCTGAGCAGGCTCCCTGGCTGAGGCCAGTAAAGCATCACTCTGACTCCTGGTGATCACAGAGTGGTGGGGGTTGGAGGGACCTCTGGGGATCCCCCAGTCCCACCCCCCAGAGCAGGGTCCCCTCCAGCAGGCTGCACCCAGGATCAGGGGGTTGGGATGGCTCCAGAGATGGAGACTCCCCAACCTCTCTGGGCAGCCTGGCCCAGGGCTCTGCCACCCTCCCAGCACAGAAGTTCCTCCTCAGGGTCAGGTGGGGCTTCCTCTGCTCCAGTTGGTGCCCACGGCCCCTTGTCCTGTCCCTGGGCCCCCCTGAACACAGGCTGACCCCTCCTCCTGAGCCCACCCCTCAGGGGTTGCTCAGCACTGAGAAGATCCCCCTCAGGCTTCTCTTCTCTGGGCTAAACAGCCCCAAGTCCCTCAGCCTCTCTGTGCCAGAGAGATGTTCTGGTGCCCTCAGCATCCCCACAGCCCTTTGCTGTCCCCTCTCCAGGAGCTCCCTGTCCTTTCTGCCCCAGGGAACCCAGCAACACACACTCTATTCCCAATGAGGCCTCCCCAGGGCAGAGCAGAGGGGCAGGAGAACCTCCCTGCCCTGCTGCCCACACTTCTCTCAACACACCCCAGGATGCTGTTGGCTTTCTTGGCCACAAGCAGCTCCTGACAAGGCAGCAGCCCCTGAGCTGATAAGGTTTCTGAGAGACCCCATCAGCTGGCTGTGCAGACAGGACTCCAGGGCAGAGTACAGCTGCTCCCAGACGTTGGAAGATGGGTGCAAGCAGGGTCAGGGAAGGACTATTTCATGTGAGCAAAACAAGCCAGAACAAGGAGAGAGCAGGCAGGTTCCAGAGAAGACACCTGTGAGGAGGGTCTCAAGAAGAAACATGCCCACCCAGCCCAGCAGATGAACAGGAGGAACAAGAGCACCAGCTGAAGGCAACTGCTCCCAAAGATCCAGGGGAAGCCAAGGGGTGGGTGGTGGATGCTGGATAAGGATCCTTGACTTCTCTTTCAGACATGTCCCAACCAGGCTGCTCAGCTCAAGTGAATGTCCCTGCTGTGCAGGGCTGCCTGTTCACTGAGGCTCCCAAGAGCAGCCACCTGCTCTGTGGGTGTCACTCGCAGCAGGAGGGGACGTGGCTTCATGGCTTCGCTTTCCAAGCCGACACGTCGCTGGACACGGTGTTGGTGGGTCAGGAATGGTTGGGCTTGATGATCTTCAAGGTCTTTTCCAACCTGGTGATTCTACTTCCCTAGAACTGGTCTCTGTCAGTACTGAGATAGAGTCCTGGGAAGAGCAAAGCTGGTCTGACAGCCCCATCTATGGCCAAAACTGGGTGGAAGATGTTCAGTCACCTATGTGATCCCAGCACCAGGTTAAGAGTGAGAGAGGCTGAGAGAGTTGGGCTGGTTCAGCCTGGAGAAGAGAAGACTCTGGGGGGACCTTATAGCCCCTTCCAGTCCCTGAAAGGTGCCTGTAGGAAGCTGGGATGAACTGTTCCCAAGGGCAGGGAGAGATGGGACAAGGGGTGATGGGTTTAAACTGGAAAAGGGGAGATTTAGGTTGGGTATTAGGAAGAAGTTCTTCACTCTGAGGGTGGTGAGACCCTGGCCCAGGGTGCCCAGAGAGGTGGGGGAGGCCCCATCCCTGGAGACATTCAAGGTCAGGCTGGATGGGGCTCTGAGCACCCTGCTCTGGTGAAGATGTCCCTGCTCACTGCAGGACTAGGTGACCTCTAAAGGTCTCTTCCAACCCAACACATTCTATGATTCTAAGACTACCAGATAATCTAAGCTTGTTTTTCCCTGTCCAACCACCCCTCCAGAGCAGCTCTGCCACTGACACGAGGGGAGCTGGCTGGCTCCATCTCCCCTCTCTTGTGGAGCACACCAACACATGACCACGCTTTGCTCCAGGCCACGCTCAGAGCAGCCAAGCTTAGTGCAGGAGCAGCCAGTACCTGGTGTTAGGCTCCCCCAAAACTCTGTTCTCCAAGCTATTAAACTGACTCTACACAGAGGTGCAAGCATACATCTGGCTGCACAGGGGGTGTGGAGTCTCCTTCTCTGGAGAGATTCCAGCCCTGCCCTGTCCTAGGGACCCTGCTTTGGCAGGGGGTTGGACCCCATGGGCTCTGGGGGGCCCTTCCCACCCCTACAAGTCTGTGATGTTGTGATTCCCTGCCTGCACATGGCTTCTCCCTTCTTTTTAGGTGTCATCTAAGTCCATAGATGTCCACCAGTGGAAACCAATGACAAACATCCCAGTGTTTTCAGGTGAGAATGGGAGGCTCCTGAGTCTCACACTGCTCCATCCATCACTAAGCTGGATATGAAGCTCTCTCACACCACTCAGTATTCAACAACTTCTTCATTCCAGCTAGGAGTTGTTAGGAAATAAAAGGAACACAGCAAGGAGACCTCTGGATCACGCTGACCACAGTCACAGCCAGGCCCAAGCAGGGTGTTCTGCTCAGCACGTAGCTGTGTGAGAAGGTGTGTCACCCTCACAGCCAGGCTGCAGCACGGGACCTGCACACCAACCCCACAGCTGAACACAAGGGGGATGGAGCAATTCCTGAGGATTGGGACATCTCTGGCTCACAGAGTCCCCTGGGCTACGTGTGACTATGAAAATCAACATCACTGAAACAGGGAACATGAACAGAGGAGCAGGAGGTCAGAATCACCTGTGAGGACTCAACCAGGGCAAGAGTGTTACTCCCAACGGGGTGAGGTTCAACAAGGCCAAGGGCAGAGTGCTGCTCATGGGACACAACCACCCCAAACAGGGCTCCAGGCTGGGGCAGAGCGGCTGGAGAGCTGCTGGGGAGAAGGAGCTGGGGGTGCTGGGTGACTGGGACTGGACACGAGCCAGCAGTGTGCCCGGGGGGCCAAGAAGGCCAAGGGCATCCTGGCTTGTGTCAGAGCCAGCGTGGCCAGCAGGGCTGGGGAGGGGATTGTGCCCCTGGGCTGGGCACTGGGGAGGCTGCACCTCGAGTGCTGGGTCCAGTTCTGGGCCCCTCACTCCCAGAAGGACATTGAGGTCCTGGAGTGAGTCCAGAGAAGGGCAACCAGGCTGGGGAAGGGGCTGGAGGGCAAATCCTCTGAGGAGCAGCTGAGGGAGCTGGGGGTGTTCAGCCTGGAGAAGAGGAGGCTGAGGGGAGACCTTCTTCCCACCTCCACTGACCTGACAGTGTTGCAACCATGCTGCTTCTGCAAGGTCCCTGAAGAGCAGTGGAAGCTGCAGTGAAGCTCTCAGAGCTCTCCAAGGGCAGGAGAACCTCAATAAGTACAGAAGTTTGGGGTTTTTTACTTATTTCCACTGGTGGGAACAGCCCCCTTCTCACTGCAACGTTCATTTCCAACACAATATGGAAACAACAACCTTGCTAAACAAAATTATTAATGACCTTATTATAGGACAAGCCCAGACAGGAGCAGTTTCTATGGACAACTGACCTGCTGAGACTCACCCCTGCAGCCATAATGCACAGGCAGATTGATGGGAGGGTACAAACTGCTGTGCCCTCCTCTTCCCCATGCAGCATCGAGTCAGGAAGGTTATTGCTCTTTAACCTGCCCAAGAAACCCTTTTTTCTCCCCCCTCTCTAATACCACCCCAAGATTCCATGAATCTCGCTCACATTTGTATAAATCCTTATTAAGAAACCAACCTGCAAGTGCCCATGTTGAAATCTGTCTGCTTTAAGCCTTGCTTAAAGTTCACTCCTGTTTTACAAAGCCTGCTTGTGGTGGTGGCAGAATTGCTCAAGTCTGGCTCCTGCAATTAAAACACAGCAACAAGATGAGGCCTCCCACCATATCAGCAGGAGAACATCTGCAGGGGCTTTTCCTGGGTGAGAAAGGAGATTCTTTCTTACAGGGCTGACAGTGAGTTCTGGGGTGGGATGACTCCTCTAATGAATGTTCATCACAGCAGAGGTGAACCCAGCACACTCCTCTGGATGGACACCTGGAGAGGGGTCAGAGGAGCCACAGGGATGCTCAGGGGGCTGGAGCAGCTCCCCTACGGAGAGAGGCTGAGGGAGCTGGGCTGGGTCAGCCTGGAGCAGAGAAGGCTGTGGGGGGACCTCATTGCAGCCTCCCCGTCCCTGAAGGGAGCAGAGGAACAGGAGGGGAATCAGCTTGTTCAAGGGCAGAGACTGGCAGGACAAGGGGGCTGGAGTGAAGCTGGAGGAGGGAAGGGGGAGAGGAGATCTGAGGGGGAAGTTCTGTGCAGAGAGAGTGGGGAGGGGCTGGAAGGGGCTGCCCAGAGAGGGGGTGGGTGCCCCGTCCCTGGGGGTGTTCAAGGCCAGGTTGGCTGGGGCCCTGGGCAACCTTGTGTAGCTCCAGGCCTGGAGGTTGGTGGCCCTGCCTGTGGCAGGGGGTTGGAGCTCTGTGCTCCTTGGGGTCCCTCCCAACCCAGACCAGTCAGAAGCTTGATGGTGCTCTGAGCGACCTGCTCTAGTGAAGATGTCCCTGCTCACTGCAGGCTGGGACTAGATGACCTCTAAAGGTCCCTTCCAACCTTACATACCCTATAAAACCATTGGCTGAACCCAAGTGTGACTACTAACATCACCATAGGATGTCATTTTTCTCCTCAAGTGCCTCCTTCCCCTTCAGCATCCAGAATAAATCCCTCTAGTTGGGGAGATTTATGCCACCTAGTCCACCAAAGAGTCCAACACCACACCATGCCTCCCCCCAGGCTGCTGAAGCCATCTCATGCTTCAGAGAGTGAATCCAGTGCCTGACATGTCCATAAATACCAACTTATTTTAATAAGCTCATTTACATTCCAAGTAAACTGGCAAACACTGATACAATTTACTTCATCTCCAAGTCACAGTCCTGTGAGAAAAGTTAAAGAGCTCAGAGCTTGACCTGCATCCAACTCAGATAAAATAGTATCTGGAATGATTCTAGCAACCTCTGCAACTCACAGATTAAAAAACACAACACTACTAGAGCAGTAAACAGAAAAAAACCCCAATTATTAATATTTAACCCTTATCTCAAAATACCTTTTTGAAGTTATTTAACAAAAATAAACAACTCTGTACTTTAAAAAAAGAAGAGATGTAAAATTCCAACAGCCCTTTGCTTAGGAAACCTGCAACAAATCAAGTTTTTCAGTGGTCTGTGAGCTTGGGTAAAAGACCTGTAAATAAAAGGCTGGTGACAAAGTCTGTGACCCTGCCAGCATCCCCTGGGGTGGGATCTGCTGAGCTCAATTTGATCATAGAAACCTGCATGGCAGGAGCTGGGAGGCCAAAAAAATAAGGTAAATCACCCTGTTTCTTCAGAAAAGAGGACACTAGGGTTGGTCTAGTGAAAAGCAAATATGTCATGAACAGTCTGTGCAAAATAGGGGCTGAGAAAGAAGTGGTGTTTTCAGGGTGAAGGGTATCAGAGGTTTGGATTCTACCCTGGGGAAAAGAAATCCAGGATTGCTACAGGGAACTGTGAGGTTCAAGGGGACTCTAGGAGTAGAGCAAGGATTACCTTCCAGAGAGAAATTAACACCATCTCAGAGCAGTTGTGGCTCCACAAAGAAAAGTGCATCCTTCCAATTAGAGAATTAACTGATGCTTCTCTCTCTCTCCCCATGAATTTCAAGTTTTTTACATTTCCACATGTAAAAACAAAGGGGGAAGCTGGGAGGAGCTGGATTAGCCCAGAGGTGAATGCTCTCAACACAGCTTTATTGTGGTTGGTTTGTTTTCTGAATGTAAAGTGGTAGAAAGAATAAATGGTAAGGCAGGGAGTCCAAACTAACTGCTGTTTTTTTAGAGAAACAAAACCTACCATGGAGCTTTTGAGAGCAGGCTGTTATATCACATCAGTGTTGGGCTTGTAACAGCTCAGGGAGACAGAGGGAAAGTCTTGGGCCTCTTTTCAGTATCATCTGATCTGGGGCCTGGGAAGAAAGCACAAGTTGTTAATAATTAGATCTGACCTTTACTAATAGAGTTATATTAGTCTCAAAAGCCAAGGTTGGGAGCTTAAGGCAGAGATACATGGGTGGCAGAGGTGCTGGAAGGTACCAATGTTAGTTGAGTGTGTCTTTAACTAGGAACTAGAAGCTTCTTGTGATGTTTTACATCCTGACCACACAGCACCAATCTTTGACAATCACTTTGAACCTTTTTTTCTTTTTTCCTTTGCTCATTTTTATTCATTTTTAAAGGCCAGACAACTGGCTGTGCCCAGAGATGACATTCTGAGTCTAGCAGGGATGGGAGGTATGAACTTCAGAGGGAAAACCTGAAGAATCTGCTGCCTTTAGATTAAAAAAGATTACTTTTTAAACTGCAATTAAAAAAGATTACTGTCCTACTGCATTAATGGAGTTCTTTTTTATTCAATATGCAGCTCTTCTTTAAGAACTTCCTTCTTCAACTGATGGGGAAGCAGAGAAACATCCCCCTTCAAGAAAAAAGCCACCAAACATGCTGCTTCCTTACTGCTCTGGAACTGAAGAACGTGCTCCCATTCCTCCTAGATTTTGTAAAAGAAAAAGGAGTTACCAGCAGGAGCCCTCAGTGCCTTATCAGGAAGGGCCAGCCCAACCACTTGCTGTTTTGGTTCTTCCAGCAACATCTTCTTTGTGTGCAATGAATAACCAGCTGCCTCAGTATCACTGGAGTATGGCACAGTGAATAAATAATACCCAGGGGCTGGGGTGGAACAGCAGCACAAGGGCTCATTCGCTCTTTGAGGGTGTTTCAATTAACTTCAAGGCTTAACATGTTTGCCAGGGTTCCACAGATCAACCTCACTGGTGGAAAAGGAGCAAAGAAACCCCCAAAAATTATCAGTATAAATATAGATATGCTGCAACACAGGCTGCAAAGAGCTTCCACACTCCTCTTTATTGGACCAGAGACAAGTAGTTAAGGTGCTTTCAGGCTCTGTGGCTGGTTAGAAAGCTCTGAAGAGTCTTTAGGGGTATCCAACCGTCCCCAAAGCAGAACCCAGCGCTAGTTTCTGTAACGGGGCATCTGTGGAGCAGGGGCTCCCTCCAAGGGTGCTGAGGAGGAGACAGTCATCAGCTGCCCAGCGTGCATCCTCTCGTTGACCCGCAGGTCGCAGCCATCCTGCAGCATCCTCACAGCTATCCTGGCAATGTTCCTGGAGTCATCCAGCCCGCTGTGAGGTCTCCCGTCGTAGTTCATGCCCAGCTTTTCCAGCATGATTGTCAGCTTGGTCTGGTTCCTAGGAACCTGATGGAGAAAAGGGAACCACAGTCCAGGATTAGGTGCCATCCTGAGTCCTTTTTTTACTCCATTTTTTACTGAAAGAGTCAGGTTTTTTACTGGCAGAGTTGTGGGGCTGTGGCACAGGCTGCCCAGGGAGGGGGCTGAGTCCCCTTCCCTTGATGTGTTTAGAAGAGGGGAGATGAGGTACTGACAGATCTGGGTCAGCACAGGACAGAGACAGTTGGACTTGGTGATCTTTAAGGGCTTTTCCACCCTGGGGATTCTGTGATTTTTAATCAGAGGCAGAGACACATGCAGACTCCACATCTACTCCAGTCAGGTCCTGCTTTCATGTTGGGTTCTGTCAGATCACTAACAACTCCACTTCAAAGCCCTCAGGTGAGACAGACACTCATTTTTACACAGGAGACACTCTCAACAGGAGGGTGTCTAGACTCAGGAGGACGCCAAGAGCCTCTCACCACCACCAGCACCAGCTCAAGGTGTGCCAGCACTAGGAACTCCACCGTTGCCTAGCCATGCCTAACTAGGTTTAACAAGCTGTATTAATAAAGAGGAATTACCACCCAAAGAGGTGTTGCAGAAGGACATAGACTTTGAGTTTTTCATTTTAAATGCTAAGGAATTTAAGAACTCCCAGACTCCTTGCTTCTCACTGACATCAAGCTTCTGGATGCTGCCAAACAGCCCAGGAACAGATCAGCAACACCTTTCAGCTGTCCATGGTTACATGGGTGGCCAATAGCATGACCAGAGAAGGAAACTTAACTGATTTACCCACACAAAGTGCTGCATCAGCTGTCCACATTTACATGGATCATAGAATGGCATGGGTTGGGAGGGACCCCAAAGAGCATAGAGCTCCAACCCCCTGCCACAGGCAGGGCCACCAACCTCCAGGCCTGGAGCTACACAAGGTTGCCCAGGGCCCCAGCCAACCTGGCCTTGAACACCCCCAGGGACGGGGCACCCACCCCCTCTCTGGGCAGCCCCTTCCAGCCCCTCACCACTCTCTCTGCACAGAACTTCCCCCTCAGATCTCCTCTCCCCCTTCCCTCCTCCAGCTTCACTCCAGCCCCCTTGTCCTGCCAGTCTCTGCCCTTTAACAAGCTGATTCCCCTCCTGTTCCTCTGCTCCCTTCAGGGATGGGAAGGCTGCAATGAGGTCCCCCCACAGCCTTCTCTGCTCCAGGCTGACCCAGCCCCGCTCCCTCAGCCTCTCTCCGTAGGGGAGCTGCTCCAGCCCTCTGAGCATCTCTGTGGCTCCTCTGACCCCTCTCCAACAGCCCCACATCTCTCTTGCATTGGGGGCCCAGCTCTGGACACAGGACTCCAGCTGGGGAGGGCAGAGCAGAGAGGGACAATCCCCTCCCTGCCCCTGCTGCCACCCCTCTGCTGATGGAGCCCAGGATCCCATCACCCTTCTGAGCTTTGATTCTTTATTACAAGATTAAAATCAAAACAGAGCAGCTGATTATGAGATCTTCCATTCATAAAGAGAGATCTGGGCATTTGAAAACTAGTTGCCCAGGGGTCTGATTTAAGTACTCTTTAATTTTATACTACCCAAGGAAAGATGACAGGCACAACAGGATGTTCTAGACTTGAAAACCAAAGTTTTCCTGCACGAAGAACACGAGTCTGCACAAACCTTGTAGAAGTTCCCGTATAATTTGCGAATGTTGATCCACTTCTTGGCAAAGGCTGGGTACTTGATGCGGCTGACGCGGCACTGGATGTGCAGGAATTTACTCATATCCCAGGATCTTAAAGGGAAAAGAGAAGAAATAGTAGTAATATATTAATTCATATGTCCTGCATCCTACATACTGCCCAGCTGTAGCATGAACAGCTCTTTTTGTTGGTGGTCAGCAGGAGAAGGTCTGTAGTCCTTCTGCTACAGTCACCAGGGTGGAAAAGCCCTTCAAGCCCATCGAGTCCAACCGTCCCTGTCCTGTGCTGCCCCAGATCTCTCAGCACCTCATCTCCCCTCTGTTAAACACCCCCAGGGGTGGGGACTCAGCCCCCTCCCTGGGCAGCCTGTGCCACAGCCCCACAACTCTGCCAGGGAAGAACTTTGCCCTCCCAGCTGAGCTGACCCTGCCCTGGGGCAGCTTGAGCCCATTGCCCCTCGTCCCATCTCCTGTCCCCTGGCTGCAGAGACCATCGCCCACCTCTCTGCACCCTCCTGGCAGGGCAGGGGAGGTGGGGAGAAGGTCTCCCCTCAGCCTCCTCTTCTCCAGGCTCAACACCCCCAGCTCCCTCAGCCGCTCCTCAGAGGAAGTGGTGGGGTCTCCATCCCAAAAGCCAGGTTGATGTGGTGCTGAGGGACAGGGGTTGGGCAGGTTGGGGTGATGGTTGGACTCAGTGATCCAAAGGGTCCCTTCCAACCCAGACAATTTGATGACTTTATGATTCTACAGCTCACAGAGAAACAAGAGACACCTTAAATCCTCCTGATCCCTTGTGTCCATGTGCACCTCTCTGCTTAACACAGGTTACTGAAAGGCTGCACATGGTTTTAGGACAACCAAGTCTGTATGGATGAAGAAACTATAACCACCCCACATACTTCTGTCCTGCCTTCCTGAAGGTTGCAACCACCCCAACAAGTCTGTACACTTCAAGCTAGAACAAAGCCTTTTATCCCCTCTCTCACAGCTGCCTACACAACGTCACCTCTATGACAGAGGCTTCACTGCACCTATTTCCCTTGAGGAATTTCACTGAGGGCATTCCCCTGGAGAGGGATTCCCACCCCAGTCTAGGATGGGCCATGAAACCAGTCCTGCACTTGGTTTGGCTTTACCATTTTCTTCTTTAATTCACCATTGCTTCCAAAGATAGAACCCTACTCATGGATTTAAACAAATTAGTCAAATAGCTGAATTAATATCAGGAACTGTGGTAAATGCTGAGTCAGAATGACATTCATTTACCTCATTTTTAAGGTGTATGCAGATCTGAATCATACACCTCAAGCCTTGTGGGGCACCTTTGAAATGGCTTCACTGTTCACAACCACATTCTGGTGCTACAGCTCTTCACCAAGAAAGACCTGTGATTTATAGTCTAAATCTTCAGGAATTTTGAGAATATCTCACAGCAATTAATAAATAAATGATTAAGTTGGATTAGTTAAACAGTTTTCATTATGTAGCCATTCATCTCCTATGATATATTATTTTTTCAAGCTACTCAGACTAGAGTTTAACTGTGTTTTACTTGGCAGAAGCGTTGGGAAGTCATACAAGATCCCCCATGGTCTTTATTCATGAACCTTTATTCATGAACCACACATCCCTGTTTTGTTTTGAGGTCCATCTCTCTGTGTCCTTGTAACAGAGCAGCACAGGGCTGCTGTTTAATCCAGAGCAGCAAAGACTCAGTCCAGGCACACAGCATGGGAGTGCATCATTCACCTCAGCATGGCTAGTGTTAACCTCTCTGTGCTACTTAAATCTCTCACTGCAAGAGGGAGGAACGCAGAGATGTTCACAGAATAGTAACATCTCACAGCTAAAAAGCACCCATCACCTACAGAAAAACTCCCTGGGCAGTGCTACTTGAGATTTAGCCTGGAGGAGGCTGAGGGGAGACCTTCTCCCCACCTCCCCCGCCCTGCCAGGAGGGTGCAGAGAGGTGGGTGATGGTCTCTTCAGCCAGGGGACAGGAGATGGGACGAGGGGCAATGGGCTCAAGCTGCCCCAGGGCAGGGTCAGCTCAGCTGGGAGGGGAAGGTTCTTCCCTGGCAGAGTTGTGGGGCTGTGGAACAGGCTGCCCAGGGAGGGGCTGAGTCAACCATCCCTGGATGTGGTCAAAAAAAGGGTAGCTCAGGTACTTAGAGATAAGGACATAGGACAGGAATGGTTGGACTTGATCTTACAGGTCTTTCCCAACCTTGTAAATCTGTGATAAGGCTCAAACTTTAATTGTGTAGCAACACTAAGATCACAACACTGCATCACAGCAACAGTGAGACCTCAAGATCTGTCCACTCAGCTCATTAGGAGACTTGATTTTCCACCCAGCCTTTGGGAAAGGGCACATCCAGGTGTCAGCTCTGGGACATTTGACATCCCTCAAACACTTCTCAGAGGTGGGACCCAGCAGAACCTCTAAAGCAAACAGAGCTTCCTGCACCAGCCATTCCTCTCTGTCCATGAAGTGTTTATCTGTTACTGCTTCCCAGCCAAATCTGCAGGGTGTATTAACAGGAGTACAACACAAGCACCACAGAGCTGTGGAAACTCAGATTCAGGAGAGCAGGGGAGTTTTTTAGAGCCTTATTTTCACCTGTTATGTGCTACACTAGCTCGGTGTAAACACAATTACAACAGCAAGGAAGGATAAAAAGCCCTCTCAGCATCACCCAGTGGCAGAAAGAAAGGGTAGACAGTGCCATCTAATGGATTTAAGCTTCATTTCAAGCGGTTTAGCTCAGCTTTTTGGGTTTTCCCAGAAGTTAAAACTATTTTCACCTTCCTTGGGTGTGTTTAAAAAAGGGGTAGATGAGGTACTGAGAGATCTGGGTCAGCATAGGCCAGGAATGGTTGGACTTGATGAGCTTAAAGGGCTTTTCCAGCCTTGGGATTCTGGGATAATAAAACGTTAGTGTTGTGATCCAGCTTTAATGATACTTGTGCCATGGTTTCAGCTGGTGCTGAAGGTCACCCAGGGACATACCCATCTGTCAGCATGGAGTAGCTGTACTTGGTTCCCAGCTCCCGCTGCCTCATCCACTCCACCACGTTCCTCAGCACTTGAGGAAACGGATCAGCTTTGTCAACGATGTCCTAAGGGGGAAAAGGAACAGAAAAGTGAGGAACACCTTTCAGAAAGCCCAAAGTGTACAAATCCTCTGGGTACACAGGCACTCACTGCATCACTGAGCTTCACAAAGATCTTGAGAAGGTGACTGCACAGGAAAATAAGCAGATTTTCTAAGCTGAAATCAGAAAAGCACCACTAAAAGAGCCAATCTTCAAAAGGCAACTGTGAAGGTAACAAGGTTACTCAGCTGCTGAACTTGGATTAAAACCTTGGAGCTTGTTTCCCAGGCTCCTGTTCAGGTCTCCTGCTCACAAACCACTGCTGTCCTAAAACCCCTCAGAATAAACATCCTAGAAGAGGAATCAATGCACTTCTAAAGGTGCTTTGCTCTCCTACAGTTTCTACACATGGATTACACAGGGAATGTTTTTCCCTACAGCTCCTTACAAACACCTAAATGACCAATTTAACTGAGAGAGGGGGATTAAGAGAATAAACCTGACAGAAAAATAGCCATGAAAGAGCAGCAGTGTGAAAGCATCAACACCACCTTTTATATCCCCCCCCTCAGCAGCTCTGCATATTTTTTCCTGAAGAAACCAAAGTCCAAAGTACCTGGGTGATTCCTGTCAGGTTGATGCAGAAGTTGGAAAGCTTGGGATTGATCTCTGGCTTCACGTATTGCTGAAAGGTGTCTTCCTGTAGCAAGAGAGAAACAAACACTCAGCAGCTGCATACTGTGTGGCAGTTTGACTTGCCCCTAGCTGAAAGGCAACAGGGCTGCTTGTCCTGCTTGAGGCTTTGGGGGAGAATATGAGGAAGGATAAGAGAAGTGAGAGGCACAAGCAATGCCTGAGGTGTTTTAGAATCATAGAATCCCAGCCTGGGCTGGGCTGGGAGGGACCCCAAGGAGCACAGAGCTCCAACCCCCTGCCACAGGCAGGGCCACCAACCTCCAGGCCTGGAGCTACACAAGGTTGCCCAGGGCCCCAGCCAACCTGGCCTTGAACACCCCCAGACACGGGGCACCCACCCCCTCTCTGGGCAGCCCCTTCCAGCCCCTCCCCACTCTCTCTGCACAGAACTTCCCCCTAAGATCTCCTCTCCCCCTTCCCTCCTCCAGCTTCACTCCAGCCCCCTTGTCCTGCCAGTCTCTGCCCTTGAACAAGCTGATTCCCCTCCTGTTCCTCTGCTCCCTTCAGGGACGGGGAGGCTGCAATGAGGTCCCCCCACAGCCTTCTCTGCTCCAGGCTGACCCAGCCCAGCTTCCTAGAGATTCTGTGAAGAATGAAGGCTACATTCACGTTCCACAGCAAAAAGAAAGCCCCAGAGCCCTGCTGCTACACAAAACCTCCTGGATAGAGGGAAAAGAAAGCCCCACACTCTACTACTGGATCTGCATGGAGCAGTCAGTCACAGATGCAGCTGCACTGCAATACAGCTCCACAGTGATTACTGAAAGTCTTCCTCTGCTCAGAAGCCCTCAAAAAAGGAACCCTTAGTCAGAGGGAGGCACAATTCCTCTGTTTCCCTGAGTCACTCAGGTTCAGTGAGACAGCACAGAGGTTTTCCTAAAAGAAACCTGTCCTTGAGGCTGCCCAATGCCTACTAAGTGTTTACAATCAGGTTACACAGCTGTCCATCACAGGAAACAGCCTAGCTCACCAAGAACCAGTGTGTGCTCAGCCCCACTTTCTAGCCCTCTCCATTAGGGTCCCCTAGATTGCCTCACACAGAACCACAGGGTTTGCTAATTCCTGTTTACAACAAGCACCTCGAGTCCTAGAAACAGCTCTGCAGATGAGAAAGCAGCAGGGTGAGGAGGGGGAGGACAGCTGAGAAACTGAGAGTCCTGTGTATCAGCAGAGGGAGTCAACTGCAGGTGCACAATCTACTCCAGGAACAGAGAGCAAGCTCTGGTTGTTTAGAAGCAGCACAGCTGATAAGTCTTGGAAAAACAAAGAAAGAAAAAGCTATTTTTAAACTTCCTACCTCGAAAGTAATCTAGATTTCCTGAAGCACACAAGCCCCAGTGCAGAACAGCACAGTGACACAGTAAGGAGAGCACTCACTATTTCCAGGGTACGAGTGTTCAGCAGGACAATAGGGAACTCAATGATTTCGTGGACGAACTCGGGTGGGTTCCCTTCCTCACACGTTGCTTCGAAGTCCACCACGCAGATGTAGTCGTAGTAGCTGTCTCCAGTGAGGGGCTCCTTCTGCATCAGCTTCTGCTTCTTGTAGTAGTTCTTCAGTCTCTTTTTCAGCACATCCTTCACTCCCCTAAAGAGAGAAGCGACAGTGACCACACTCAGTGAGTTGTTTCACCAGAGGAGAACTGGAGCCAGCCCAAAATTCAGCATTTCTTCATCTCATTTTGAAGAGCAGCACTTCCAGAGCCTGAATCCAACCTTAGCACAGAGATCACACTCCATTATGAGGCACAACACAGAGGCTGCCAGCCCCCTGCCCCAACAACTAAAGCATCTAGATAGTATCAGGACTTGGGGACTGACTGGGAAGTGCAGCCACTCTCCAGTCACCTCCAGTTCAGCAGTTGAAGCCTTTGCAAAGCCCATGTCTTTGTAGATGATCTCCTAGATGTAGCTCCTAGATGACCCCCTGGATGTAGCTCCTAGATGACCCCCTGGATGTAGCCCCTAGATGACCCCCTGGATGTAGCCCCTAGATGACCCCCTGGATGTAGCCCCTAGATGACCCCCTGGATGTAGCCCCTAGATGACCCCCTGGATGTAGCCCCTAGATGACCCCCTGGATGTAGCTCCTAGATGACCCCCTGGATGTAGCTCCTAGATGACCCCCTGGATGTAGCTCCTAGATGACCCCCTGGATGTAGCTCCTAGATGACCCCCTGGATGTAGCTCCTAGATGACCCCCTGGATGTAGCCCCTAGATGACCCCCTGGATGTAGCCCCTAGATGACCCCCTGGATGTAGCCCCTAGATGACCCCCTGGATGTAGCCCCTAGATGACCCCCTAGATGTAGCTCCAAGATGTAGCTCCTAGATGACCCCCTAGATGACCTCTGGCCCTGGAAGCAGCCTTTATTTCCCCAGGACTTTCTGCCCCAGGTATTTTAGCATCAGTGGTGCAGGTAACACTGAATCCAGCTCAGAATCCAGCTCAAACACCCACGTTTTAAATTCATCTCCATTTAAATTTAAAATTGAGCTTGAACATCACAAAATATTCAAGGATTCAGCTGTCAGAACCTCCAGAACCTGCTTTTCAGGAGGTTTGTGGCTCACACATCAACTCACAGTGGTAAATAATTAGTGACTTGCTGGGTCTTTTCAGCACAAGTGTGGGTGCTAGAGCTGCTATGGACCAAACCACAGCTGGGCAAACTGGGATACTGGGCTCCTCAAAGGGAGTTTCTTTCTGAAATGACACGTTGCAAACAAACCCAGAGAAGCCTGAAGAGCTATTTGCAGCAAGTGGTATTACCAGAAGAATCACCCAAAAGATCCACAAAGAAAACCAGGAATCAGATCCCTAAAACTGCATTTGAGAACACAGAGAGAAGCCTTTGTCCACTCTGGTTTATTAATTTAGCTAAATCTAACGAGCAGCTCGTCCCAGGCTGAAACAGGATGGGAGCTGATGGAGGGGAAATTACTTTTTCCACATCACACCTCTAAAAGGTATTGTGTAATTGGGCTGGAGGAATCCCAGACACACACACAGCCTGGGAGAAGAGCTCCTGGGAAGCAGCCCTGCTGAGAGGAACCTGGGTGTTCTGGTGGGTGAGAAGCTTCCCAGGAGCCAGCAGTGTGCTCCTGCAGCTGGGAAGGGCGATGGGATCCTGGGCTCCATCAGCAGAGGGGTGGCAGCAGGGACAGGGAGGGGATTGTCCCTCTCTGCTCTGCCCTCCCCAGCTGGAGTCCTGTGGCCAGAGCTGGGGCCCCCAGTGCAAGAGAGATGTGGGGCTGTTGGAGAGGGGTCAGAGGAGCCACGGAGATGCTCAGGGGGCTGGAGCAGCTCCCCTACGGAGAGAGGCTGAGGGAGCTGGGCTGGGTCAGCCTGGAGCAGAGAAGGCTGTGGGGGGACCTCACTGCAGCCTCCCCGTCCCTGAAGGGAGCAGAGGAACAGGAGGGGAATCAGCTTGTTCAAGGGCAGAGACTGGCAGGACAAGGGGGCTGGAGTGAAGCTGGAGGAGGGAAGGGGGAGAGGAGATCTTAGGGGGAAGTTCTTTGCAGAGAGAGTGGTGAGGGGCTGGAAGGGGCTGCCCAGAGAAGGGGTGGGTGCCCCGTGTCTGGGGGTGTTCAAGGCCAGGTTGGCTGGGGCCCTGGGCACAAATAGAAAAGTAATAACCTAGGAGGAAACCACAAACCTAGAATTTACTATTTGAATGCTGCTTTTTATTTTCAATCAGAGCAACTGCTGACCAGCTGTACCAATCTGACCTGTTCACTAAGAATTGCACCAGGTAATGATATTTTTTTTTCCTCCTGGGGAGCCAAAGGGATTTAACCAAGGGAGCAATTAAAAAGCCCTGTGCAACCAGAACACCTGCAGACAGAGGGGTGAAAGGAACAGGCTGCACTTCCCACCTGCACAATTGTTTTTTCTTTTATTCTTTTCAAACAAATTGCTGATCCTTTTTTTTTCCTCTGAACATCCCCCCCTACAGCCTCCTCCTTCTCTAGGAAGCCAGACTTCTCCTTTCAGACTTCACCTCAGCCTTCTAATCCCCTCTTCCTCCAGAGCAATAGCTCCTCAATTAACTAACTGCCCCCCACGCCCACACCAGGTCCTCCTAACCTGCCAGCAGAAGCAATACACTTTGTTTTTCCCAGCTGAGCACTTTCCCAACATCCCAAATTTGTCTGGCTGTGGCAATATCAAAGGCTCTTCTCACAGGTCATTTCTGATTGAGCAGGAACCACTCCCCCATGTACCTACCCCTGTCTCCCTCCATCAGCACAAAGCTAACGTGACCAGGTGAATATACCATCTCATCAGGGAATCACAGGGGTTGGAAGGGACCTGCAGAGCCCATCGAGTCCAACCCCATCTCCCCTCTGTTAAACACCCCCAGGGGTGGGGACTCAGCCCCCTCCCTGGGCAGCCTGTGCCACAGCCCCACAACTCTGCCAGGGAAGAACTTTGCCCTCCCAGCTGAGCTGACCCTGCCCTGGGGCAGCTTGAGCCCACTGCCCCTCGTCCCATCTCCTGTCCCCTGGCTGCAGAGACCATCACCCACCTCTCTGCACCCTCCTGGCAGGGCAGGGGAGGTGGGGAGAAGGTCTCCCCTCAGCCTCCTCTTCTCCAGGCTCAACACCCCCAGCTCCCTCAGCTGCTCCTCACAGGATTTGCCCTCCAGCCCCTTCCCCAGCCTGGTTGCCCTTCTCTGGACTCGCTCCAGTCCCTCCATGTCCTTCTGGGAGTGAGGGGCCCAGAACTGGACCCAGCACTCGAGGTGCAGCTTCCCCAGTGCCCAGTGCAGGGGCACAATCCCCTCCCCAGCCCTGCTGGCCACACTATTTTTGACAAAAGCAGTGCTAGCACATTTCTGCCAGCACATTAAGCACCATCACGTGCATCTAATCCTACAACAAAAGCTGCATCAAGACTGCCCTGTAAAAACAACAGGGTGTTTGGCGTTGCATCTGCTTTTCGCTTTGCCCTGTGGTTTTACCCTGTGAAATAACCCTCCCTTCTGGCTCTAGAGCTCTTGAATCACAAGGTTTACAAGTCAGCCTAACCTGGTGTCAAGCTTGAACTCGGCGAGCTTACTTCTGAGCTCATCTCTGGTCATTCTGTTGATGTAACCATTGGTCATGGCGATCTCCTTGTACACGGGGTCGCTGAAGTCATTCAGAGGGGTGGTTGAGCTCTTCCCGTTAGCCTCCCGATCGCTGGCCCCACAGTGCTGCCCAGCCTAGGGGAGAGAGTGTGGGAAATGCTGAGAAATGTTGCTTTTGCCAGCTGAAAAGGGTTGTTCTATTTTTTTTTTCCACTGACTTGGGAAGTAGAGGACTCAGGCTGCCTCATCTAGGCTGTCCTCCTCCATCAGCACAAAGCTGACATGACCAGGTGAATATACCATCTCATCACAGAATCACAGGGGTTGGAAGGGCATAAAATAAGGGGGAAAAAAAGGATAGATGAGGTGCTCAGGGATATGATTTAGTTTAGGATGAGAATGGTTGGACTTGATGATCTTCAAGGTCTTTTCCAACCTTGGGATTCTGTGAACACTGTTAATGTAGTTGTGCTGTCGGTTGTGTTAAAAGAATTATGGCAAAATCTCTCTCTCTGCTATAAGATAAAGATGATCCTGGGCAATGAGATATGGGATTAAATCATGACTAAGGTCATGGGTTGGAACCTAAGGAAATCCGGCTCCACAAACAGGCTTGGGCAATGCTGAAGTTACCAGGTGATTTATGGGGGAAGGGGGGTTATAATGGGACTCAGTCTTGAATTGCTTTAAGGTTCCATCTCAGAGGAAACAGCCCTCAGGAAGGTGCTGCTGCAGAATTCAAGCTGACACCTGTATGGAGCTTTGACTTCCTTCAACCCTAGGCCTGTGTGCCCATTTAAGCCCCACTACTGGGCAGTAAAGATAAAGGTAAGCATCTGCAGGTTCCCATTTGACTTCAAAGAGCCCAGACAAAAGGGATACACAAGAGTTAAATGCTTTGTAAGGGAACTCAGGACCCTGACAGACATGAAGGCGCCTGGGTTGAGCCCATACATTTTGGGAAAAAACCTTAATCTATAAAGAGGGGAGGGATTTCAGACGGGAATATGGTATAAAAACGCTACAAACTCTGACCAGAAGTGTGCCTGCTTTGCCAGGTCACCCACTCTTGCAAGAAGGTGTCATAAATTACTGCTTCATTAGTATGTCCACCACGAGTCCTTTCTTAGGACCTTGGGCATTTCTACCAAGAGGAACCCAGAGGTCGCTTGAGGGGGGCAGAACAAGGCGGCAGAGTCCCAAAACCCACACCTCGCCTGGACTCCAGCGGGTGGGCGAGCAACTCAATCAATTCCGGCACCCGCTGGGCTCCACCGCCTTCCTCAGGCTTCCCTGAGGTTCCACAAGCAGAGCAAAGCCCTGCTAATACGCGGGGGGACTGAAGTCATGCCAAGGAGCAGCTCTGAGGGGCTGAACCCGCCTCAGGACGGGAGGAGCGGGTTCCTCAGGAACCCGCCTCAGGAACCCGCCTCAGGACGGGAGGAGCGGGTTCCTCAGGAACCCGCCTCAGGAACCCGCCTCAGGACGGGCCGGTGGTAGGCGGGAGCTCCGCGGGCGCCCAGCCCGTGAGGCGGCCGAGGCGCACGGCCCCGCCGAGCACACCCCCCGCTAAGCCAGGAGGGAAAGACCCAAGGCGCTTTTGACACCCCCCCTGCGCCGTTATTCTCAGCCGCGGCGGGGCCAGGCTCCCCGAAAAGCGCTGCGGCAGCCGCCGGGGCTCGGGGGGGGGGGGAAAGGGCTGGTGGGACCCCGCGGTAACGCCGCTCTCAGCCCGGGAAGCCCGGAGGAAGCCTGAGGCGAGCGGGTCCCGCCGGCTCTGCGCATGCGCGGGGGAAGGCGGCGGGCCTTGGCGGCTGCGCTATGCCCGGCGGGCCAAGCAGCCCCTGGCCCTGGCCCTGGCCCCAGCCCCGCTCCCGGCCCCAGCCGAGCCGCCTCAGCGCACTCACCGGCGGACGAGCAGCGGGCGGCGGCGCGTCGCCGGGGATAACCCGCGGGCCGGTCTCCTCAGGCTTCTCCATGGCGGCGGCAGCGGCCCGTGGAGGGGCGGGGGGAGCGCCGAGCCCGCCCCTGGGCGGGGGGAGGCGCCGCGGCTGCCGCCTCAGCGCTCGCCGGGCTGGTCCGGGCTGCCACAGAGCGGGGCGGGCGCTGGGCCCGCGGCTCCCGCCGTCCCCGCCCTCGGTAACGGGTCTCCGCGGGCGTGAGGCACTCGCGGCCCGGCCCCCCTCGGCCCCGCCCGGCCCGGCGCCGCATCCCGCCGCCGCCCTGCTCTTCCCCGGCGGCGCCTCAGCCCTCCCGCCCCCGGCCCTCCGCCTCCCTGCGCGGGTTTGCTCCTGCGTGCGGGTCCCAGGAGCTTTCTGGAAGCTCCAGCCACGTCGCGGGGCATCCCAAGGGCACGGCTGGGGCCCCCACGGGCTGTGGGTGGCCAGAGCCCGGCTGCCTGAGCCAGGCTGCTGGCCCCCAACCTCACCCTGCCCAGGGGAGCCCCCCTGTGCTCCTCTGGCCTGGAGCATCTCCCCTGTGAGGAAAGGCTGAGTGAGCTGGGGCTGTTCAGCCTGGAGAGAAGACTGAGGGGGGACCTAATTAATGTTTATAAATATCTTAAGTATGGGATGCAGGGGGAATTGGCCAACCCCTTTTCGGTGTCTGGGAGGACAGGACAAGGGGCGATGGGCTCAAGTTGGAGCACAGGGAGTTCCACACAAACATGGGGAAGAACTTTTCCCCAGTGAGGGTGAGGGAGCCCTGGGACAGGCTGCCCAGGGGGTGTGGAGTCTCCTTCTCTGGAGATATTCAAGACCGTCTGGATGCCGACCTGTGCAATATGAGCTGGGGAGCTGCTTTGGCAGGGGGGTTGGACCCGATGATCTCTCGAGGTCCCTTCCAACCCCTGTGATTCTGTGCTCCTCTTCAGGTCCCTTGATCCGCAGCCACACATGGGATGAGAGACACAAGAGCCCTAGGCTCTTCTTGGCCAGGCGAAGGTGAAGGAAGGTCTCTCTGTCCATCACCAGTCAGGTTTCTGCTGGTTCTTCCCACAGTCTGGGCACATCCTCAGAGCCTTGCTCAGCGATGGCCAGTGACACACACATGGCACCCACCTGACACAAGCACCCCCATCCCTCTGCATCTGTCAGACTCTAAATAGCCTGGCACCTCCCTGGGGTTGGGCTGGATGATCTCTTGAGGTCCCTTCCAACCCCTACAGCTCTCTACTGGGGCCCAGCTGCCTGCACTGTCCTGCCTCCCACCTCACACCAGCACCTTGCTGTGGATGCCACTGCCCCTTCCCCAGACCTTGGGGCTGCTGCAGAGCTCTGTCTCGCCTTCACCCCCAGATTTGTGTGGTGAGGGAAGTGTGGCCACGCACAGCAGCTCAGGGCCATGTGAGAGGGGCGAGTTCTCTAGGAGAGCTCTCTCTGAAACCCACTGAGCTGGGCTCACAAAGCCCCTCAGCGCTGCAGGGGAAATCTGTTTTGCACTGGGAATGGTTCAGGGCTGCAGGCTCGGATTCATTCAGTGCCAGATCTCTTTATGATTTTATGAATAACTTGCTAGCAGTGCTCCTAAAAGCTCTGTCTTCTAGATTCACAGAGCTGTAGGGGTGCGAAGGGCCCTCCAGAGCCCATGGGGTCCAACCCCCTGCCAAAGCAGGGTCCCTAGGACAGGGCAGGGCTGGAATCTCTCCAGAGAAGGAGACTCCACACCCCCTGGGCAGCCTGTCCCAGGGCTCCCTCACCCTCACCGGGAAGAAGTTCTTCCCCACATTGGGGTGGAACTCCCTGTGCTCCAACTTGAGCCCATCACCCCTTGTCCTGTCCCCACAGCCACTGAGCAGAGGCTGCCCGTGTCCCCCTGTGTCCCACCCTTCAGCTATTGATCCCCATTGATCAGCTCCCCTCTCAGTCTCTTCTCTCCAGGCTGAACAGCCCCAGCTCCCTCAGCCTTTCCTGGCAGGGGAGATGCTCCAGGCCCTTCATCCCCTTGGCAGCCTCCGCTGGACTCTCTCCAGGAGACCCCTGGCTGTTCTGTCCCAGGGAGCCCAGCACTGGGCACAACACTCCAGGTCTGTGTTGAGGAGCCCTCAGCTCTACCATCAGGCACAAACCCTTCCAGAAGCAGGCTCCCTGGAGGCACAGGAGGAGGAACACCAAATCACACAGCCCAGGCTTCTCCTTGAGACTGAGATCACTTTTATTTTCAGTTGTTTTTGGCGAGGACGTGTGGGTGAGTGTGGGTCTGGTGCGTGTGTGGGCCTGGGCATGCATGTGTGTGTGCGTGTGTGTGCGTGGAGTCCTGCCCAGTGATGTGGAGAACATGAGTTCCTGCAGTCACAGTCCATGAACTGAGCCATGAAGCACGTGATGGGTGCTACACCGAGGCCTCTTCTTGTGCTTACTGCCATCCCAAGGGTGCAGGAGGAGCTGAGCGCCAGGCTCTGGGTCTCCAGGAGCGAGGTGCTGCTTTCCACCTCACTTGGTGAGCTCCTGAATACCATCTGCAGTTCCCTTTAGTACAAGCCTGCCTGTCTCCTCACAGCAGGGAGCCCCTGCTGCCCTGTCAAGTAGTAACCACCTCAGAGGTAAGGAGGGGAAGAGCACAGGGACCCCATGTGAACTCCAGTGCTACAGCCCAGCACGTCTCAGCTTCCTGGCACTGAGGTTTTCCCAGCCACTGTGGGGCTGCAGCACGGGGGATGCTGCAAGGGAGATGCTTCTGCAGCCCCCACCTGCTCTGAGAGAGCACAAGGCAGGGTAAATCCCACCCTGGGCTCTGCTTCTGTTTCAAGTTGAATCGCCTGAGCTCAGAGCAGAGAGAGAGAAGGCAGGAAGAACAGCACTGCCAGGAAAGGAGACTAACCCTAAAGCACCTTGGCTTCGTGGCAGTTGGAAAGGATCTGAATTCTCTGCTCTTTCTGCCTTTAGCTCAGGTAAAGCTGAGGTGTCACATCGCCCAGGACCCTCAGCCTGGACCAGAGGCCTCTGAGTACCCGAAGATGAGCTGGATGTGCAGCTTCGTGCTCCCTCTCCCTCCCCAGATCTGCGTGCTGCTTTAGGGACGTGCGACTTGCTGTGCTCCACAGAGCCAGCAGAAGGCAGAGCTGCTTTCCTGGGAGCTTCACTTGGACGGATGCAGGATGGAATCCCAGGATTTGCTTCAGAGCATGACACAAGGTACTCCAAGGCCTGGTTCCAGGTGCTCAAAGTCCTTCCAAGCCTGTTTGCACCTGTTTCAGTAAGAAATTTAACTGGTCAACAAGGGGTTTGGAAACCAGTAAGCAAAACCAGTGCAGTCCTCTTGAGAGAAGTAGGTACCTAGAGCCAGGAGATCCTCCTATTCCAAAGGGGTTAAACTCACTGTCAGCTCTGCAGGGAGACAACTGATGCCCTGGTCCTTCCTGCCCTCTTCCCAGGCTTTCCACAAAGGCTGCAGCGTGCTCTGCAGAGCCCTCAGGCCCTTCAGGAGGGAGCAGCTCTCCAGGGTCAGTAACTCTCCAAGCAGGGTAAAGCACAGGCGTAGAATACATGCTCTGAACTCGGTGTCTCTGCTCTTAGGGCGCTGCTTTCCAGCCCTCATTCCTTGTGGCTTCACCTAGGAAAAATGCCAGATCCTTCAAAAATACAGGGCCCTCATCCCCAGAGGCTCGGGGATGGTAAGTGGGGTCTAAGAGGCAGGAGCTCAGCAAAGGGACACTGTGTGCAGAAGGTTCCAGAATTCCTCCTCAGAAAGGAACTGTCAGCCACGTGGCTTGGCTCTCCTGCAGGGATCTCCCACCCAGTGCCTGCAAAGGGGAGACCCCTGGGAACTGCATAGAAAATCAAATGGCTTTTGCATATAAAAGAAAAGAAGAGATAACAAATGAAAACACAGTTAAACCAGTTACCAAACAGACCCAAAACCAGTCCCAACTAGACCAGTCCCCATACTGCCACGCTCCCGGCGTTCCAGCTTCAGCAGACCAAGTGCCACCACCAAAGGCCAGGTGATGCTGTGCCCCTGCTGAGGTGACAAGCCCTGGCAGGAGGGCTGCAGGCCCCAAGGAGCAGGCTGTAAGATGTTTGCTCCATCCTCTTCCACTGCTCAGGCATCCCAGACCAGATGGGCACACTGGACAAAGGATTCCAGTTTGGGGGGTTCTTTACAACGTGGTTTCACAGCAACGAAGCGCTAGTTTCTTCCTAAGGAGGATGGAAAGAGAGAGGTGAGTAGCAGCAGAGAGAGGAGGAGAAGGTCCCCCAGCTCAGGAGGTGATGGTAGGGAATGATTTAACCTACGTTCAGACCATCCCAGGGCCCTCGGTGCCTCGTGGGCAGTGAGATTTGGCAATCTCCTAGCACTACTCCCAACACCAACTGAAGATCTCTGTGACATCTCCCCTCCTTTCTGCTCCCTGCAGCCACCACAGGCAGTTTCTAGCCCCCAGTTTACCTACAGCAGCACAACCAGTTAATGCTTCTTGGTGATGTAAGGTGGGTCCAAACACCCACTGCCAGAGGTGGGGGGTCAGCACAGGACTCACACAGAGTCACCAGGTTGGAAAAGCCCTTTAAGCTCGAGTCCAACCATTCCCATCCTGTGCTAAACCATATCCCTGAGCACCTCATCTCCCCTTTTTTAACCACACCCAGGGATGGGGACTCTTCCTGAGCCCCAGCTCTGCCCCAGCTGGGACCTTACCCCGAAGAGAGGCAAAGCTGGCTGAGCTGCCAGCTTTTATTTGGCAGCTCTGCCCCCTGAAGTGAGGCACAGTGGCTTGATTTCTTCCCTGCAGTGTCCCACCAGACTGGATTCTGCGTTTCCCAGTGCCAAAGGGGCTGTCTGCAGCCCTGCACACAAGGCTGGTGTCTGAAGGACCAGTGAACAGCAGCCAGTCCCAGTGGGATGCTGGGATGCACTGCCTGTTGACCAGTATCACCCATCCCAGGTCTGGGGGAGAGGGGCTCTGCCCCATGCCCACCATCACAGTCCCAAGGGTTGGGAGCTGTACATTAATGCAAACATTTTCAGTCCCTCCTCTCTCAGAGCAACTCCAGCACCTGAGGAAGGGATCCCAGCTCGGGACCTGCCTGCTTCCCATCCTGGATCCACCCAGAGCAGGACTCTACACTCCAGTTCCTGGGGCTCAGCTGTCTTAAAAGATGGGGCCCTGGGCACCCTTGTGTAGCTCCAGGCCTGGAGGTTGGTGGCCCTGCCTGTGGCAGGGGGTTGGAGCTCTGTGCTCCTTGGGGTCCCTCCCAGCCCAGCCCAGAGCCCTCAAACCCACCTGGCCAGGAGAGAAACCAGTGCTCAGCCTGCCCTTGCCCACATCTGGCCCAGGGGGAGGACAGCTGCCCATGAAGCACCCTGAGGGGTGCAGGGCCAGCACAACACAGCCCACTGCTTCACTAGATCTCACACAAAGACACCTGGGTGGCTTCAGGAGGAGGACCCAACCCCAGGCATCTCCTGCTTGAGTGGCCACCATGCAAGGAGAGTACCCACCATGGCAACTCCAGAGCATCCAGATGTGTCAGCTCATGGGCTGTTGGGATAAAGGAAGGCAGGATGGGTGCCTGGGGGCACACCAACTGCCTGTCCTCCATCCCTCCATGATTACACCATGGCTTTACCACTCCAGATGTGAACACACTAGGCAGGAACCACATCCCAGCCTGCTCCTCCTCTCACTCTGCCAGCCAGAGCCAGATCCTGCTGTGTGGGACACAGCCAACTCTTTAGCAGCAGAGCAACGTTCCCAGCATCACCCCCCTCCCCAAAAAAGCCTCGGCCAACTGCCCCAAAACTCACTTGTCCAGGAAGAAATGCAGGGAATCCCACTCCAGCTCATGTCAAGAGACTTTCCTTCAAGCAGGTCTGAATTAAATGGTACCAAGAACATTTTTACATTCATCATGAGATCCAAATGGGTTTTCAACACACGATCAATGGGTCCACAGAAACCTATCCCCAGTGCTTCTTCCCCTCTGGCCAGCAGCCCTGCCATCCACAGCCATCAGCTCAGCTTCATGCCTTCTTGGTGTCCCCCACCTCCAGATGACTGCATCCACGAGGTTCCCCCTGCCCAGCCTGGGAGCTGCCCTCGTCCCACAGCGTTTCAGAGTCCAAAATCCCATCGATTCCCAGTCAGCATGCAACTCCAGAACCGGAGAGATGGGAGCACTGCAGAGCATCAGCCGTGTTCTGCCTGGTGGAAAACCTTTGGCACCAGCACTGACAGTTTATCTGGAGGAGGAAAGGAGAAGGAGTCATGTAGTGGGAGCAGTGGGGTTCCCAGGGCATGTGGGGAATGACCTAAGGGACACAGAGTTGTCTCTTGGCTTCTAAATAAGGAGGGTGAGGTCTTTAAAACTAACACTGGCCTTTCTGAGAGCACCAGCTCTGCTGCCAGCAGAGTGGCTGTGAAACTGGGACACGCTTGTCAGATGCTGTGGAATCAGAGTCACAGACTCACCAGGTTGGAAAAGCCCTTTGAGATCTTGGAGCCCACCCATCCCTGTCCTGTGCTGCCCCAGATCTCTCAGCACCTCATCTCCCCTCTGTTAAACACCCCCAGGGGTGGGGACTCAGCCCCCTCCCTGGGCAGCCTGTGCCACAGCCCCACAACTCTGCCAGGGAAGAACTTTGCCCTCCCAGCTGAGCTGACCCTGCCCTGGCACAGCTTGAGCCCATTGCCCCTCGTCCCATCTCCTGTCCCCTGGCTGCAGAGACCCTCGCCCACCTCTCTGCACCCTCCTGGCAGGTGGTGGCACCTTCCTCCTTGGCAGTCATCAACCCTTGTCTATGCAGAGTCCCAAACAAGCTGACCCAGCTGAGGGTGGCCCTGCCTGGAGCAGGGGGTAGACAGAGACCTCCTGAGGTCCCATTCTACCCAAACCTACCCACGATTGTGTGACCTCCTGGCCTGGCCTGGCCTGCCCACTGTGCATTTCTTCTGAGCCACCACACAGCTCAGGAAACACCTCAACCTGCTTGACTGTGCCTCCTGTCCTTTGAGAGGGGCTCCTTCCCTTTCCTTTTCCCTTCCTTTCCCTTTCCTTCCTCCTTTCCTCCCTCCTTTCCTTCCTTCCTCCCTACCTTCCTTTCCTTCCTCCCTTCCTCCCTCCTTTCCTTCCTCCCTTCCTCCCTCCCTCTTTCCCTTCCCCTCCCTCCCAGTAAATCTCTCAGTTGGGGGCAGGTTCCCGGTGGGCTCTGGGGGTCCTGCTCTCAGCTCTCACTTGGAACAAGGGCTGATCACAGCAGGAGTTGGGGGATAAACCAAGGCAACGTTCACTCGCTCGCTGCCGTTCCTGGGACAGACGATCTCCGTCAGCCCCTCCGGTCTGGGCTGACTCAGCAGTTCTCCTGGGGAGAAGACAAGAAGGAAAACGTTTAACAATTGGCAAAACAAGGTTCTTTTCACTAGTTTTGCTTTAAATATGCTTTACTCCTTGAGTAAAGGTCCATGACTGACACAGGGGAGCACTGCATGAGGGCGTCCTGGCCCCAAGCAGGTCTCATCCCTGTACCCATGGTGAGTGTCCTGCCCATCCCAGCCTGGAGCTGGGCTGCTCCACCCAAACGTGATGATCCATCTTTGCTGGCTCTGCTCTGAATCCCTGCACGCAGGCTTGAGGGCTCCTGGGGGATTGGCAGCACCTAGATGGAGCCTTAATGAGATGGAGTGTGTTAATTAGGCTTTGGGGCAGATGGGATGCAGCAGTTTATCTTCAGTCCCCAGGAAAGGGAAGCAGCTGACCTGGAGCATCAGCAGGTAATTGGTGGGCAGGGAAAGCTACAGACACAGACTGACTACTCACACCTGCAGCCATCCACACCCAAAAAGCTGTGCAAGCAGGTGAGGGGCTGGAAGGGGCTGCCCAGAGAGGGGGTGGGTGCCCCGTGTCTGGGGGTGTTCAAGGCCAGGTTGGCTGGGGCCCTGGGCAACCTTGTGTAGCTCCAGGCCTGGAGGTTGGTGGCCCTGCCTGTGGCAGGGGGTTGGAGCTCTGTGCTCCTTGGGGTCCCTCCCAACCCAGACCAGGCTGGGATTCTGTGCCACAAGACCCCTGCCATGACCACCTTCTTTGGCATGAACCAGACAGATGGTTTGAAAGCAGTGCCACAGGCATGATTTTGGCATCACTTTGGTATTTCTCCCCTAAGAAACTCTAAGTAGGACCTCAAACCACCACAGACACGTGTGATCAACCTGTTCTGAACCTGTATATCACCTCCTCTTCCATCCCTGAGCAGCTCTGCCCACTGCAGCTGTCCTGGATTGTGATTTCCAAGCTGGAAATACCCAGGAGCTGGAGGGACCCTGCTCCTCTGCAATGGCCAGCCAAACACAGCACAGCGTGCTGCTCTGAGCTGCCAGAACAGGATCCCAGACCCACCAGGGTGGAAAAGCCCTTTGAGATCTTGGAGCCCACCCATCCCTGTCCTGTGCTGACCCAGATCTCTCAGCACCTCATCTTCCCTCTGTTAAACACCCCCAGGGGTGGGGACTCAGCCCCCTCCCTGGGCAGCCTGTGCCACAGCCCCACAACTCTGCCAGGGAAGAACTTTGCCCTCCCAGCTGAGCTGACCCTGCCCTGGCAGCCTGTTTCCCTTCTCTTCTCCTCACCCCATCTCCCTTCTCACTTCCAGGGACAAGCACATCTAAACCCCCTTGGTGTTCCCAACACAAGAATACATCACCTGGTATCACAACAGCAGAGGGGAGGCTCAGCAGGGAACACACACACACACACACACAGAGGTCCCCTTCAGATGTACCCCACCTCTGCCTCCAGCACTTCCAGTGTCCCCCATGGCTTGAAGATCTGCCCTCCTCTCCCACCCACACCTAGCCTGGCAGCAGCAGAGCAGCTTTCCAAGCCACACAGCCACGTCTCCTGGACCAGGAGCATCGTGATGCCATTTGCAATTCCAAGTGGAACCTCTGCAGGGCAGCGTCCTCAATTAGGGGACCTGTCACACACCCCCCAAAAGCAGCATTGTGTCCCTCAAGCTCTGTGTCCTGGTGATTCCCAGGTTCCCAGCCCGAGGCTGGCTCCTCCTGGGAGCCTTGGGAAGGTGAGTCACAAAGCCAGGGCATCATTCCATGGAGCTGACATCCATTAGATGTGGAACCAGGAGCGCAGCACCACCAGCCTGTCCGTCCACACCTTCAGTCCCAGTTCCACCTCCCCGCTTGGGGAAGCCAGAGATGGAGAGTTCCCAAGCTGAGGAGATCGCCCCAGGGTAGAACAGAAGCCTGATGTGCAGGCAAACCCTGCTTCCTGAAGCTCTTCCCCCAGCCCTCCTGGTCTTTATGGCCTTACCTTTCCCTCCAGGTTGCCTTTGGGATAAAGCTCACCTCAACCTGTCCCCAGCTCCATCCACACCTTGTCCAGCCCCACCTCCTGTTCCCCCCACATGTACACGCTGCTCCCCAGGAGAAAGACTCATCTCACAGCTACTCTACAGGATCCACCACATTCCAGCTGGACAGAAGGTCACCTGCCCATCCTTCAGTACATCAGCACAGGCTGGGGGGAGCTGCTGGAGAGGAGCCCTGAGGAGAAGGACCTGGGGGTGCTGGTGGGTGACAGGGTGGCCATGAGCCAGCAGTGTGCTCTGGGGCTGAGAGAGACAATGGGATCCTGGGGGCATCAGGAGGAGTGTGGGCAGCAGGTCACAGGAGGGGATCCTCCCCCTCTGCTCTGCCCTGGCCAGGCCCCACCTGGAGTGTTGTGCCCAGTGCTGGGCTCCCTGGGACAGAACAGCCAGGGATCTCCTGGAGAGAGTCCAGCGGAGGCTGCCAAGGGGATGAAGGGCCTGGAGCATCTCCCCTGCCAGGAAAGGCTGAGGGAGCTGGGGCTGTTCAGCCTGGAGAGAAGAGACTGAGAGGGGAGCTGATCAATGGGGATCAATAGCTGAAGGGTGGCACACAGGGGGACATGGGCAGCCTCTGCTCAGTGGCTGTGGGGACAGGACAAGGGGCGATGGGCTCAAGTTGGAGCAGGGGAAGTTCCCCCCCAATGTGGGGAAGAACTTCTTCCCGGTGAGGGTGAGGGAGCCCTGGGACAGGCTGCCCGGGGGTGTGGAGTCTCCTTCTCTGGAGAGATTCCAGCCCTGCCCTGTCCCAGGGACCCTGCTTTGGCAGGGGGTTG
This sequence comes from Porphyrio hochstetteri, assembly GCA_020800305.1. Classification (NCBI taxonomy): domain Eukaryota; kingdom Metazoa; phylum Chordata; class Aves; order Gruiformes; family Rallidae; genus Porphyrio; species Porphyrio hochstetteri. The sequence continues at coordinate 1,908,101 of CM036913.1, read as the reverse complement.
GACCCCATGGGCTCTGGAGGGCCCTTCCAACCCCTGTGATTCTATGATTCCTATTCCTCCCAGTTAAAGAATGCCCCCCCACCATCCCACCACAGCGTTCTCCTCCCCTGGTCTGTGCAAACTGCTCCTCTCTGCAGCACAAGCCCATCACAGTGCTGAACCAGCCATTACTTCCTAAATCACACTTGACATCCCCTCTAAATGACTGCTTGGATGCCAAACACCACTTGGACACAGCTCCCCAGGCCCACCATCTCCTGGAGGCTTCAGAAACTTCACATCTGTATTCAGAAGTTATTCAAACTGCAGGAGATTAGGAATAAGAAGCCTCCAGGGCTGCAGGAAGGTGGGAAGGAGGAGATCAAACAAACTGCCTGGCACGTGGTGGCACTTGCTGGGTTTCACTGCGAGTTTAAAGGCGGCTGGAGCAGCTGTGTCTGCAGGACTTGCTCCATCCCCATGTACAGGCTGGCCAGTGGGTATTTTGATTGCACATTCCTTCAGGAGCATGTCACTGATTTTACTGGAAAGCCCAGTTTGCCTGGCCCCTCTGAGAGGCTGCCCTGTGACAGAGTGTGCATGACCCAGGAAGCACGTCCTCGTCTCGCCGTGCCCTTGCTTTAATGTCAACTTCCAGAGAAACCTCTGAGGTTCTAACCGACTCTCCAGCTGCTCTGTCTCAGAGCTGGGGGCTCAGGCAGCTGAGTTTCTGAAGAACAAACCCCAGAGGCAAGTCAGCATCCCTGAGATTACTCAGAGGATCACAGCATCACAGACCATCAGGAGTTGGAAGGGACCTCGAAAGCTCATCCAGTCCCACCCCTGCCAGAGCAGGGTCACCCAGACTAAATCCCACAGGGACACATCCAGGGGGGTTTGGATGTCTCCAGAGAAGGAGACTCCCCAGCCTCTCTGGGCAGCCTGGCCCAGGGCTCCCTCACCCTCACAGGGACAAAGTTCCTCCTTGTGTTCCCATGGAACCTCCTCTGCTCCAGCTGCACCCGCTGCCCCTTGTCCTGTGGCTGCCACCCCTGAGCAGAGCCTGGCTCCAGCCTCCTGACTCTCACCCTTCACACACTGACAGACAGTGCTGGGGTCACCCCTCAGGCTCCTCTTCTCCAGGCTGAAGGGGCCCAGCTCCCTCAGCCTCTCCTCATGAGGAAGGGGTTCCACTCCCTCCATCACCTTGGTGTCCCTGTGCTGGGCTCTTCCAAGGAGTTCTGCTCAGGACTGGGGAGCCTGAGTCCTACCAGCAAAGGCACTGCAGCACTGGGAACGTGCTGACCAAGACCTGATCTTCATGTGCATCTACATCCCAGTTCAGGTGACAGCAGGGAGGCACCCACCAAGCCCAGCTAAAAGCATCTCCAAACAGGCAGCAGATGCTTCACAAGATGCTCCTTTGCTGCCTCTTCATTTCTAATGGTGGAAACGGGGCAGAGGACCTGCCCCATGGCCACCTGCCCAGTGCTGGGGAAGAACTTCTTCCCAGGGAGGGTGAGGGAGCCCTGGGACAGGCTGCCCAGGGGGTGTGGAGTCTCCTTCTCTGGAGAGATTCCAGCCCTGCCCTGTCCTAGGGACCCTGCTTTGGCAGGGGGTTGGACCCCATGGGCTCTGGAGGCCCCTTCCCACCTCTACAGCTCTGGGATGCTGGGATTCCCAGAGCTGGACGTGCCCAGGAGCACAGCAGTGTTGCTGTACAACTGCTGGCCAAGCAGAGGTCCATCAGTCCTCCTGCCCCTGATGTTTGGAGATCAGGGTGGGATGCCTGTCTGGGTGTGTGCCAGCCCCATGGGTGCTGTGAAACACGCTCCACCCCCCTGCAGGAAACACAACTGGGAGCAGGGAGGGAGGCTGACAGCAAGGCCAGGCAGCTCCCTGCAGGGTGCTGGGTTACTCCACGCTGGCAGCCAGACAAGTCCAGCCCTGAGCCTGCTTGGCTGCCTGACAGAGAGCAGGGCTTGCACGCAGGGAGGATAAATCCCCCTCCAAGACCCTTTCCCTTCCCACAGCTCCTGCTGCGCCACAGGGTTCCCTGTTCATGTGTCACCCAACGGGGTGGGAGGCTCTGCTCCAGCCCAGCTCATCATCTCCTGTCTCCCAGAGCTGCCAGAACACATGGAGGAATCCCAGACACACACACAGCCTGGGAGAAGAGCTCCTGGGGAGCAGCCCTGCTGAGAGGGACCTGGGTGTTCTGGTGGGTGAGAAGCTTCCCAGGAGCCAGCAGTGTGCTCCTGCAGCTGGGAAGGGCGATGGGATCCTGGGCTCCATCAGCAGAGGGGGGGCAGCAGGGACAGGGAGGGGATTGTCCCTCTCTGCTCTGCCCTGGGAGGCCCCAGCTGGAGTCCTGTGTCCAGAGCTGGGGCCCCAGTGCAAGAGAGATGTGGGGCTGTTGGAGAGGGGTCAGAGGAGCCACGGAGATGCTCAGAGGGCTGGAGCAGCTCCCCTATGGAGAGAGGCTGAGGGAGCTGGGCTGGGTCAGCCTGGAGCAGAGAAGGCTGTGGGGGGACCTCACTGCAGCCTTCCCATAGACTGGTCTGGGTTGGGACGGACCCCAAGGAGCACAGAGCTCCAACCCCCTGCCACAGGCAGGGCCACCAACCTCCAGGCCTGGAGCTACACAAGGTTGCCCAGGGCCCCAGCCAACCTGGCCTTCAACACCCCCAGGGACGGGGCACCCACCCCCTCTCTGGGCAGCCCCTTCCAGCCCCTCACCACTCTCTCTGCACAGAACTTCCCCCTCAGATCTCCTCTCCCCCTTCCCTCCTCCAGCTTCACTCCATTCAGGTCTCAAACAGCTGTCAGAAGCACAGCTCACCAGAGAGGTCCAGGTCCCAGGACACCCCTCAGCTTGGCACCCAGTCATAGAATCCCAGATGGGTTGGGGTTGGAAGGGACCTCAAAGCCCATCTAGTCCCAACCCTGCCATGGGCAGGGACACCCTCACCAGCCCAGGGTGCCCAAAGCCCCATCCAACCCGTCCTTGAGCCCTGCCAGGGCTCCAGGGGCTCCCACAGCCTCTCTGGGCACCCTGTGCCAGGGCCTCCCCACCCTCAGAGTAAAGAATTCCTTCCTAATGTCTAACCCAACCCTGCCCTCTTCCAGCTTAAAAGTCCTCCCCCCTTCATCCAAGGGGGGCTGGAGAAGGTACAGCTTCTCCACCTGGCTGCTGGCTGGTTTGAGGTTCACCAGCTTGAGAACTTAGACAATCAAACCAAACCCATCACAGCCCAGGATGAGCTGAAGAGCCTCATGCAGAGATTTCCCCCTCCTCCCCAAGCCTGGGGAACAGCCTCACACATGCAGACTGCAGCAGATGAGGAATCAGGAGCCTTGGCAGCAGTTGGGGGAAGGAGATGCTGTCTCACACCGAGCCTGCCTCTACTCTGTGCCACTTCAATCTCATCTTCACCACTCAGGATGAAAGGGATGACCTGCTTCCTACAAACACTGCTGCATGTGATGGATGAGCTGCTTCTCCAGCACTGAGCACGGGGAGCTCTGCTCTGTACTGCTATGAATTATTAATACCCTCCTCAAGGCACAGCCTGCATGTCACGCACCAAACCTTCTCCAGAAGGTCAGAGCTCCACATTTCTCCTTGAGGAGAGGCTGGGGGAGCTGGGCTGGGTCAGCCTGGAGCAGAGAAGGCTGTGGGGGGACCTCACTGCAGCCTCCCCGTCCCTGAAGGGAGCAGAGGAACAGGAGGGGAATCAGCTTGTTCAAGGGCAGAGACTGGCAGGACAAGGGGGCTGGAGTGAAGCTGGAGGAGGGAAGGGGGAGAGGAGATCTGAGGGGGAAGTTCTGTGCAGAGAGAGTGGGGAGGGGCTGCCCAGAGAGGGGGTGGGTGCCCCGTCCCTGGGGGTGTTGAAGGCCAGGTTGGCTGGGGCCCTGGGCAACCTTGTGTAGCTCCAGGCCTGGAGGTTGGTGGCCCTGCCTGTGGCAGGGGGTTGGAGCTCTGTGCTCCTTGGGGTCCCTTCCAACCCAGGCCATTCTATGGGGAGGCTGCAGTGAGGTCCCCCCACAGCCTTCTCTGCTCCAGGCTGACCCAGCCCAGCTCCCTCAGCCTCTCTCCATAGGGGAGCTGCTCCAGCCCTCTGAGCATCTCCGTGGCTCCTCTGACCCCTCTCCAACAGCCCCACATCTCTCTTGCACTGGGGCCCCAGCTCTGGACACAGGACTCCAGCTGGGGCCTCCCAGGGCAGAGCAGAGAGGGACAATCCTTGGGGTCCCCCAGCCCAGTCTGGGATTCTAGGATTCACCATGAGTAGCCTCCTTGTCTGGCTTCATCACTACCTCTTCCACTGGGAATTCCATCCTTCTTCTCCCTGGGCAATGGGGAAGCTGGGAGCAATCCACCTCCACCAGTAAGGGACCAGAGCAGCACTGGAAGAAGGAGGTGACCAAAGATAAAGGACCACAGTGTAACTTCTCAGGAAAATCAGAGGGAGCACTGGAGAAAACCTGAGATAGAAAACAAAGCATCTTCCAAACTGCTGAGTGTTTTGCTGCCCTTCTACTATCTAAAAAGCTCCTTGGGTTGTGAGGCTGCACAGCAGCACATCCACAGGGCTGCTGTACAAAGCCATGAAAAATTGATTTGCTTCATTAACATTTTAGGACCTTATTAGCTCCAACCAAATTGACTGTCAAGGCATTTTAAGGGAGAGTCACGGTGTAATGAGCTCAGCACGAATTATCCTCATCCCAGAATAGAATCAGGCCTGTCACTGAGCACCCAAGCCCAGCATCTACCTTTGGGGTATTTTTAATTCCACCTCTTTCAGCTGTACCTGCTGTGAGAGCCTTCTGGTTCTGCTGGGCAGAGAGCTGGAGCTGACTCCAAACTGTGTGCTCCCCCCTCTGAGCACCCACCCCATCGCTCCACACCACAGCCAGGCCCAACGGCCTCAATTCCACCAGCCACGAGCCCAGCAGTGCCACCAGGGATGCCAAAGCTGGCACCCCCTGTCACAGAGTCACCAGGTTGGAAAAGCCCTTGAAGCCCAGGGAGCCCACCCATCCCTGTCCTGTGCTGCCCCAGATCTCTCAGCACCTCATCTCCCCTCTGTTAAACACCCCCAGGGGTGGGGACTCAGCCCCCTCCCTGGGCAGCCTGTGCCACAGCCCCACAACTCTGCCAGGGGAGAACTTTGCCCTCCCAGCTGAGCTGACCCTGCCCTGGGGCAGCTTGAGCCCATTGCCCCTCGTCCCATCTCCTGTCCCCTGGCTGCAGAGACCATCGCCCACCTCTCTGCACCCTCCTGGCAGGGCAGGGGAGGTGGGGAGAAGGTCTCCCCTCAGCCTCCTCTTCTCCAGGCTCAACACCCCCAGCTCCCTCAGCTGCTCCTCAGAGGATTTGCCCTCCAGCCCCTTCCCCAGCCTGGTTGCCCTTCTCTGGACTCGCTCCAGTCCCTCCATGTCCTTCTGGGAGTGAGGGGCCCAGAACTGGACCCAGCACTCGAGGTGCAGCCTCCCCAGTGCCCAGCCCAGGGGCACAATCCCCTCCCCAGCCCTGCTGGCCACGCTGGCTCTGACACAAGCCAGGATGCCCTTGGCCTTCTTGGCCCCCCGGGCACACTGCTGGCCCGTGTCCAGTTGGCCTCATGAGACACAGTGATGTAGATTTAGGTGAAGCCACCTGGCTGAAATCAAGAGATCAGTGGCCAACTCTTGGTCTCATGGGTCGAGCTGGTGTCTCCCACACAAGCACTGCTGGTGCACACAGCAGCTCTCCACTCACAGCCTGAGCTTCCCTATGCCAGGAGAGGAAGAGAATTGATTTCTGTTTCCAAACATCCCCCTTGGTTTGGTCTGAAGTACCTCTGTCATTACCAAAATAGCTGTCTGAGGCCTGAGAGAGCTGCTGGCTCTGCACTGCTCAGTGGTCAAGAACAAAGCTCTGCCTGTCCTTGTCCTCTCAAGAGCTTTGCAGAACCTTCTCCTCCTTGTCCCCTTTTCTAGTGGGGATGAGAACTGATTTTTCCCATCATGTTTAATTCCTCCTTTTTCAGTGATCCCTCAGCACTTCCAAACACGTCACCATTCCCCTCCAACCCCTCTCCTTCCCTGGGGTCTGGACAGAATCATACAGCATCACAGGGTGGGAAGGGACCTCAAGAGATCATCAGGTCCAAAGCAGGGTCCCTAGGAGAACCTAGGTGACAGCTAAGAGCTGTAACCCAAGCCAGTGACTGACTCCTGCTTCCAAACACCTTTTCCCCGTGGGAAACTGCTTCTTTATGACCTTCACAGGGTGTTTTACTACCTCAGCTGAAGCCAACTCCTACCACTCTTTATTGGGCCACCAGAACGCCTTCCAAGCCAGCGAGTCATGCAAGCTCTGAAACAATCCCTTCACTCCTTAACTCCTTCTGCCTGCTGAATGCCATCTGCTCTGGGGTTCTCAGTGCCCAAAAATAAACTGCAGCATCAGGCTTTGCTGTTTATAAACTGCTCCTGCAGCAGCCATGGTGGCTACTGAACCAGGAAGGAGGGGCTGGGAAGAGCTCAGCAGCCATCCAGGGAGACCACAGCACTGCCAGGAGAACATTTCACTGCTCCATCATCTCTTCTACCTTCCCTGCACCTTCCCAGGAGCTGCCTGATCCACCATGGCACTCCAGGACAGAGTTTGGCTCATTTCTGGCCCCATAACCACTTGTGCTGCCAACCTCCACTACTTCCAGCTTTCTTCCAGGTGGAGGACTCTGAGGTACCTACTGCACCTGTAACACAGCCCTGGTCCCCTCTGCTGCAGATGTTTCACTGTCTCACCTGGTTTACAAGCTGACTGGCTCTTCTCATGCCCAGCACAGATCCCCTTGGAGGGATCTCTCCTGGGAAGAGATCACCTTCATTCTTCCCAGGGATTTACTTGCACTGATCCAAAAGGACATTGTCAGACCCCCAGAGTGAGGACAACTGGGACCAGAAAAGCAGGACCAGGCAGGATCTTTGCTCTCAAAGGCTGTTCAGGGCTGGAGTTCAGGCTCCAACCAAGGTCAAGACATGGCTCTTGCCAGGAAAGCAGGAGGAGAAGACAGCATCTTCCAGAGCTATTCAGATCACACACTGCTTTAGACAGCATGCTTCCCATAATACAACAACAGAGCAGCAGCCAAACAAGGAAGATCAATCACCAACTCCCACAGAACACCCTTAGAAGCCAAGAGCATCACCCCCTCTGTGTTGTGCTCTGTCCAGCAGCAGAGGTTGTTCTGAGATGCAGGAGGCCCTGGTAGGCCACCAGTGTAGCCAGAGGAGTTTGAAAGGGGAACAGCAGGGAGGCTGGACTAAGGGAGCCTTTCCTTCCCTCCATCCCAGCAAATGTCCTCTCTGGGAGGGGAAGAATCCAGCAAAGCACAGTCCTGCTGGCTGAGCCTGTTTGCACACACAAGGATCTTGCACACTCAGTGCTGGTGGAAACACATCCCACAGCCCCCAACTTCAGCAGAGCCAGAGGCACCTGCAGCCCTTCTCCAGGACCTGGCTCCCCTCCTCCAACTCCTGCAAGCCAAGAGAAGGGTCCTCCAAGCAAGGCAGAGCTTTATTAAAAATGACTTCTGATGAAAAAGGAGATTTAAATCCTGTTGTAACGATGATGGGATTATCCACATCACGCTGTGTTACACAACAGGGGATAAAGCAGCACGGAGCAAGAGGCCAAACTGCCTCTGCACCAGACACAGCTGCATGGGCAGGTCCTGGTCCCAGAGCTCTGGTGGGGCTGAGCACACTCCGTGCATCCCAGAGAAGGAGAGTGATGCTCAGAGCCTGTGTGACCCAAGAGCTGGGGAGCTGGCGGTGTTTGGGCCTGGCCATGGGTGTGCCACACACCAAGAGTTTGTCACCCTGTATCAGCACTAACTGGAGCTGTGAGAACTTCACTCAGAATCCCAGACCCACCAGGGTGGAAAAGCCCTTGAAGCCCATTGAGTCCAACCGTCCCTGTCCTGTGCTGACCCAGATCTCTCAGCAACTCATCTCCCCTCTGTTAAACACCCCCAGGGGTGGGGACTCAGCCCCCTCCCTGGGCAGCCTGTGCCACAGCCCCACAACTCTGCCAGGGAAGAACTTTGCCCTCCCAGCTGAGCTGACCCTGCCCTGGGGCAGCTTGAGCCCATTCCCCTTGTCCCATCTCCTGTCCCCTGGCTGCAGAGACCATCGCCCACCTCTCTGCACCCTCCTGGCAGGGCAGGGGAGGTGGGGAGAAGGTCTCCCCTCAGCCTCCTCTTCTCCAGGCTGAACACCCCCAGCTCCCTCAGCTGCTCCTCAGAGGATTGCTGCAACATCCCAGCAATCTGCTGAGCAGGAATTCCTTTCTTTTGAAATTTGGAGTGGACAGAAATGTTCAGCAGGTGACAGGGGAGGTGATGCAGGCCTTGCTCTGGAGATGCAGGCCTCGCTCTGGTGATGCAGGCCTCGCTCTGGTGATGCAGGCCTCGCTCTGGAGATGCAGACCTTGCTCTGGAGATGCAGGCCTCGCTCTGGAGATGCAGACCTTGCTCTGGAGATGCAGGCCTCGCTCTGGTGATGCAGGCCTCGCTCTGGAGATGCAGGCCTCGCTCTGGAGATGCAGGCCTCGCTCTGGAGATGCAGGCCTCGCTCTGGTGATGCAGGCCTCGCTCTGGAGATGCAGGCCTCGCTCTGGTGATGCAGGCCTCGCTCTGGAGATGCAGACCTTGCTCTGGAGATGCAGGCCTCGCTCTGGAGATGCAGGCCTTGCTCTGGAGATGCAGGCCTTGCTCTGGTGATGCAGGCCTCGCTCTGGTGATGCAGGCCTCGCTCTGGAGATGCAGGCCTTGCTCTGGAGATGCAGGCCTCGCCAGGTCCTTTTGCCCAGCTCTGTGGCAGTGTGGGAGGGGAATGAAGCTTCCACATGCTTTATCCTCCCTACAGATCCCTCAGATCCATGTACCCCAACCTGCACTGCCTGGGGTTTTGGGTAGGGGGTCCTGCTCACGCTGGGGAAGCAGAAGCCTGTGACCAAGCACTGGTGACATTCCATGCCAGCTTTAACAAGGAGAAGGGAGTCATTTCTCAGGGGACCATGCGTGTGCCTGGGGGGGCCCTGCAGACTCCGAGGTGATCCCTCCTGGATTTTGGGCAGGATTTTAACCCATGTTTGCTTCCCTAAATAATTCAGCTCAGCAAGTGGCTGCTGTGGTCAGCTCGGAGCCTTCCTGGGGCTGAAATAAATGCTCAGGAGCTGAGTCTCATGTGCATCATTTCCCAAGCAGCGTGTTTGTGCCTCAAAGGCTCAGCCAAAACAAAGACTTTTTTGGATGAAAGAGAAGTTTGGGAACCTTCCTTTGGGATCAGAAGGGAAAATAAAATACCATTCTCTGTCATCTCTTGTTAGAGGAAGCTGGCACCGGGCTTTTGAAGCCGCCTGGGTTATTTTTAACTTGTTCCTTGTCCTCCTTTGAAAGAAGTCCCATCTTTGTTCTGCAGCAAAACAGAGTCTAGTGCATGACATACATCTACAGATGCTCCTTTCTGAGTGCCTGCAGTGAAGCTCATGTTAAGAAAATTGGCCCCACAAGGCAAGACCAGGCTCAAGTTAGTGACTTGTACAGGTTCTGATTAACACAACCTAAAAATACCCCCAAACCACAGAGGTGAAGAGGATGTGGTGAGAGGAGATGGACTCGGCCTTGGTGAGGCCTCACCTCGAGTGCTGGGTCCAGTGCTGGGCCCCTCACTGCAAGAAGGACATGGAAGTCCTGTGTGGCCCAGTCCTGGTTGGTAACAGGGTACTTAGAGCTCAAGGAAGTCTGTGTACAAGACACCAGTGAAACCAGAGGTACGACTGGTCCCCACACGAATTCCCACTGCACATACAGCTGTCTCCAGACTTTGGTGCCAGTGAGACACCATCTCCCCTACACTGTCCTCCTAGGATTTGGGTGGGGCCTGTTAACACCCATCGCCCCTGCCATCACTCCCCCCTCCAAGACCTCGAAAGAGTTATTGGCTATCAGCGTTATTGGCTATCAGAGTTATTGGCTATCAGAGTTACTGGCTATCAGAGTTACTGGCTATCAGAGCTCTCTGATATCTGGCTATGAGAGTTATTGGCTATCAGAGCTATTGACTATCATAGTTATTGGCTATCAGAGCTCTCTGATATTTGGCTATCAGAGCTATTTGCTACAAGAGTTATTTGCTATCAGAGTTATTGGCTATCAGAGCTATTGGCTATCAGAGTTAGTGGCTATCAGAGTTATTGGCTACCAGAGTTATTTGCTATCACAGCTCTCTGATATTTGGCTATCAGAGTTATTGACTATCACAGCTATTGACTATCAGAGCTCTCTGATATTTGGCTATCAGAGTTATTTGCTATCAGAGCTCTCTGATATTTGGCTATCAGAGTTATTGGCTATCAGAGTTATTTGCTATCAGAGCTATTGACTATCATTGACTATCAGAGCTCTCTGATATTCGGCTATCAGAGTTACTGACTATCAGAGCTATTGACTATCAGAGCTCTCTGATATTTGGCTATCAGAGTTATTGACTATCAGAGTTATTGGCTATCAGAGCTCTCTGATATTTGGCTATCAGAGTTATTGGCTATCAGAGTTCTTGGCTATCAGAGCTCTCTGATATTTGGCTATCAGAGTTATTGACTATCAGAGCTCTCTGATATTTGGCTATCAGAGTTATTTGCTATCAGAGCTATTGACTATCAGAGCTCTGATATTTGGCTATCAGAGCTATTGACTATCAGAGCTCTCTGATATTCGGCTGTCAGAGTTATTTGCTATCAGAGCTCTCTGATATTTGGCTATCAGAGTTATTGGCTATCAGAGTTATTTGCTATCAGAGCTCTCTGATATTTGGCTATCAGAGTTATTGGCTATCAGAGTTATTTGCTATCAGAGCTATTGACTATCATTGACTATCAGAGCTCTCTGATATTCGGCTATCAGAGTTACTGACTATCAGAGCTATTGACTATCAGAGCTCTCTGATATTTGGCTATCAGAGTTATTGACTATCAGAGTTATTGGCTATCAGAGCTCTCTGATATTTGGCTATCAGAGTTATTGGCTATCAGAGTTATTGGCTATCAGAGCTCTCTGATATTTGGCTATCAGAGTTATTGACTATCAGAGCTCTCTGATATTTGGCTATCAGAGTTATTTGCTATCAGAGCTATTGACTATCAGAGCTCTGATATTTGGCTATCAGAGCTATTGACTATCAGAGCTCTCTGATATTCGGCTATCAGAGTTATTTGCTATCAGAGTTATTTGCTATCAGAGCTCTCTGATATTTGGCTATCAGAGTTATTGGCTATCAGAGTTATTTGCTATCAGAGCTATTGACTATCATTGACTATCAGAGCTCTCTGATATTCGGCTATCAGAGTTACTGACTATCAGAGCTCTCTGATATTTGGCTATCAGAGTTATTGGCTATCAGAGCTCTCTGATATTTGGCTATCAGAGTTATTGACTATCAGAGCTCTCTGATATTTGGCTATCAGAGTTATTTGCTATCAGAGCTATTGACTATCAGAGCTCTGATATTTGGCTATCAGAGTTATTTGCTATCAGAGCTATTGACTATCAGAGCTCTCTGATATTCGGCTATCAGAGTTATTTGCTATCAGAGCTCTCTGATATTTGGCTATCAGAGTTATTGGCTATCAGAGTTATTTGCTATCAGAGCTCTCTGATATTTGGCTATCAGAGTTATTGGCTGAGTTATTTGCTATCAGAGCTATTGACTATCATTGACTATCAGAGCTCTATGATATTCGGCTATCAGAGTTACTGACTATCAGAGCTCTCTGATATTTGGCTATCAGAGCTATGGGCTATCAGAGTTACTGACCATCAGAGCTATTGACTATCAGAGCTCTCTGATATTTGGCTATCAGAGCTATGGGCTATCAGAGTTACTGACTATCAGAGCTATTGGCTATCAGACCTCTCTGATATTCGGCTATCAGAGTTACTGACTATCAGAGCTCTCTGATATTTGGCTATCAGAGCTATGGGCTATCAGAGCAAAGGGCTCACTGCTACCATTTCACAGGACCCTCAGTCCCAAAGTGTGGTGGGGAGATCCAGAGACCTTCTGCCAAGCAGGACAGCCCCAACCCAGCGCCGGCAGGAGCTCAGCCTGAGCAGGATGCCCTCAGAGCCCCAGAGCTGCAGCACAGCCACCTCACTTCACAGAAACAAGTGTCTTTTGCACTGTAGCCATGACTTTTAGTGCCCAATTAAAACAGACTTAAGCTGCTCCACAGTAAAAATAACAGTGACCAAGAAGCTGTTATGTCAGATGCCAGGAAGGGGAAGCTCTTTCTCCATGGCTTTCCTAAATTTAGCTGCTTTGATAAGCATTTGGACACAAGGATTGTTCATATCATTATCTGCAATAAGAGCATCAAGATCTCTCTCAGACAAAGAGGGAGCCTGAACAGGCAGATGGGGAGGAACCCACCAGGAGCTGGGAACTCGCCTGGTTATGCAATGTGTGGAAGCAGGCCTGCAGCTCACTGTGCTCCCTGGTCTGGAGCCCTGCCATCAGGCACCCTCTGCTTCAGCTCATCCAGCCACCACACAGCACCAGAGGAGAGAAAACCCATGGCAAAGCCTCCATCTCCTGCCCTCCCTGTGCCTCTCTCCCCACCTGGGACGTGGAGGAGCCTGAGGGGTGAGCTCATCACTGTCTGTCAGTGTGTGAAGGGTGAGAGTCAGGAGGCTGGAGCCAGGCTCTGCTCAGGGGTGGCAGCCACAGGACAAGGGGCAGCAGGTGCAGCTGGAGCAGAGGAGGTGCCATGGGAACATAAGGAGGAACTTTGTCCCTGTGAGGGTGAGGGAGCCCTGGGACAGGCTGCCCAGAGAGGCTGGGGAGTCTCCTTCTCTGGAGACATCCAAACCCCCCTGGATGTGTTCCTGTGGGACTTAGTCTGGGTGACCCTGCTCTGGCAGGGGGTGGGACTGGATGATCTCTCAAGGTCCCTTCCAACCCCAAACATTCTGTGATCCTGTGACGTCCCAGCAACCTGGGAAGAGGTCTGCTTGCTCTCTGCACACAGCATGTTGGCTTCCTGAAGGTACAGCCCAGCTGAGGCTTCCCCAGAAAAGCCAAGCCACCCAAAGGATGACCTGGGGACTTGCTTTGATCATTCCAGCTCTCACCACTTGCTCCTCACCGGGCTGCCCAGCGATGTGGTGGTGTAAGATGAAGTCACCCAAAAGGTGGCTGGGTGCTCACTGGCTCAATGCCCACGTTAAGGCAGCAGAAGCCAAGCCAGCAGCTGTACCCTTGGACCTACAGTGCTCTTTAAAACCAGCCTGGGCCCAGGGACAGCTCCCCATGGAGCCAAAGTTTGGCAGCACACAGCTGTTGCTCAGTCTGACACCAGTTTGTCTGGATTTGCAATTCCTCATGCCCTTGGGCAACTCCTGGTGAGTCTGGGATGGGCCAGATGCCTTCTGCACTGCAGAGCTCCCAAAGCTTGCCTCCTTCCCATCCCTTCTGCTCTGGGCTCCTCCTCATGAGCAAACCCCCACGCTAAGGAACATCACCACTCCCCCCTTCACAGAGAGAAGAGGATGAGGAGTTACAAAAGGAAGGGGACACCTCACTTAGGCAGCTGCTCCAAGTCCCCTTTGCTCCCATATGGACAAAGGCCCAGCTGCTCAGCCCTTCTTGAGGGCAAAACCCAAACAAACCAGATATAAATCCCTTGAACCTCCCACACCTCACAATAAACACAGTCACACCTGACTACGGGCTGAGGTGTAACCCTGGAAGGTCCAAAGGCCAGCAGTTGGACAGACAGCTGGGGAGATAGGGGACACGTGCACTAGAGGGTCACACACAGCATAAATACAGGGGGAGGGCACAAAGATCATAGAACCCCAGACTGGGATGGGTTGGGAGGGACCCCAAGGAGCACAGAGCTCCAACCCCCTGCCACAGGCAGGGCCACCAACCTCCAGGCCTGGAGCTACACAAGGTTGCCCAGGGCCCCAGCCAACCTGGCCTTGAACACCCCCAGACACGGGGCACCCACCCCCTCTCTGGGCAGCCCCTTCCAGCCCCTCCCCACTCTCTCTGCACAGAACTTCCCCCTCAGATCTCCTCTCCCCCTTCCCTCCTCCAGCTTCACTCCAGCCCCCTTGTCCTGCCAGTCTCTGCCCTGGAACAAGCTGATTCCCCTCCTGTTCCTCTGCTCCCTTCAGGGACGGGGAGGCTGCAGTGAGGTCCCCCCACAGCCTTCTCTGCTCCAGGCTGACCCAGCCCAGCTCCCTCAGCCTCTCTCCGTAGGGGAGCTGCTCCAGCCCTCTGAGCATCTTTGATCCAAACACAACTCTCAGCAGGGTCACTATGGGATGATGGCAGAAGGGATCACTGCTCCCAGCCCCATTTTGGGTGACTCATTCTTGATTGGCCTGAGCTCTGTAATGAGAGGAATGAGAATGCAGGATTGCTGAGATCACTGCCTGCCATCCATACCCACGTCCTGCCTCTGACAGAGGTGATCCAGTAGCATCCTACTGTGGGGTTTCATGCGGCAGGAACAGGAGTTGGATACAGGGGAAGCAAAGGAGAACAAGCCCCTCTGCCTCAAGCCAAACCCTGGAGATTCTGGTGCTGTGGAAACCAGGGCTAATAGAGATTTTTTAGGAAACTTGTCATAACCTGACCCTGCTGCGGGGCAGGGTATGTCCAAGGGACATTCCTGGAGAAGGAAACACCAGCTAGAAATGCAAAGAACATGCTCCAGGAGTTCACCACAGAGAAACTGGAGTTACTGTGTACAGATCAGTCACAGAACCCCAGAAGCCCCTGAGCTGGGAGGGACCCCAAAGATTGGGGTGGAACCTCCTGTGCTCCAGGTTGAGCCCATCGCCCCTTGTCCTGTCCCCACAGACACTGAGCAGAGGCTGCCCATGTCCCCCTGTGTCCCACCCTTCAGCTATTGATCCCCATTGCTCAGCTCCCCTCTCAGTCTCTTCTCTCCAGGCTGAACAGCCCCAGCTCACTCAGCCTTTCCTGGCAGGGGAGATGCTCCAGGCCCTTCATCCCTGTCCTGGCTGTGCCAGGCTGGGTGCACCCCAGGATGTTTCCTTCCTATGATGCTGTCACAGGAAGAGCCCAAAAACTCTACAGAAAGTGATGTGCACCAGGAGAAGGAGGAGGGAGACCTCCCAGAACAGTCTGGAAGCTCGGTGCTTCCTCTCATGTAACACAAGTGAAAATGTTCAGCTAAACTGGACGCTTGGCAAGTGTCACCCTAAAACTGGGTGAAGGGGAAGATGTCCTGGTGTTGCTTTCATAAGGGGCCTTACAGAGAGGCACTTGGCCCTGCAGCAGCCTCTCCCCAGCACAGGCTGGATCAGCAACAACACAGCTCCTTCCCAGAGGATTCAAGCATCTCCTCCTTGTCAGCGTGTGGCAGGACAGGGCAGGTTTGAACATGATCTGAGCTGCAGCTTTGTTCTGCTCCAGGGGTTACTCACCTCCACAGCCAGTTCCATCTGATCCTCACAAAGCACCATGGCTAAGGGACTTGCGCAGAGAAGCCACTACCTCACCTCAGAGCTGTCATGTGGCTCATGCTGAGCTCACCAGAGAGTCCCACACTGGTCTGGGCTGGGACGGACCCCAAGGAGCACAGAGCTCCAACCCCCTGCCACCGGCAGGGCCACCAACCTCCAGGCCTGGAGCTACACAAGGTTGCCCAGGGCCCCAGCCAACCTGGCCTGGCCAGGGACGGGGCACCCACCCCCTCTCTGGGCAGCCCCTTCCAGCCCCTCACCACTCTCTCTGATCCAAGGGCTGGAGCAGCTCTGCTGGGAAGCCAGGCTGGGAGAGCTGGGCTGGCTGAGCCTGGAGAAGAGAAGGATCTGGGGGACCTTACAGCCCCTTCCAGTCCCTGAAAGGTGCCTGTAGGGAGCTGGGAAGAACTGTTCCCAAGGGCAGAGAGTGATGGGATGAGGGGGGATGGGTTAAACTGGAAAGGGGGAGATTTAGGTTGGGTATTAGGAAGAAGTTCTTCACTCTGAGGGTGGTGAGACCCTGGCCCAGGGTGCCCAGAGAGGTGGGGGAGGCCCCATCCCTGGAGACATTCAAGGTCAGGCTGGATGGGGCTCTGAGCACCCTGCTCTGGTGAAGATGTCCCTGCTCACTGCAGGGTGGGACTGGGTGGCCTCTGAAGGTCCCTCCCACCTCATGCAGCCTGGGATTCAGTGATACACAGAACAAGTCACAGCACTCAGGGCTGTCACTGCAGCAGCCCCAAGACCAGCTCTTGTTGGGAAGCTCACCAACCAGTGCTAGTGCTTCCCCAAGGTCAGCAACTGCTTTTCTCCTGAACCAGAGCACCTCCTCCAGCTTCCTCCTGCCCCCCAGATCATCCCACCGTGCTCAAGCCTTACCCTACCCTCTCTGATTGCATCACACCCCTCCCTGAAGCCACAACCTCCAGGAGAGCGTGACAACAGCCCCAAAACTGCTGCAGCATCTGCCTCCAGAGTCAGGCAGAAGAGACCCCACCCTCAGGTGGGGACAATGAGAGGCTGCAGGCTGGAAGGCAGCACCAGGCTCTGCACCAAGCAGGTGTTTTACTGCCATTACCTGTGAAAATACCCCAGCCACTCACGATTTAATTACAGAGAACAACTAGATACCTGGCATTAGCCTCTCATTGAGCAGCAGCTCAGAGTTTGGAGCAACTTCTGAGCCCTCCTGACAAAACCAGTCCCACCCCCTCCCTTCTGGGCAGGCAAGGGACTTGACAGCATGACACATCATGGGATCTTCCACCTCTCCACCTCCTGACTCCATCCCAGCCACCAAGGAAGGGAGTTCAGGCTTGCTACTGACTCCAACGCAGCGATGGGGAGCGTGATTCACCTCAAATCACAGGAAGAAGGTGGCCTAGATTTAGCTCTGCTCTGGCCACCACACCGAGTCTCACAGGGGAACTCTGAAGCCTCCATCTCCAGCCCTGAAGGTGACCAGCACATAGTCCTTGCTTCTGCTCCCCTTCCACGTGGGAGATGGGCAGTGAAGAGGCTCATCACCTCCTCCCTGCTCTGACACCTTAGGAAAGGAGCAGCCAGCCAGGTAGATGGGTACTTCTTCTCCCCAAAAGACCTCTCTCCAGCTCTCAAGGCTCCTGGAGGGCTTTGTGGTGGTCTGCTGGAGAGGGGTGTGAGGCTCACACGTGGTATCTCTCTGTCTGTTGTCACATTTTTACTCTGTGAAGACCCAGCTCGTCTTGTCTTGCTTGGGACAGCATTTCCCCCTGTTCTCTGCAAGGGACAAAGCCCCCAGGGTCATACAGGTGCCTTCCCAGGCAGGAATAAAAGAAAACCACTGGAAACCCCCCCTAGACCCCAAACTGACCACACATCAGGACACTTTGTGCACACCCCAGCCTGGAAGAGCCCAGGGTGGCCCAGACCAGCAGAGGCCAAGAGGGGACAGCATCCACGCAGGCAGCAGGTGCACATGAAGGCTTGGAAAACCCCGTTGGAGTTGGGCAAACAAAGCCCAAGTGTCTGTTCCCAGACAGATGGCAAACAACCCCCAACCCCAAGGCACCTGAACAACCTAAAACCCCTTGGTCAAGGGGCTTCCCCTTGATCCAGGGGCTTCCACTCAGTCCAGGGGCTTCCCCTTGATCAAGCAGCTTCCCCTCAGTCCAGGGGCTTCCCCTTGGTCCCTCAGAGCAGGGATACTCCTGCCTTAGCCCAGCAGGGTGATTTTTATTTATATATACTGCAAATGTTGGAGAAAATCTAATGAATAATTGAGCACACCCCACTTCTCAGCCGAGAGGATGACTGCAGCCTCCAAGCACACTGAGATTCCAGCTCAGATGCCAACCCAGTTGCTGCTTCACCCAGCTACAAAACCCAGTTCAAACATGAAAACTTCCTTAAAAGGGCCCTGTGGAGGCATTTTGCATCACTTTTACTCCCTGTCTGCCATAAATCCTCAGCAGACTGAATCCAGAATCTCAGTCCTTGTTAACCACTGGTGTGCACACCAGCTTTGCTGAGAGGATTTGTGTGTGCACTATCCATGGAAGCTATGGAGTGTGCCCACACAGGATCATAGAATCCCAGAATGGCATGGGACCCCAAGGAGCACAGAGCTCCAACCCCCTGCCACAGGCAGGGCCACCAACCTCCAGGCCTGGAGCTACACAAGGTTGCCCAGGGCCCCAGCCAACCTGGCCTTCAACACCCCCAGACACGGGGCACCCACCCCCTCTCTGGGCAGCCCCTTCCAGCCCCTCCCCACTCTCTCTGCACAGAACTTCCCCCTCAGATCTCCTCTCCCCCTTCCCTCCTCCAGCTTCACTCCAGCCCCCTTGTCCTGCCAGTCTCTGCCCTTGAACAAGCTGATTCCCCTCCTGTTCCTCTGCTCCCTTCAGGGACGGGGAGGCTGCAATGAGGTCCCCCCACAGCCTTCTCTTCTCCAGGCTGACCCAGCCCAGCTCCCTCAGCCTCTCTCCATAGGGGAGCTGCTCCAGCCCTCTGAGCATCTCCGTGGCTCCTCTGACCCCTCTCCAACAGCCCCACATCTCTCTTGCACTGGGGGCCCCAGCTCTGGACACAGGACTGTGTGGGGAGGGAAAGGGAAGGAAAAACAAGGATTAATCCTCAGCTCAGCAGCAAGTCCCCTCTTTGAAGGGGATTCCAGTGATTTCAGGGCTGAAGACCCGGGTTGCACAACCAGGCACTGAACCAGACTGCACTTCCATTTCTGAGCAGAAATTTGGCAGTGTCTCCACAGAAATATTTCCCTTATTAAGGTCAACAGGCTGCAGAGCTGTTCTTCAGTGCCACCCCAAAAAGACCAGGGCCCTATTTAAGTATCAGCAGCCTTGTGATCACCAGGGATTCCCTCTGAAGACCTTGGAAAGAGACAGACATCTCCCTCACTCTGCATCTCCCCAGCGTGAGGCTCAGCTCCCTCCTACACCCTGTGATGCCAACCACGATTCCCTTGCACTCAGCAGCACAACTTTAAACACTCTTTAAGCTCCCCTGATCAGCAAAACTGGGAGGGGAAACACAAAAAAGGAGGTCTTCAGCTTCACAACTGTCATTTAGGGGCTCCACAAGAGTCTTTTAGTCCTAGAGTGGATAAGGAGTGAGGAATATTTTAGACACAGCCTACCTGAGGCAAACAATGCTTCACCTTTTTCATGCAATCCAGGCCATAGCTGGGTGAGACTGAAGCATCATCCAAGGAGGTTTCTCAATTAACTGCAGCCTTTAATCACTCTCCAGCACTCCCCAAGATCAGCCCTGCCTCTGAAACACAAGGGTCTCCTTGGCATGCTCTTCCCTCAGCTAGGCTCATGTAGGGTTTGCGTAAAGACAGAGACCCCCAGCCCCAAGCAGGGCCACTTGGGATGCTGAGTCCTGGCAGCCAGGTCCAGCTTGTCCCTTGGAGAGTTTTGGAAACTCTGCAACACCCAGGCAGCATCACCTGGGTGGCATCTGGAGGCTGGCACATAACCCCCTGCTCCTCCTGTGCCCAAGGATGTACTACTTAGCTGTGCCTTCCCTTCCCTTGGGATGCTGAGTCCTGCACCCTGGCAGCCAGGTCCAGCTTCTCCCCTGGAGAATTTTGGAAACCTCACAACCCCCTTTCCACAGGCAGCATCACCTGGGTGGCATCTGGAGGCTGGCACATGACTCCCTGCTCCTCCCATGCCCAAGGATGCACCACTCACCTGCACCACCCCTTCCCTTGGGATGTTGAGTCCTGCACCCCTGGCAGCCAGGTCCAGCTTCTCCCCTGGAATTTTGGAAACCCTACAACTCCCTTTCTATAGGCAGCATCACCTGGGTGGCATCTGGAGGCTGGCACATAAGCCCCTGCTCCTCCTGTGCCCAAGGATGCTCTACTTAGCTGTGCCTCCCCTTCCCTTGGGATGCTGAGTCCTGCACCCTGGCAGCCAGGTCCAGCTTCTCCCCTGGAGAGTTTTGGAAACCCTGCAACACCCAGGCAGCATCACCTGGGTGGCATCTGGAGGCTGGCACACAACCCCTGCTCCTCCCATGCCCAAGGATGCACTGCTTACTGTGCCTCCCCTTCCCAGCACCCCCAGGCTGGCTCCCAGGGGGGAAACAAACCTTTCCCACCCCTAAGGAAACACCTACAGCACAGCACAACACAAAGGAAAGGCCCTTGGGGTTCAGCGCCCCCCTTAATGCTTCCAGACCCGCTGCCACCAGCCAGCAAAGATGCCAATCACCTGCAGACAGTTCCCATTTCACTTTCAGAGCACCATCTACTCAGCAGGGAAGGAAGCAGGCTGAGCCACAAGGCGCTCCTGGCTTATAAAATGCAGCTCCCTGACTGCAGATCTGAGCTACACCCCAGCCCCCCATCACACCTACTGCTGTCTGGGCTGATTTGGGTGGGGGTTTCTTTGGTTGGTTTGTTGGGTTTGGGGTTTTTCAGAGGTTCTGTGGGGGTTTTTTTTTAGACTTGGAGTTCTTTTGGAAAGGAGATCACGTTGCTCCAAGCACCAAGTCAGTAGCAAGACCCAGCATGTGGCTCCCACCCCACACAGGCTCATCCACTCGGCTCTTACGTAAGGCAGCAGGGTTAGAGGAGATGCTGTCTGCAGAGCCAGGACGTGGGCTGAGGAGCAAAGAGCATCACCTTATGGACAGCACCCAGAGGGAAAAACAACCCCAAAACTAACCCAAAGCAAACCCCAATCAAACAGAAAACCACAACCAAAACATACCCCCCCAAAACATGAGCTGGCAGTGTGCTCCTGCAGCTGGGAAGGGCGATGGGATCCTGGACTCCATCAGCAGAGGGGTGGCAGCAGGGGCAGGGAGGGGATTGTCCCTCTCTGCTCTGCCCTCCCCAGCTGGAGTCCTGTGTCCAGAGCTGGGGCCCCAGTGCAAGAGAGATGTGGGGCTGTTGGAGAGGGGTCAGAGGAGCCACGGAGTTGCTCAGAGGGCTGGAGCAGCTCCCCTACGGAGAGAGGCTGAGGGAGCTGGGCTGGGTCAGCCTGGAGCAGAGAAGGCTGTGGGGGGACCTCACTGCAGCCTCCCCATCCCTGAAGGGAGCAGAGGAACAGGAGGGGAATCAGCTTGTTCAAGGGCAGAGACTGGCAGGACAAGGGGGATGGGGTGAAGCTGGAGGAGGGAAGGGGGAGAGGAGAGATTAGGGGGAAGTTCTGAGCAGAGAGAGTGGGGAGGGGCTGGAAGGGGCTGACCAGAGAGGGGGTGGGTGCCCCGTCCCTGGGGGTGTTGAAGGCCAGGTTGGCTGGGGCCCTGGGCAACCTTGTGTAGCTCCAGGCCTGGAGGTTGGTGGCCCTGCCTGTGGCAGGGGGTTGGAGCTCTGTGCTCCTTGGGGTCCCTCCCAACCCAGACCATCCTATGATTCAGGTTTGGCTGTGAACTCACATCCCACCCCGGTTCCCTCCCAGGTTCAGGCTACCTGTAAATGAAGAGTGCTCCAAACTGGGGGGGAGAAGGGGGGTGAGGGTGCATGTAGAACGGGCGCTGCTCTGGAGTCAGACAGCATTTTGCTTTCACACAGATTTCCAGCCTCAAGCACCTTTCCCATGGCCCCCACGAGCCCTGGAGCAACTGCAGCAGAGCAGGGAGCACACAGCACCTGCACACATACAGAGTGAGCCAGATGCTGCTGGAAACCAGCACTGATAAAACCCCAACTTCAGAGGAGACAGCTTTAAAAAGCACCCCAACCAGTCACATACCAGAGGTGGGAGATGACTCTTCTCTCGTTAGATGAGGAGGGAAGAGAGGAAGGATAATGATTGCTCTCAAGAATAGCTCTGAAATACAGTCTGAGGATGGCTTCTAGGTGAGAGGCTTAAACAAAGGAGATGGAGTAACCCTCTGTGGCTGGGGAGGAAGGCTTCCTGCTCCAGGCAGGGCTGTTTGTACAGGGCTACGGAGACCAACCACCCATTGTCTGCTTCCCTGCAGGCAGGGGCTGCAGCACAGCCCAGGTTTTGGGGGTGGAGGGTGGAAGAGGAGGGAGGACCGGACACCTGCACGTTTCTGGGTGTCTCTATCTGCATTTACAAGCAGCACCAAGGATGGGAGAGCAGCAGGGCAAAGGGAATTGGGAAGGGGTGGGGAAAAACCCTGCAGTGCCATTCAGAGGACTCAGAACAAGGAGAAGGACAGGTCAGGGCCTTTCCAACAATGGCACCATGGATGTCCAGGGCCAAACCCCAAAAAGCACCAACACAGGGGGATGTAACACCCTCCATGTCTCAGAATAGGGTTATTTTAAGCCTGTCTCCTTGGAGCTACCCTAATATTTTCTCTCATGACTCAAATTACCAGGGGAGTTAGAACAGAGGAGAATAAAATAATAATAATAGACAGAGCTAAGACATGAAACTCCCTTCAGGAGAGGACAGAGCTCCAGAAGAGACCAAAAGCAAGGTGGGCTTGTGCCTTACCTGGGAAAGTGTGTGGGTTAGGTGACCCTCTTTTAAGGCACTTTGAACAGAGGACGTGCACAGTGTAGTACAGGCGCGGCCACTCCTGGAGCAGGACATTCAGTTCTTCCACTAGAGGGGTAATAGCTTGCCAAGCTGTCCAGATATTTGGTAGGGAGGCATGACTAGCAATAGACAGAGTATCTGGCTGCAGAGCTCCCCTGGCAGGCCGGTATCTCACCACCACGGGCACCTTTCCCCTGTAGGCATAGATCTGGTATTTGCCATCTGACCTCTGAACCACGTGGCTGTTAATCTGGACGCTGTAGCGGGCGAACAAGCCAGGTGGGAAGATGACTGGGAAGCTGTACTCGATCTGCAGCTGCTCCACCAGGAAGGACTGGCTGCTCAGGTTGGCGCCGTTGATCCACGCCTCGGCGTGGGGCACCTCGTTCTTCATGTAGCAGGGGAACTTGTACCAAGCTGCCGCGCCGTTTAAGGGCTTGCATTTGGGTTTGTTGACACAGTAACACAGCCCCATCTTCTCCAGAAGCTCCAGGATGAGCTGCAGATCCTCCCGGCTCTGGATGTGGGGTTTCAGGAGGAGACGGATAACGTGGGCAGGGAGGAGGCCGTGCAGCAAGAAGCCCTCCACGTAGTGATGGAGCTGAGTGGCCCTCAGCTCGTCGATGTGGGTGTCGCTGAGCAGTTTCTGGAGCAGCACGGTGGCATCCCGCTGGCAGAAGATGTTGAGGATGTCAATGAGCCGTGGCAGGTTGTGGAACACGTACTCCCTCAAGGTGAGGTGCTCCTCAAAGTAAAGCAGCTTCCCGCTCTCGTGCAGGTAGGACAGGGCGCTCTGGAGCCGATCCTCCGTCAGCCCTGCCTGCAAGCCCAACCGGGCAGAGTCCCACCAGCTAAGCCACAGTTGCTGAGCTTGGGGCTGGAAGTGCAGCTCCTCCAGCACCTGCCAGGATTTGGGCAACACCCGGTGCAGGTTTGGGAAGATATCCCGGTGCTCAGCCACTGAGAGGAGCTTGTCCCGCAGGCGCCGCACCTGGACACGGTCCTGGCAGCTGAAAGGCAGCACTGGAGAGAGGATCTGTGGGCGGTGGTTGAGAAGGTACTGGAACTGGGCTTTCTTACGCCGCAGGTTCTTGTCCGAGACCCCGTAAAAGGCAGCGTGAGGGCTGGAGCAGCGCAGGTCAAAGTCCTGTCCCAGAGCCTCATCCACCTGCTGGACTAAGTTCTGGAGTCCCTCAGCATCCCTCTTCTCCTGCTGAGCGATCTGGTGATGGATGTCCAGGCACTTCTCTTCCAGCTCCCGCTCCGCGCAGAGGTCAGCATGGGTCCCCACCATGCACACCACGGCATGGGGCACCTTGGAGCCGAGCCAGTGCAAGAAATAGCCCACAGAGGGGTAGAAGTGCTGAGGGACGTAGGCACTCAAATTCACCACCAGCACATACAGGGCTCCCGGGGAGAGGAAGAAAGACTGGATCACATCGTAGCTCGGGTCCCCCGCCAGCTCGTACACAATGAATGTCAGGCCCCTCTCTGCATCTGCTGTCCAGTCCATCACCTCGATGCCCTTGCTGCCTCCTGACAGTCCCAGTCCTGTTGGTAGTCGTGGGGCATTCGGTGGCAGCGATGGTGCGGGGCACGGCGTTTCCCCTTTCACTCGGTGAGAGGGCACAGGAGAAGGGATGTCCTGCCGCTCAACTGGGAGATGTTCTGGCTGCTGTGTGGCAGGTACACGCGCTGAGGAAGCATCCTGAGGCTCTGGGAAGGGGCAACACCCAACTGGCACTCTCCCAGTGTCCTGCTGCTGCCCAGGGCACCCTCGGGGCTGGTTGCTCCCTGCCTCCAGACTCCCCACGTCCTCCCCCTGCCCATCGTCCTCCATGAGGCATTGTCTCAGCAGGGTCTTTCCTGCATCCTTCAGACCCATGAGGACCAGCTTGAGGCGGGGCTTGACAGCAGGCTGGGAGTGGGCCAGCTCCTGTTGGTAGGCAGCGATGTAGGGGATGCCTTTCATGCACACCTCATAGGGGGGCTGGATGAGGGGGTTGTCTTTGATCTTCCACAGGGTGACACGGGAGAGCTGCCCGAAGCCCTCAGGCAGGATGGCGATCTGGTTGCCTTGCAGGACCAGCTCCTCCAGGCTGTGGAGGAGCACGATGGAGTCGGGCAGGTAGCGGATGCGGTTGTTGTCCAGCCAGAGGGTACGGAGCTGGGCGAGCTGGCAGAGGTGAGGGGGCAGCAGGGTGAGCTGGTTGCGGCTCAGGTAAAGCTCCTCCAGACTGGGCAGCGCCAGGATGGCAGCGGGGAACTCTCCCAGCAGGTTGGAGGACAGGTTCAGCATCTTGAGCCGCTGAAGACTGCCGAAGCCAGAGGGCAGGGCCTGCAGCCGGTTGCTGTCCAGCATGAGGCTCTCCAGGGCGCTCAGCTGGCAGAGGCCCTCGGGCAGCGCCGCCAGCCCGGTGCCGCTCAGCCAGAGGATCTTGAGGCGGCGGAGGGCGGCGATGCCCTCGGGCAGGGCCCCGAGGTGACGGTTACCGGAGCAGTCGAGCTCTTCCAGGGCAGCCAGCTCCAGCAGCGGGGCGGGGAAGGCAGGCAGCAGGTTGTGGTCCACGTCGAGGGCGCGGAGGTGCCTGAGGCGGCCCAGGCCCTCGGGCAGGCGGCGCAGCCGGTTGAAGCTGAGGTCGAGCTCTTCCAGGTGGCCCAGCTCGGCCAGGCGGGCGGGCAGGCCCGGGCCCTCGGCGCCCAGCTCGTTGTGGCTGAGGCTCAGCTTGCGCAGGCCGCGCAGCCCCGCCAGCGCCCCGCCGTCCCCCAGGCTCCGCAGCCGGTTGTGGCTGAGGTCGAGCTCGGCCAGGCGGCTCAGGTGGCGCAGGGCGGCGGCGGGCAGGCGGCTCAGCCGGTTACGCCGCAGGCTCAGCACCCGCAGCCCGCTCAGGGCGGCGCCCACCTCCTCGGGCAGCTCCTCCAGCCCCCTCCCGCTCAGGTTCAGCGATTCCAGTTCCCCCAAAGCGGCCGCCGCTGGGCGAGGAGCAGCGGTGGCTGCTGCGGGGAGAGGCGGCGGCCCCCCCGGTGGCCCCGCGTCCGGCTCCGGGTCGGGGTCGGGGTCTGGCTCGTCGAGGCCGCCCCGCAGCTTTCGTGCGCGCAGGGCGGCGTCGCGCCACAGCCGCGCCGCCTTCGGGGGCTCCGTCTGCGCCATGGCCGGGGGAGCGGGCCTCCCGCCCGGCCCCGCCCGTCCCTACCTGCCGCCGCCGCTGCTGCTCGCCATGGGCGCGGCCGCGATGCGCGTCGCCGCCGCCGCCGCCTCCTCCTCCTCCTCTGCCGTTACCGCCGCGGCGGGATCGGGGCTCCCCGCGGCTCTGCGCCGGCACTGCCAGCCCCACCGCACCGCCCCACTCACGTAGCTGCCGCCGCCACCGCCCCGACGGGGGCGGGACGCCGACACGACCCGCCCCGCCTGCGGGGACAGCCGGCCCCCGCCAGCACCGCCCCCGCGCCGGGCAGAGCCGGCCCCTGCGGCGGCACGACGGGCCCCGGCCTGCTTGGGAACCCCCCGCCCGCCCGGCACCGGGAGAGGAAGGGATGAGGCCCCCCTACTCCCCTCCGGCCCGGCCCGGAGAGCGGTGCCCCGGGGGTGGGTAAAGGCCCGGCCGGCGCTGGGAGGCTGCGGGGTGAGCGGCGGGACGGAGCTTCCCCGTGCCCCCGGTGTGCGGTAGGAGCCGCCGGCCCGGAGGTCTCATCCTGCCCCGGGCTTGCTGCCCCGGGGTACCAACCAAAGGGACACAGGGGGACATGGGCAGCCTCTGCTCAGTGGCTGTGGGGACAGGACAAGGGGCGATGGGCTCAAGTTGGAGCAGGGGAAGTTCCCCCCCAATGTGGGGAAGAACTTCTTCCCGGTGAGGGTGAGGGAGCCCTGGGACAGGCTGCCCAGGGGGTGTGGAGTCTCCTTCTCTGGAGAGATTCCAGCCCTGCCCTGTCCTAGGGACCCTGCTTTGGCAGGGGGTTGGACCCCATGGGCTCTGGAGGGCCCTTCCCACCCCTCTGATGCTGTGATTGCTGCTCTCCACACTGTACCCAAACCAGGCAGTGGCTGGGTTCCCATCGAGCCCTGACCAGACCCAAAATTAACCTTCCTTCCCCCTCAGCCAGCCTTCCCGTGTCAGGTAGTGTGACAGTGTGTGACCCTCCAGCAGGTCAGGGCAGCTCCATACCCTCCTGCCACGCTCCATCGCTGCTCACGCCTGGCAGCACCCTGTCTCCTCCAGGATCCTGGGGCAAGCTTTGCTCCCAGACATGCCCAGAAACCTCCAACACTGCTGCAGGGCCGTTGTGTAGCAGGGCTGTGAGGCAGGCTGATGGAGAAGCTCCCAACCTGCGTCACTTTACCCTCACAAATGCCAGCAACACGCTGTGGCCAAAGGTTTGGAGGTTTGAAATCGTCTTTGTACAGCGCTGAATACCCCACTGTGCTCTGGGGGCTTGAGTATTTGGGGGCTTGGTCCCTCTCACCTTCCTGTAGTGGAAGAGCTACCAATAAAGCACGCTGTAAGAGAGAGGAAAGCATCTGGAGTTCAAATGGGGTCATGGGGCAACTCCTCACTGCCTTTATTCTCTTCTTTACTGTGGGCACCCCTCACAAGACGGTCACCTTGTTTTCTAGGTGGCCCCACTTGGAGAGAAGGAGGGAGCTGAACTGGCTGGGTGCAGAGCCAGAGTCATTGTCTGGGGAGCAAATCCTCTGAGGAGCAGCTGAGGGAGCTGGGGGTGTTGAGCCTGGAGAAGAGGAGGCTGAGGGGAGACCTTCTCCCCACCTCCCCTGCCCTGCCAGGAGGGTGCAGAGAGGTGGGTGATGGTCTCTGCAGCCAGGGGACAGGAGATGGGACGAGGGGCAATGGGCTCAAGCTGCCCCAGGGCAGGGTCAGCTCAGCTGGGAGGGCAAAGTTCTTCCCTGGCAGAGTTGTGGGGCTGTGGCACAGGCTGCCCAGGGAGGGGGCTGAGTCCCCACCCCTGGGGGTGTTTAACAGCCGGGGAGATGAGGTGCTCAGGGATAGGATTTATTAGAGGATGGGTACAGCTGGACTTGATGATATCAAAGGTCTTTTCCAACCTTGGGATTCTGTGATTGAACTGAATTACCAAAGTTACTGATTGCTGAAGCTCCAGGACACAAAGGTTTGGTTCAGTTCCCATCTTTCCCGTTGGTAACAGACAAGCAGGGGCAAAAACACCCCGTCAGGCCCTCTGAGCCCTAACAAACCTTCACCAGGGTTCTGCTATACGCTGTTGTGAGTGTGAGATCATCCCTGGCTGGGGGAAAACTGCTGCCTTGGCTGGTAAAGCCAAATGCTGGATACGAAGGACGGGGAGGTCCACGGCCCTGGGAAGGAGCATGGCTGTGTGAAGGTAGCACCCAGCTCCAGGCAGGGTTGGGGAGCTGCCCAAAGGCAGCAGAGGGGCTGAGGATTATGATTTGGCTCCAATGACCCTGTTGGTGCTTTGGGGGGACAGGTATGTGGGGAAGCTGGAGGTGTTCCAGGCCAGGTTGGCTGGGGCCCTGGGCAACCTTGTGTAGCTCCAGGCCTGGAGGTTGGTGGCCCTGCCTGTGGCAGGGGGTTGGAGCTCTGTGCTCCTTGGGGTCCCTCCCAACCCAGCCCAGGCTGGGATTCTATGAAGCTCTGCTGAGAGACACCAAGCCTGGGGGTAAAACTCCTTCCATCCTTCCTGCTTGGCTGGTGCCAGATCCTGACCCCAGGAAACAGACCCTCCATGGCCTCTTGCTAAATTGTGCCTGTCCAGAGCTAGTTTTCAGGCTTGGCCTCATTTCTTTTCAGATCATCCCTGCAGTGGGTCAGAGCATGGTTTTTTTGGGCTAACCCAGTTTCTGTGCCTTTGTTTTTCCCAAAGATCTCTTGGGGAATGGCCCTGCTCTGCGTGCCAGGAGGAGCACTCTCCTTCCCCACGTGGAAAGCAGCACTGTTCCATTCCTCTCAGGGAATGAGAAGTTCTCTTCTCCCACCCTCTCACCCAATTGCTCTTGAGATACCAGGCCAATGGCTTCGTTTCTGGCTCCACACACACAAAGCCACTCAGCCTGCTGCTCTCAAGATCCCGTTTTCAAATCTGGATGATGTTTCTAGAAAGAAAAGATCTCTCTGCAGGGAAAATCGACTCCAGCATCAATGATGCAGCTAATTTTTTCCCCCCTCCCCATGCCTTGTGCAGCTAAAGATAGAGAAAGCAGCATGGTAAAATGAGGTTTGATAAAAGCAAGTGGAGAGTCTTGCACTTGGGAAGGAATAACTGCTGGAATCAGCACAGGCTGGAGAGGAGCTCTGTGGAGAAGGACGTGGGGGTGCTGGTGGGTGACAGGGTGGCCATGAGCCAGCAGTGTGCCCTGGTGGCTAAGAGGGCAAATAGGATCCTGGGGGGTATTAAAAGGAGTGTGGGCAGCAGGTCACAGGAGGGGATCATCCCCCTCTGCTCTGCCCTGGCCAGGCCCCACCTGGAGTGTTGTGTCCAGTGCTGGGCTCCCTGGGACAGAACAGCCAGGGATCTCCTGGAGAGAGTCCAGCGGAGGCTGCCAAGGGGATGAAGGGCCTGGAGCATCTCCCCTGCCAGGAGAAGGCTGAGGGAGCTGGGGCTGTTCAGCCTGGAGAGAAGAGACTGAGAGGGGAGCTGATCCATGGGGATCAATAGCTGAAGGGTGGGACACAGGGGGACATGGGCAGCCTCTGCTCAGTGGCTGTGGGGACAGGACAAGGGGCGATGGGCTCAAGTTGGAGCAGGGGAAGTTCCCCCCCAGTGTGGGGAAGAACTTCTTCCCAGTGAGGGTGAGGGAGCCCTGGGACAGGCTGCCCAGGGGGTGTGGAGTCTCCTTCTCTGGAGAGATTCCAGCCCTGCCCTGTCCTAGGGACCCTGCTTTGGCAGGGGGTTGGACCCCATGGGCTCTGGAGGGCCCTTCCCACCCCTGTGAGTCTGTGAGTCTGTGACTCTGTTACTGGGAACCACCCACCCTGTGACACCCATGGGCACCCAAATCCCCTCCGAATCCAAAGCAGGCTCCTAGTTACTCCACAATCTGCAGCGAGTGTAATCCCAAAGGCTGCTGCTCCTCACTGTCCTCTTGCTTCCCACGGGAGAACAGGACAAACCCCTCCTCTGGGGATGCTCCCAGCAGCTGCTCGACTCAGCCAGCTGAACAATACCAGGGAGGGAAGCGCTTATCTCCCATTTTCCTGCTAGTAGAGGCCAGAGCTTGTGTTAAACACATCTTTCTGACAGCACACAAGGGTGACTGGGGAGGAGCTGGCCCACACAAGGCAAGCTTTGCCTGTCCAAACCCCCAACAGCAAATAGGCAAAGCAGCAGGGGTTGAATTCACCCAGGGGGGTGAAGAGCAGGAGCAGAGTCACACAGCACTGAACTTCAGTGAGCTCCTTTAGCTAGAGAGTAAAGCTAAGCCAGAAAGAAACCCATGGTGAGCGGCGTGCTGGCACAAAGATGTTCCAGGTGCTCCTCATCCGAGGAGGAAAGCTCTGGTGCTTTCCCACATCCCTTACTTTCCATCCTGTAACCTCAAGCAGCCAGCTTTGGTGTCTCCTGGCTTCTTCAACAGTGAAGTTTTGAGTGGAAAGGGAAAGATTTCCTCAGAAAATGTAGGTTTTGCTGATGGCTGCCCATCTGCTTGGGCAGAGGAGATGAGGTTCTCCAAACAGCACTTCCTCACTTCCTCTTCATTTACTCCTCAGCATACTAGAAGTCCATTAAACACGAGCACCATGCTGGTTTTCAAGCCTTTTCCTATTTTTGAGCTTAAAAATATTCAGAACACCCCCCCCTTCCCATCCCCAAGCCCCTCTCCTAGCTGTCCCAGCCAGGGCTGAGAGGCTGTAAAGCTGCCAGGGGTGCTACAAAGCATTTTGCTTGGAAAGATTAAAAAAGGGAAATAAATTAATCCCATTTCATCAGATTCCACTTGGTGCCAGGGCTGCATTTGGAGTCCTTCATTTGAAATTGTGGCCCTGGGAAGTCTTCTTGATGGGATTTCATTATTCAGCTGGAGCCTGAGGTGGCTCTGCTTCACTGCAGCTGCATCATCAATAAGATGTCTATCTAAAGCACCTTCCTCCTGGGTCAGGGAAAAGACATGGAGTTACCCAGGGTGTTTTTAGAGCTGGATTCTGGGCTTTGTGGGACAAGAGGTGTGGGTGTAATCAGCCACTCGTGATGGGATGCCAACCCAAATCAGCTCTACGTCATGCTGGATGCAGGGTGGGGGTGCTGTCAGCCCCTGCAGAGCTCTGGCACCACCATGGAGCGAGGTTGGCATCCCCTCAGGAGAGAACTTGCCCTCCACATCAGCCCAGGTGTTAAAAACCACAGATTCCCACTTCAGGAGCGATTGAAGGAGCTGCTGTGTTTGCAGGAGCTCATTAGCTGGGCAGGGAACCAGCACGGGGCTGACTCACAGCTTTCAACCTCTCTCCACATGTTCCTCCCTGAGCTTAAGTGGGGATTTTGCCCAGAGCTGCATTCCTCACGCTCTCCTGCCCAGTGTTTCTGCAGGGATGATATGGATCTACCCCAAGGTGCCCCGAGCTGTATGTCAATGGTGATGGCAGCATGTGAAGGGGTCCTGGGCATGTTTTGGGCAGGGCACAGGCAAGAGTTGGGGTGGACAGTGCTGCTGCTTGCCTTCTCTCTCTGGAGGGGAGCAAAGCTCTTGTACACGTGGGGCAGGAAGGGGGAGGCTTGGGGTAACTGGGGGCTGCGATGGGATAGGGACCCCCACCCAAAGGAGGGGGTCTGAAGAGGAGGTGCACCCCCAGAACCACTTGGCATCACACCCTGTGAAGCCCAGGGCCAGGCTGCACTTGGGCATGGACAGACCTCAGACTGAATCCTAATCCCTTCTTTCTTCCCAGGCACAGCTCTCACAGAATCCCAGACTGGTTTGGGCTGAAAGGGGACTCAAAGTCCATCTAGTTCCAACCCCCTGCCATGGGTAGGGACACCCCCTCACAGCCCAGGGTGCCCAAAGCCCCATCCAACCCATCCTTGAGGGGATCCAGGGGCTCCCACAGCCTCTCTGGGCACCCTGTGCCAGGGCTTCCTCACCCCCAGTGTAAATTATTTCTTCTTCTTCCTATCTAAACCCACCCTCTGTCAGTTTACAAACACCATCCCTTGCCCTGCCACGACAGGCCCTGGTGAAAACACCCTCCCTCTTTCTTCTAAGTGCCATTTATATATTGAAAGGCCACAAGGAGCTCTCCTCAGCAGCAGCCTTCTCATCCCCAGGCTGAGCCAGCCCAGCTCTCCCAGCCTGGTCCAGAGCAGAGGGGCTCCAGCCCTCACATCATCTCCATGGCTCCTCAGGACTGGCTCCCACAGCCCCTCCTTGTCCTGGAGACCCCGAGCTGGAGGCAGCACTGCTGGGGGGTCTGTGTCCCACAGCAGAAGGGCTGAACCCCCTTTCCCAGCCCCATGGGTCCTGCTGCTGGGGACACAGCCCAGGACACAGAGGGGCTGGCTGGGCTGTCAGCACACAGCGCTGGGTCATGTCCCATGTCCACCACGGATCCCAAAACTTCACAAACATTGCTTGTCTCAGGCAGTAGAAGCAGTGCTTTCACACCAGCACTCCTCAGAACCGTTGCCTTGCCTGGGTTTGTGTGGGAGATACAGAGAGGGGCAAAGCAATGTGATTGATTCACCAACCAGCCTGTGAGAGGTGGGCAGTGGGAAGCCAGCAGCGAGCTGAGCAAGTGTGTGCTGCTGCTCTGGCCCCTTCAAATCCTTCCTGGAACCCTGGTACCCGCTGTGTGGGCAGGCCTGGGGTGATGCCAGGGCCTTCCCTGCCACCCTTCCCCTCCTGCTTCACCCCTCTGCACCTGGCAGAGCGGGCTCCAGCAGCCATGGTGGGCATGCAGGGCCCGGGCAGGGCCTGCACCCGGCTAGGGCTTGGCTTGACATGGGATGGCTTGGTTGGGCTCAGCTTGGCTCGGCTCAGCATGGCTTGGTTGGGCTCAGTGCAGGCTTGGTTGGTTTCGGCTCAGCATGGGATGGCTTGGTGCAGCTCGGTTGGGTTTGGCTTGGTTTGGCTCAGCTCAGTTTGGCTGAGTTCAACTCAGCTAAGCTCAGCTCAGTTCAGTTCAGCAGGGCTCAGCCTGGCTCAGCTCGGCTCAGTACAGCTCAGCCTGGCTCCATTTGGCTTGGTTCAGCTCGGTTTGGTTTGGCACGGCTTGGTTCAGCTCAGTTCAGTTCAGCTGAGTTCAACTCAGCTCAGTTCAGCTGGGCTCAGCCTGGCTCAGCTCGGCTCGGTACAGCTTGGCCTGGCTCTGTTGAGCTCGGCTCAGCTCTCTTTGGTTTGGCATGGCTTGGCTCAGCTCAGCTTTGTACGGCTCAGCTCAGCTCAGCTCCATTTGTTTCCTCTCAGCTTGGCTCAGCTCGGCAGGGCTCGGCTTGGCCTGGCTCAGCTCGGCAGGGCTCAGCCTGGCCCGGCTCAGCTCGCCTCAGCTCAGTTGGGCACGGCTCGGCTCAGTTCTGTTCCCCTCGGCTCGGTTCGGCAGGGCTCGGCTCCGTTCGGTTCGGCTCTCTTCGGCTCGGCTCCGTTCAGCTCCATTCGGCTCCGTTCGGCTCTATTCGGCTTCTCTCGGTTCGGCTCCTCTCGGCTCTATTCGGCTCCTCCCGGCTCGGCTCCGTTCGGCTCTATTCGGTTTCTCTCGGTTCGGCTCCTCTCGGCTCCGTTCGGCTCTATTCGGCTCCTCTCTGTTCGGCTCCGTTCGGCTCCTCTCGGCCCCTCTCTGTTCGGCTCCGTTCGGCTCCTCTCGGCTCCGTTCGGCTCCCCTCGGCCCCTCTCTGTTCGGCTCCGTTCGGTTCCTCTCGGCTCCGTTCGGCTCTATTCGGCTCCTCTCGGTTCGGCTCCGTTCGGCTCCTCTCGGCTCCGTTCGGCTCCTCTCGGCCTCTCTCCGTTCGGCTCCGTTCGGCTCTTCTCGGCTCCGTTCGGCTCCGTTCGGCTCCTCTCGGCTCCGTTCGGCTCCTCTCGGCCCCTCCCGGTTCGGCTCCGTTCGGCTCCTCTCGGCTCCGTTCGGCTCCTCCCGGCCCGGCCTCAAGCCGTGTCCGCCAGGGGGCAGACACGAGCCGCCCCCCCGCGGCGGGGCGGAACCCAGCAAGACCTCCCCTCCTCCCGCCCCGCCCCTCCGCCGCCGCGTCCGGTCACCGCGCCTCGTGATTGGCCGGCTGCGGGCGGAAGCGGGGGCGGCGCCGCTGCCGTTGCCGCAGTGACGGGGCCGGGAGGGGGCTGGCGGGCCAAGATGGCGGCGGCGCCGCGTCGCTCCCAGCACCACCACCACCACCACCACCCCCCCCCGCCGCCCGGGCCGGCCTCCCCGCCGCCCGCCGCCGCCTCCTCCCCGCCGCGCAGCCCCAGCCTCAGCCTGGCGCCGGCCGACCCGGTCCCCGCCGCGCAGCGCCGCAGCCTGGCCGGCCCCGAAGGCGAAGCGCCCGCCGACACCGAGCGGCCGCCGGCCCTGGAGTGCTCGGAGGGTGCGGGCCCCGCAGCGCCGGGGCCGCCTCCCGCGGGTTCTGGCGGTAGTTCCGCAGCGTCTTCCTCGTCTTCCTCATCATCCGCGTCGTCGTCGGTGGCGTCCAGCCCGGCGGCCGAGAGTCCCGAGGCTTCGGGCCCGGGCGCGGCGAGCGGCGCCTTCCGAGAGCTGCTGGAGGCCTGTCGCAATGGGGACGTGACGCGGGTGAAGCGCCTGGTGGACGCGGGCAACGTCAACGCCAAGGACATGGCGGGCCGCAAGTCCACGCCGCTCCACTTCGCCGCCGGTGGGGACCGGGACCGGGGGCTGGGGAGGGGCGGGGAAGGGGGTACAGCTCCCCGGGAGCGGCCCGGCCGCAGCGCAGGGCCCGGCCGGAGCGCAGGGCCCGGCCGCGGCTGGCCTGGGGGGTGAGGAAGCGGCGGTGCCGTCTCCTTCCTTCCCCACCCCCGTCCTGTGTCCTGTCCCGAGCAGGGGTGAGAGCCCGGGGCGGGGGGAGGCTGTGCCACCCGCGGCTGTGGGCTTCTTCCTCTGGCTTTGACACACAAGCTGCGAGCTCCTGCGCAGGAGCTGGAGCTCAGGGCAGTGCTGGCTCGAAGGCAGGGCTTTGGTGGGCACTGTCGTGGCTCCTGATAGCTGGGGATGCCTGTGATGGAGGCAGGCTGGGTGGGGATCAGAGTGGGTGCTCTGTAACTTGTGCTGGGTGAGCCGTGTGTCTCTGGGGGCTGGGGAATGAGGAGCAAACAGCTCAACTTGGGAGAAGTTACAGGTGTGGGCAGGAGAGAGTGTGCCTCTCACCACAGAGCTGCCAGTGTGGTCACAAGGAGCATCAGAAGAGCAGGTAACAGGGATGTCAGCGTGGCTTTCTGGCTGATTCAGGTTGGTGTGCTCCCTGTGGGGTGAAGCTGGAGGAGGGAA
This sequence comes from Porphyrio hochstetteri, assembly GCA_020800305.1. Classification (NCBI taxonomy): domain Eukaryota; kingdom Metazoa; phylum Chordata; class Aves; order Gruiformes; family Rallidae; genus Porphyrio; species Porphyrio hochstetteri. Next base: position 1,873,175 of record CM036913.1, on the reverse strand, counting down.
GGGGGAGAGGAGATCTGAGGGGGAAGTTCTGTGCAGAGAGAGTGGGGAGGGGCTGGAAGGGGCTGCCCAGAGAGGGGGTGGGTGCCCCGTCCCTGGGGGTGTTCCAGGCCAGGTTGGATGGGGCCCTGGGCAACCTTGTGTAGCTCCAGGCCTGGAGGTTGGTGGCCCTGCCTGTGGCAGGGGGTTGGAGCTCTGTGCTCCTTGGGGTCCCTCCCAACCCAGACCAGGCTGGGGTTCTATGGAGGGTGTTTTGTGTGGGGTGTGGTGGTCTCTGGGGGCACAGGATACATCAAGCTCATGATACCAGTAAAAGGAGTGAGGTGTTTTGAGTTGTCAGCCCTAGCTCAGGGCTTGGCTGGTCACTGGTCAGGCTGAGGGGCTGTGTGACATGTGCCAGAGGGGCTTGGGTCCTGTCTGGACTTTAAGTGCTGCACTAATACACCTACAGTGATTAAGACTGATTTAAGTGCAGGCATCATGACTTTAAACCACTGTGGTGAAATCAGTAATAAAAATGAACATCTCATGGCCCAGTGTAGCCTGTAACTCTGAATACTGGTGTTCAACTCCTCAGTCAAATAATTCTCTGTGAGCTCAGAGGGGTTTGTGTTCCTTTTCAAAGCCCAGGTGGCATTTCCAGTGTCCCTAAGGGAACTTTTGGTCCTGAGCCTTTTCCTGTTCCTTCTCCTGACCCCTGAGCTCTGCCAGGGCTAGTGTGACCTCAGCAAGTGGAGCTTAACACACAGTGAGCTCTGGAGTGTGGAGGTGGAGTTGATTTTAGCAAACCCTGGTGTGATGGCATGTGTGTGGAGGCTCATCTTGAGTCTGCTCTGCTTCTTTTGGGTCGAGACTTCAAATTAGACCTTGCTGCTTCCCCTTAAACTCCCAGATCTCCAGCTGTCATTTCAGTGCTGGTACCAACTGTGGTGCTGCAGCTGCAGTGGCAGCTTCTGCTTTAGAGAAGAGCTGGGCAGAACTGAAGGGGATAAAGCAGAGAGAGTTGCTGGTGTCAGGGAGGTGGTACTGCACTGGAAGGTGCTGCTTGTGGCCTGAGGAGAGCAGCAGGTGAAGTTCTTCTGTCTAGCAATGTACCCTAGCAAATGCCTGTATCTCTTTTTCTGGATTTAAAGGCTTTCCTTAGCTGCTGTGCATGTTTAATCTCACATCACTGCACTGTGTCCTGTCCAAGTGGATTTGACACCTAATGGCATCAGGCAGAGTTGGTGCTACAGAGATTTTGGGGTCTGGAAAGTCCTGTAAACACATCACTGGGGCACAGCTGATCTTAGGCAGGATTTATCTGCCAGGAGATTTGCTCCCCTCCTCTTTTGAGGGCAGAAGGAGGGATAAAACTAGTTTGCTTAGGATCATAGGAGTGTGCTGTGTGGATAAAGCTGCTGTAGGGACAACAGCTCCTGTTTTATGAGCCAGACCTACGTGTCACTGGTACAGCTTTTGCTAGGGGAGCGGGGTTGGGGAGTGTGGCACACAGGGGGTGAACCCTGCGGTGACAAGACCCCCATCACTTCTGATCTTGTGATTTGTGGTAGAGGAATTCTTCATTCTTATTTTCCCAGTTTTGGGGTTAGCTGGGGTTTTGTGGGTGCTTTTTTGGGGGGTTTGTTTGTTTTCCTCTCTCCCTGGGTACTTCTTCCTAGCTCAGCCTGGCTTTCTCAGACATCCTCTTGGCAGCAATGCCAAAGTTAAGTGACTTGTGCTGAAACAGGGGAGGAGAACTTCCCTAATTCTAGTTTTTAACCACTAAGTTATGGTTTCTGTAAGCTTTGTGAGGGTGCCAGCTTCAAAATCACCTTTACTCTCTCTCTCTCATGGCAGCAGGAGGATGAAAGGGTGACTTCTGAGAGCACATACATGAGCTTGGGGTGAGGTGTGAACTGAAATCTCTGTAATAAGTGATTAAAGAAGCTGAGAATAGGTGTAAATCTGGCTCTAGAAGTCAGAGTGTCTGTGCATTATCTGCCTCCAGGTGAAATGTACACAGCCACATCAAGTTGAAGCAACAGTGTTACCCAGGTTTTCTTCATCTGGGATATCTGAGTGAAGGGGACTCAATCCTTTGAGTCTGTGTTGAAATGTTGGCTGAATGCATCCAGCCTGCTTTGATTTGGTATTAATAAGGCAGAAATTAGTGCTGAGGCTGTGTCAGGGTGAGGGGGGGATGTGGGAAGAGGTTAAATGAGGGATCATTATCCTTTCGCCCTCTGACTGGGCTGCTCTTGCAGCAGAGCCTCTCCTGAAATCCTGAATGTCTTTCAGGGTGGGTAGTGGTCAGCTTTTGCTTTGCAGGTGGTTTGAGGGATTCTTCTGTAGAGGAAAACTCATCTGCTGTGTGGTTCACAGGCTATTTGGGTGTCTGGTACCAGTGCAGGCTCTGGATGTCATCCAGCAGCACCCAAGATCAAAGGAAGAAGCAGATCCTAAAGACCTAGAGGCCACTGACTGACTTTAAAACACAACAAAGCAAGCAAGAGGAGGAATTAATCTATTCCTAGCTTTTGCATCCAGGTTTTTTCAATAAAAAACAGCTTATAACTAAACCAGAAACCCAAACAGCTGTGCAGGGCACAAGCAAAGGTGTGTTTGGGTCAAGGCTTTATCCATACTCTGGGGAAGAGCTATGCTTGCCCTCTTCCTGTATGCCACCTCTGAGCATTCTTCCTCCAGGTTGTAGCTCAAGAACTACTTGGTTTCTACATGTTAGGAGAAGCTCTGCTACTTCAGTTGTTCCACTGAATAACTGGAGTGGTAACTGGTTGTAGAAGTAACTTGCTTGCTCTTGTTTTATCCACTCTCCTCACTGGAATATCCTGTGGTCTGCTTAATGGCTCTCTTCTTTTCCTTGAGAGAAAACTGAACTGTTGGTGTTTGAACATGGTTACTGTGTGTTATGCCCCTCCCCTGGAGCTGCTTTGGTAACAGACTTGTTTCTTCCCTTCTGAAGCAAGGTTTAGCCTTACAAAGGGCTATAGAGGTATTTGTTGCTGACACCTTGATCCACGTGTTTAGGCTTAGTGCTTGTCAGTAAACCATTAGTAGTATCCCCTCTTGTAGAGGTGGCTAAGTGGAGTCCTGGCTAACTTCTTCAGAGAGCTGTGATCAAAAGCTGGTCCAGTTCCACACCAGTTTAAGAACTTTGTTACCATGACGCTAGCCCCTCAAGTTCCTAGGCAGTGTGGTGTTCTGGCTTTACTCTCTGCCTAGTGTCTAACCCAAGGATACAAAGAGTACTAAGAGTGACTGCTGGAGGGTGGCTTAATGCCCCTTCCCCTGCTGAGGAAGAAGAGGAGGTTCCCAGAGTGGCTTTTGGGAGGTGTGGAATTGGGATCACAGGGTGAAGTGCTCTTGGCTTGGAGAAGCTTGATTTTAGGTGACTTGTTGGAGCATCAGTGATGCTCCTTTTACTTCAGCTTGGGTGTGTAGTAAAGGTAGATATCTGCTGGGGGGATGTGGCTCCCTAAGCACGCTTCTGGTGTTGCTAGTGATGACTGATGGGAGGAAATCATTTTATGAGGGCTACAATGCATAACAGTTCTTTGGAAACCCTCTGGAGTACACAGCTTGAGCCTCAAAGGCACAGTGATCTCATTGGGCTTGGAAGATACTCAGTGGTCAGAGTTTGAGAGCTGATCAGTTTGATTTGTCAACTAGTGAGCTATTAGTCATAAAAGCACAAGCAGCCCCAGCATGTGCAGGTCAGATAAGCCACTGAGGAGGCAGAAGTAGCATAACTAACTGCTGAGTGATCCTTGAGGGGCAGCCAGGGTGTGATCAACAACTTACTGCAAGCTTCCAGCCACACAGAGACCCAAAGTGACCTCTCTGCCCACAGTACCACAGGTTAGCTTAAACTGCCCTGGGGAGCCTTGCCTCAGGTACTGTTGCAGTTCTCTGGTAGATCCTTGGCATGGGAGAGGTGCCTGACCTTAAACAGTTGGTTGTGAAGTTGAGTCACTGGTTAGTTCTGCCTTGTGCAACTCGAAGTGGTGGTAGGAACAACCTCCAGCTGGATTCACGTGGATAGAACGGAGAGTGCAGGTTGTGTGGTCAGTTAGGAAACATCCTGGCAGCCTCAGGGGCTCGGAGCCTGTGAAGGGCAGGACTGGTGTGGGGAAAGATCAGTTACTGGCCTTTGGAATGCTCTCTTTTGTGTGTTTGTAGCACGTGAAGTCGTAGTGTGACAAGGAGATCACTTCCTGGGAGTTACAGCTGGGGCTGGGATTGCAACTGGGGCTGTTCAGCCTGGAGAGAGGGGAGCTGATCAATGGGGATCAATAGCTGAAGGGTGGGACACAGGGGGACATGGGCAGCCTCTGCTCAGGGTCTGTGGGGACAGGACAAGGGGCGATGGGCTCAAGCTGGAGCACAGGGAGTTCCCCCCCAATGTGGGGAAGAACTTCTTCCCAGTGAGGGTGAGGGAGCCCTGGGACAGGCTGCCCAGGGGGTGTGGAGTCTCCTTCTCTGGAGAGATTCCAGCCCTGCCCTGTCCTAGGGACCCTGCTTTGGCAGGGGGTTGGACTGATGGGCTCTGGGGGGCCCTTCCCACCCCTACAGCTCTGTGATTCTGTTTCTTTGTGCCTGGCAAGTCGTTGGCTTGCAGGCTATGGCTGGACTTTGTGCGAGGTGTGAGAACCTCAAACCTTTCTGTGGCTGGTTCAGGAGCGTTTTGCTGCAGCCCAGTTACGTACTGACCGGTCTGAGAAGTGGCAGCTGCTTTGTTGCTTCCCTTGAGCTTCATATTTACCTTCCATCTAGAAGGGAAATAATGTCCTAGAACCACAGGATGCTTTGGGTTAGAAGGGACCACAAAGATCATCTAGTCCCAACCCCACCATGGGCAGGGACACCCCCACCAGCCCAGGGTGCCCAAAGCCCCATCCAACCCATCCTTGAGCCCTGCCAGGGATCCAGGGGCTCCCACAGCCTCTCTGGGCACCCTGTGCCAGGGCCTCCCTGTATCTTTAGCTACAGTTTCCATCTGTGGAGTTAACACAAGCTCTGATGGACATTCACTTGCTGCAGCATTTAATTCTGTGGGGAAACAAACCAAGAAGTATGAGGGGGACGTGACCACTATCACTTGTCTGCACGCTGGACCCAGAGGGAGCAGTTGGAACTAGCAAGTTATGTTGTTTTACCTGATAATTGAGTAGAAATCTCTTCTCTCCCAGGTTTTGGAAGGAAGGATGTTGTGGAGCACTTGCTGCAGACAGGAGCCAACGTTCACGCTCGTGACGACGGAGGGCTGATACCCCTGCACAACGCCTGTTCCTTCGGCCACGCCGAGGTGGTCAGTCTGCTGCTGTGTCAGGGGGCAGACCCCAACGCTCGAGACAACTGGAACTACACCCCTCTGCACGAGGCTGCTATCAAGGGGAAGATTGATGTCTGTATTGGTAAGTAGCTGCCACTTCTTAGATCAAAGCCTTGCCAGATAGGTGTGTTGTGCAGTTGTAGCTGTTGATGTGTTGGCCTTGAGGTGAAAGATGTTGCTGCTGCTGAAATGATAACTGCTTTTAGGTTTGCTAACAGTCATTTAAGGCTTTTCCATGGTGTGTTTGATGGGAGCTTTGCTGAACTTGCACCTGAAAAACCAACCTGGGGAGGTGGGGTGAAGTCTCCTCATCTATTAAATTACAATATTCAAAATCCAAATGTGGAAATTTGTCTTGGTCTCTCCCAAGGAAACAAACTTGACTAGGTAAAGGCTTTGCTTTTATGAGCTGCTCTGGGTGTTGCCTTGGTGGTTAGGAAGCTGGTTAACCTTCTGTTCTGTACGGTACAGGGAAACATCTTGTTGGGCAGGGAGGCTCTTCAGAGGGGTCTGACCAGGCTGGATTCATGGGCTGAGACCAACGGGGTGAGGTTCAACAAGGCCAAGGGCAGAGTCCTGCCCATGGGACACAACAACCCCACAGGGCTGCAGGCTGGGGCAGAGCGGCTGGAGAGCTGCTGGGGAGAAGGAGCTGGGGGTGCTGGGTGACTGGGACTGAACACGAGCCAGCAGGGTGCCCGAGGGGCCAAGAAGGCCAAAGGCATCCTGGCTTGTGTCAGAGCCAGCGTGGCCAGCAGGGCTGGGGAGGGGATTGTGCCCCTAGGCTGGGCACTGGGGAGGCTGCACCTCGAGTGCTGGGTCCAGTTCTGGGCCCCTCACTCCCAGAAGGACATGGAGGGACTGGAGCGAGTCCAGAGAAGGGCAACCAGGCTGGGGAAGGGGCTGGAGGGCAAATCCTCTGAGGAGCAGCTGAGGGAGCTGGGGGTGTTGAGCCTGGAGAAGAGGAGGCTGAGGGGAGACCTTCTCCCCACCTCCCCTGCCCTGCCAGGAGGGTGCAGAGAGGTGGGCAGTTTGGCACTAATCTGAAATGAGAAGTGGGTGGTGTTCATGCTCTGTGCAACGCTGTAACTTATTGAATTTGGTGGGAAGAAAGTGGCCTTCCTGATCTCTAGGGCTGATCTGGTGTAACAGCGGGGTAAGAAGGGTCAGAAACCAACGTGTTGTATCATTGCAATGAGGATAAAAATACAATTCCCTACCAAGCACAGGGCACGTTTGTTCTATGGTTAAACTCACTCTGGTGTCCATGTACAATGTGAATCATAGGACCCCAGACTGGTCTGGGCTGGGAGGGACCCCAAGGAGCACAGAGCTCCAACCCCCTGCCACAGGCAGGGCCACCAACCTCCAGGCCTGGAGCTACACAAGGTTGCCCAGGGCCCCAGCCAACCTGGCCTGGAACACCCCCAGACATGGGGCACCCACCCCCTCTCTGGGCAGCCCCTTCCAGCCCCTCCCCACTCTCTCTGCACAGAACTTCCCCCTCAGATCTCCTCTCCCCCTTCCCTCCTCCAGCTTCACTCCAGCCCCCTTGTCCTGCCAGTCTCTGCCCTTGAACAAGCTGATTCCCCTCCTGTTCCTCTGCTCCCTTCAGGGACGGGGAGGCTGCAATGAGGTCCCCCCACAGCCTTCTCTGCTCCAGGCTGACCCAGCCCAGCTCCCTCAGCCTCTCTCCATAGGGGAGCTGCTCCAGCCCTCTGAGCATCTCCGTGGCTCCTCTGACCCCTCTCCAACAGCCCCACATCTCTCTTGCACTGGGGCCCCAGCTCTGGCCACAGGACTCCAGCTGGGGCCTCCCAGGGCAGAGCAGAGAGGGACAATCCCCTCCCTGTCCCTGCTGCCACCCCTCTGCTGATGGAGCCCAGGATCCCATCGCCCTTCCCAGCTGCAGGAGCCACTGCTGGCTCCTGGGAAGCTTCTCACCCACCAGAACCCCCAGGTCCCTCTCAGCAGGGCAGTGGAGGTTGAGTTCAGAGACCTTCTTCACACCAGTTGCAGGATATGGGTGGCCAGGTAGTGGCATTGCTAGCTTGCCAAGGGCTCAGTACAGAAAAAATCCTGCATCCCAACACCCCCACTGTGCAGAGGCCAGAAACCAGCCTATGGAAATAGGCTAATTAAGAAGTTTCCAGGCATGAATTGTGCCATCCTCACGCCTGCCTGTTCACATTGAGCTCTGGATAGAAACCATGGCCGTGTTTCCTTTTCAGGCTACTCCAAAGCCATGCTCTGAGATGGTGAGCAGCATTTGGAATCCAAAATAGCTCTGGGTAGCTGGAATTGCTTCTTCTGTTGGGCTTCCTTATAAAGGGAATGTTTTCCTCACACAGGAGATCAGCCTTGACATTTCCACACATCCCTGGTGCACTGCAAAGGAAAGTTAAGAGACACACGCTGTGGCTAGATCTCAAACACCCTGTGGTTAGGAGAGACTTTGTGTTGGGAGAAAGCTTTAAAGGCTTTGAGCAAGCAGGAGAAGGTTCAGTTAGAAGCTACCTGTGGTTTGCTGGGTGGAAGGGTGAAGCTGTGGTACCCTGATAGGCTGAGCATCAAATGCTGGGTTCCTTTTGTTAATTCCTGGTGATGACAACACTGCTCACTCAGGTATCTTTGTGTGAGGTGAGGCACTAAAAGGTGTGAAGAGAATGGAATCAAAGAGGCCCTGGAGGAAATGTAAGAATGGAGTGTGTGCACCCAGTGCACGAGGAAGACATTGGCTGGGGTGAGCTGCTGGAGAGGAGCTCTGTGGGGAAGGACCTGGGGGGTCCTGGTGGGTGACAGGGTGGCCATGAGCCAGCAGTGTGCTCTGGTGGGCAAGAGGGCAAATAGGATCCTGGGGGTATTAAAAGGAGTGTGGGCAGCAGGTCACAGGAGGGGATCCTCCCCCTCTGCTCTGCCCTGGCCAGGCCCCACCTGGAGTGTTGTGCCCAGTGCTGGGCTCCCTGGGACAGAACAGCCAGGGATCTCCTGGAGAGAGTCCAGCGGAGGCTGCCAAGGGGATGAAGGGCCTGGAGCATCTCCCCTGCCAGGAAAGGCTGAGGGAGCTGGGGCTGTTCAGCCTGGAGAGAAGAGACTGAGAGGGGAGCTGATCAATGGGGATCAATAGCTGAGGTGCTAGATAACCCTGTTAAATCAGAAGGATTTGAAAGCTGGGTAGATGTGGTACTGAGGGATGTGGGTTAGTGGTGCTTGGCAGGTTGGGCTGATGGTTGGACTTGCTCTGAAAGGTCCCTTCCAGCCAAGACAGCTCTGTGACTCTGGGAACACATCTGCCCACTCTGCCTCCTGTGCCACCCAGATCCCAGCGCGCTGCCTCGTGCCGGGGTGTCCTGCTCCTCCTTGGGAGCCTGGCTCGCACTCAAACCTGGCTGTGAGTAAGATCTCTGAGGGGGTGGCAGCATGTGTGGCACAGATGGCACCTTCAGAAGCGTGGGTGCCAGATCCTAACGAGCTTCTGTGAGCACGTGCTGGCTGAATTCTTATTTTCTTTTTTTTTAACTTTTTATTCCATTTTGGTGTCTTCATCTTGACGTTGAGGGGGGGTGAAACCCAAACCCACCCCCAAACAAAAGCTTCCCAGGAAAAACCCAATCTGCCTGCTTGAATCTTCCTTCAGAAACATGGGATAACAGCAGCCTTGTGATGGAGCATGAAATTAGTGTGTTTGCCTCATTAGAGCACCCAACAGCTGTGGAAAGGCGGAAGGGCAAGTGTGGAGCATCCCAAATATGCTGGAGCCTAGGGAATTTGGCAGTGTTAAATGTGTTTAAAAGGAATGTGAGGAAAGAGCTTTGAATAAAGCCAAAGCTTCCAGCTAAAATTTGAATTTAGAGAAAAGTTGATTCCTGAAAAGGCTTTTGCTGGTTCAGGTGATACAGGTAAAGAGACGTTGGGAACTTCCCTCTGGATCAGGTTATATTTTTTTCCTGGAAAATCTTATCATAGGGGTAGGAAGGGGCCTCCAGAGCCCATGGGGTCCAACCCTCTGCCAAAGCAGGGTCCCTAGGACAGGGCAGGGCTGGAATCTCTCCAGAGAAGGAGACTCCACACCCCCTGGGCAGCCTGTCCCAGGGCTGCCTCACCCTCACTGGGAAGAAGTTCTTCCCCACATTGGGGTGGAACTTCCCCTGCTCCAACTTGAGCCCATCACCCCTTGTCCTGTCCCCACAGCCACTGAGCAGAGGCTGCCCATGTCCCCCTGTGTCCCACCCTTCAGCTATTGATCCCCATGGATCAGCTCCCCTCTCAGTCTCTTCTCTCCAGGCTGAACAGCCCCAGCTCCCTCAGCCTTTCCTGGCAGGGGAGATGCTCCAGGCCCTTCATCCCCTTGGCAGCCTCCGCTGGACTCTCTCCAGGAGATCCCTGGCTGTTCTGTCCCAGGGAGCCCAGCACTGGGCACAACACTCCAGGTGGGGCCTGGCCAGGGCAGAGCAGAGGGGGAGGATCCCCTCCTGTGACCTGCTGGGCCGTTTATGGACCATTCTTGCACCCAGAGTTCCAAAAAAAGTCTTTGCAAGGATCACTTTGCCTCAGCTCCCCCAGCCCAGCCAAACAGACGTGGTTCCAACCATCCACATCTACTGGGTTTATTGCTTCATCCCCCTGGATGTTGTAACTCTGTCCTTGTAGCAAAGGGTTGGACCCAATGATCTCTCAAGGTCCTTTCTAGCCTCTGTGATTCTGGGATTCTCTGAAGGAAGCGTGTGGTTGTTGCTCTGACTTTGTACCATGGTGTCTGGGGAGGTGGGGGCTGTTTTAACAGACCTGACATCATTGAGGGCTTTGTTTCATCCTCTAGATCTCTTGATCTTGAGGGGGGGGGCAGTGTCTGAGCTGTGTTCTCACAGTGTTGCCTCCATCCAAAAGACTTTATGGGTGAAATAATGCTCATTCCTTTCTCTTTAATGAGCTTTTGGAGATGATAACTGACTCAGTCCATGCCTTCCTTAACCAGATGGTCCTGGGTTGCCTTCAGAGTATTTTTATGTACTTGGATTTTTATGCATTAATAGGTTTAGCAGGGAAAAGAAACCCTGGTGGGAATAACAGGCTGAGCCCACCCAGCCTGTGGGGTACCGCCTTGGGCATCACACCCCCTCTCAAAGACGGGTACTGGAGGGTTCCTGGTGGGGTGCTGGAGGGTTCCTGATGGGTTCCTGATGGGGGTGCTGGAGGGTTCCTGATGGGGGTGCTGGAGGGTTCCTGATGGGGGTGCTGGAGGGTCCTGATGGGGGTGCTGGAGGGTTCCTGATGGGGGTGCTGGAGGGTTCCTGATGGGGGTGCTGGAGGGTTCCTAATGGGTTTGGCTTTTTTCCCCTTTCAGAGGTGGAGTGACTTGGGATACTGGGCAGGACGAGGAGCAGGAGTGGTGGTAAAGGCAGGAGCAGGTTCTCCAGCAGCTCTCTCCCAGTGTGAGGAAGGGAAGGCAGAGCTTCCCAGCTCAGTGTTGGGAGGAACCCAGAACTATTCCCAGAGATTCAGGGTTCATGTTTATTATGCAAAGTCATATGAGCTTACTACATCTTAACTCGGCAACTTAGCTTTACTCCGGAGGGGAGCCTGTGCTGCCGTGCTTGACTGAAAGGGGGGAAAGCAGAAAGAAGGGGGAAAACAAAGGAGAAAGAAAGGGGGGGGAAAGGATAAAGAAAGGGGGGGGAAAGGAGAAAGAAAGGGGGGGAAAGGAGAAAGAAAGGGGTGGGAAAGGAGAAAGAAAGGGGGGGGAAAGGAGAAAGAAAGGGGGGGAAAGGAGAAAGAAAGGGGGGGGAAAGGAGAAAGAAAGGGGGGGGAAAGGAGAAAGAAAGGGGGGGGAAAGGAGAAAGAAAGGGGGGGGAAAGGAGAAAGAAAGGGGGGGAAAGGAGAAAGAAAGGGGGGGGAAAGGAGAAAGAAGGGGAGAAAATAAGGAGAAAGAAGGGGAGAAAATAAGGAGAAAGAATGGGAGAAAATAAGGAGAAAGAAGGGGAAAAAGGAGGGAGAAAGAAGGGGAAAAAGGAGGGAGAAAGAAGGGGAAAAAGGAGGGAGAAAGAAGGGGAAAAAGGAGAAGGAAAGGGAAAAAAGGAGAAGGAAAGGGAAAAAGGAGAAAGAAGGGGAGAAAAAGGAGAAAGAAGGAAAGGGAAAAAGGAGAAAGAAGGGGAGAAAAAGGAGAAAGAAGGGGGGAAAAAGGAGAAAGAAGGGGGAAAAAAGGAGAAAGAAGGGGGAAAAAGGAGAAAGAAGGGGGAAAAAGGAGAAAGAAGGGGAAAAAGGAGAAAGAAGGGGGAAAAAGGAGAAAGAAGGGGGAAAAAGGAGAAAGAAGGGGGAAAAAAGGAGAAAGAAGGGGGAAAAAGGAGAAAGAAGGGGGAGAAAAAAGGAGAAAGAAGGGGGAGAAAAAAGGAGAAAGAAGGGGGAGAAAAAAGGAGAAAGAAGGGGGAGAAAAAAGGAGAAAGAAGGGGGAGAAAAAAGGAGAAAGAAGGGGGGGAAAAAGGAGAAAGAAGGGGGGGGAAAAAGGAGAAAGAAGGGGGGGAAAAAGGAGAAAGAAGGGGGGGGAAAAAGGAGAAAGAAGGGGGGGAAAAAGGAGAAAGAAGGGGGGGAAAAAGGAGAAAGAAGGGGGGGGAAAAAGGAGAAAGAAGGGGGGGGAAAAAGGAGAAAGAAGGGGGGGGAAAAAGGAGAAAGAAGGGGGGGGAAAAAGGAGAAAGAAGGGGGGGGAAAAAGGAGAAAGAAGGGGGAGAAAAAAGGAGAAAGAAGGGGGGGGAAAAAAGGAGAAAAGAAGGGGGGGGAAAAAGGAGAAAGAAGGGGGGGGAAAAAGGAGAAAGAAGGGGGAGAAAAAAGGAGAAAGAAGGGGGAGAAAAAAGGAGAAAGAAGGGGGGAGAAAAAAGGAGAAAGAAGGGGGAGAAAAAAGAGAAAGAAGGGGGAGAAAAAAGGAGAAAGAAGGGGGAGAAAAAAGGAGAAAGAAGGGGGAGAAAAAAGGAGAAAGAAGGGGGAGAAAAAAGGAGAAAGAAGGGGGAGAAAAAAGGAGAAAGAAGGGGGAGAAAAAAGGAGAAAGAAGGGGGAGAAAAAAGGAGAAAGAAGGGGGAGAAAAAAGGAGAAAGAAGGGGGAGAAAAAAGGAGAAGGAAGGGGGAGAAAATAAGGAGAAAGGGGTGGGGGAAGGAGAAAGAAGTGGGAGAAAAAAGGGAGAAAGAAAGGGGGGGGGGAAAGGGAGAAAGAAGAGGAGGAAGAAAAGGAGAAAGAAGGAAAAAAAACCCCAATCAGAGGGAGAAGAAATCCAAACCCAGAAGGCAAATTCAAGGAAAGCGTGCAATGTGTGGTTATTCCTACATGATGCCGAGGAGACACGTACCAGTAAACACCCTGTGTGTCCCCGAGGTGAGGTACTGTTTCTGCTTCCCCTGCACAGTGCTGCTGCAGCACGGAGCCGATCCAAACATTCGGAACACCGACGGGAAATCGGCGCTGGACCTGGCAGACCCTTCAGCCAAAGCCGTGCTCACGGGTAAGATGCGGTACCTCTGTGTGTGTGTGTTGAGCATCTCAAGAACCTTCTGCCTCTTGGGGGTGTTGGGTTGTGTGAGAGGGTTGTAAACCTGCTTGTTACCCAGTTCAGGGTGATGGAGCTGTTGGTAATCGGCTGTGCTGCTGGAGGTTTGCTTGTTCTGCTGGGATTTTCTCTCCTAACATCATTATTCACTCTGGTTTTGGGGGGGTTTGGTTATTTTTCTTTTCGATTACAACCCAGTGTACAGATTGAGTAGGAGCCCCAAACCCCTGCAATCAAAGAAAATAAATAAGAGGAAGAAATACTAAAATCAGGTCAATTCTTTGAAGCCCTTCACTGTTAAGCAAGCAAGGACGTTTGTGTAACTACAAAAGTAGCAGTGATCTCACAGCCAGCCTGCTACAATAAATAGTTACCTTCTGTTTTGCTGCAGAATCACGAGCTGCCCTTTCCTTCCTCTTCCTCATCAGTCATTTCTAGGTAGAACTTTCCTCACCCACCAATTATTTTCCCTTTTTTAGGGGCTGTTAGCTGCCAGACAATGTGTTTTCATGAAAATATTCTACAGATACAACTTCTTTTACACAGCTCTGATTATTTTACCCCCCAGAAATTAACTGTTGCAGCATAGCAGGAAGCATTAAAAGTATAACATAGCAGCCTGTCAAATCCAGATCAAGAAATACATGGTCCTCATGCTGATTTTGACATCTAGGAAATAATGTTTAGAACAAAGTCATCTTGGCTTTTAAAATACATACAATTAGATTTATAGGAAGGGATTTGGCAGCTGAGCTTCCTTGGAGGAAATAGCTGTTTTTCTTCTTGCCTTTATTTCCCCTATTCTCTCTCTCTTTTTATTGACAGCTTAATTTACAGGTTATGTGCTATACAACACCCCTATTCTTCCTTCAGATGATGTTCAGAGCATGCCAGCTCCCCTTCACTTTGTCAGGAATGTTTCCTCATCTTCTTTTTCCAGTGCTCTGGCTGCTCCACATAATTACCTCCAGCTCTGTGGTGATCTGAGAGTGCCTCTGGAACAATGTCATTTAAATACCTATGATTTAGTTTAATTACTCAGTGTCAAATTTAACCAGGTTCCTGTGGTGTTAACACTGTGCTAAGCAGGTTAATCTGACTTTTGGGTGTTAGTGGGTGCAGGGGGTACCCATGCTGAGGATGCAGAGGGTGCTGTGTTGTTCAAGGATGCCTCTTTGAAGTGGGGAATGTGGTGTGGGTATGGTTTGGGGGCCTCAGGTTCTGAGGTTTCTCCAGGCTGTGCTCAAAAGTTGACTTAAGGGGACACTGGAAGAGTTTAGGAAGGGCTGTGATGGTGACTTCACATCTGCTCCACTGAGGTTTTGGGGCATTTTGATCATCACCTTGTGCCTTAGGCAATGGAGAGGGCAGAGCAGAGGTGGGTTAGAAGCCAACCTCAAGGCCAGGTTGGCTGGGGCCCTGGGCAACCTTGTGTAGCTCCAGGCCTGGAGGTTGGTGGCCCTGCCTGTGGCAGGGGGTTGGAGCTCTGTGACCCTTGGGGTCCCTCCCAACCCAGACCAGGCTGGGATTCTCTTGAGACCATCCTGTCTGGTGTGGTAAGCACCCAGTGTCCCCAGCCTCACCCCACCACCTCATACATGAGCATCCAGTGCCTGCCAGCTTCTGCCCAGTGGCTGTCCCCAGGCTGTGCACATAAACACCAGCACAGAGCCACCTCTGCTGGGATTATGAGTCTCATTGCCCATAAAAGAGCTATTTTTTGGGTGTGTTTATTCTTCCTACTGAGAAAATCAGCTCTGGGCTTTATCAGCTCTGTCCTCAAGGTGTCTCCTGGCTACACTGGGCTCTGTGTGCTGTGCACCTGAGCTCCAGGCTCTGCAAACACACTTGGCTTCCAGCTTTGGCTGCTGACACCGGGTGCCATTGGAATGGCAGCTTTCTGCCTAGAGCTTGAATTTTTCTGGATGCTGCTTTGCTTCCCAGTATCTCTGTTAGGCAGCTGCTTTCTCATGCCTTTTCCATAGGGTGTTACCTTCAGGCCGTGCTTCATCCCTCTGGAAGAAGGAGGCTTAAGGGATTTCTTAGGCTCTATCCAGCTTGGGCTAATCTGTAGCTACAGCAATGCTGTGCAATTAGGGGCATCAGGATTAAAGGTATTTACTGGATTAAGGGTGAGGAGGATGTATTAACTTAATTTTCAGTATTTAATGCTGAACAGTGGGATGTTAGAAACGCTCCTGTTTAAGAGCTTTTAAATCCAGGGGGGGTCTGGAAGCACAATGTGTAATTGTTACTGTATTTGCATCTTTAAAAGGCATGAAGGTTGAGGATGTTCTTAGGGTGATATCTGGGGGGGGTCCTTCCCTATCAGTGTCTCCAACTGTAACAGACTTTGTGCTGCTGCTGTAGAATGTTGCAGAACAAGGATGGACTAAATGGACTTTAATGGACTAAAGCTGGAGGAGGGAAGGGGGAGAGGAGATCTGAGGGGGAAGTTCTGTGCAGAGAGAGTGGGGAGGGGCTGGAAGGGGCTGCCCAGAGAGGGGGTGGGTGCCCCGTGTCTGGGGGTGTTCAAGGCCAGGTTGGTTGGGGCCCTGGGCAACCTTGTGTAGCTCCAGGCCTGGAGGTTGGTGGCCCTGCCTGTGGCAGGGGGTTGGAGCTCTGTGCTCCTTGGGGTCCCTCCCAACCCAGCCCAGGCTGGGATTCTGTGATTCCATGATTTGGATCCCATCACTACTTTTTTTAAACCAAGTATTTACATAAAATTCACACACCAACGTTCATCCCTTGTGTTGCTCTATGAACAACCTGTGATCAGAGTCTCTCTTTGACCTCCAACTTAGCAAAATTAAGAGAAAACTTGTAGGTAACTGATTAAATCTTTCCAGTTTGTAAAGCATCCCATATGTTGGGGACTTTGGGACAGGCTGCCTGGGGGGTGTGGAGTCTTCTTCTCTGGAGAGATTCCAGCCCTGCCCTGTCCTAGGGACCCTGCTTTGGCAGGGGGTTGGACCCCATGGGCTCTGGAGGGCCCGTCCCACCCCTGTGATGCTGTGATCTCTTTGATGTGTTTTGGGACATCCCTGCTGTGTAAAAAGCCTTTCTAGTGATCTGGCACCAAATGCTGCATCCACAGTGATTTGTTCTTTTCTGTCTCCCAGTCTAGAATAATGGTTGGGATCTTTTTCTCCTGAATTACAGTGAGGAGATAGAATGCAGTACCTTCTGGGATGGTTTCCAACCTGTTTCTTGCAATGTTCT
The DNA here is from genome assembly GCA_020800305.1 of Porphyrio hochstetteri. Classification (NCBI taxonomy): domain Eukaryota; kingdom Metazoa; phylum Chordata; class Aves; order Gruiformes; family Rallidae; genus Porphyrio; species Porphyrio hochstetteri. The sequence goes on along the minus strand of CM036913.1, from coordinate 1,857,092 downwards.
CTTAAAAAGTGTGTTTTATAAAGGAGATGGAATGGAAACGAGATGCTGATATTGAGATGGAAATGGAATTTCAAAATGCCTTTGTAGCTTGAAGTGGATTTTATAGAAATTAAACACCCAGGGATGGCTTCTAAACTATAAAACCAAACAACCCCCCAAAAAAACCCCAGAAGAAAAAAAGGCTGTACAATTACAGAAAACCCCATGGAGCCCACCCATCCCTGTCCTGTGCTGCCCCAGATCTCTCAGCACCTCATCTCCCCTCTGTTAAACACCCCCAGGGGTGGGGACTCAGCCCCCTCCCTGGGCAGCCTGTGCCACAGCCCCACAACTCTGCCAGGGGAGAACTTTGCCCTCCCAGCTGAGCTGACCCTGCCCTGGGGCAGCTTGAGCCCATTGCCCCTCGTCCCATCTCCTGTCCCCTGGCTGAAGAGACCATCGCCCACCTCTCTGCACCCTCCTGGCAGGGCAGGGGAGGTGGGGAGAAGGTCTCCCCTCAGCCTCCTCTTCTCCAGGCTCAACACCCCCAGCTCCCTCAGCTGCTCCTCAGAGGATTTGCCCTCCAGCCCCTTCCCCAGCCTGGTTGCCCTTCTCTGGACTCGCTCCAGTCCCTCCATGTCCTTCTGGGAGTGAGGGGCCCAGAACTGGCCCCAGCACTCGAGGTGCAGCCTCCCCAGTGCCCAGCCCAGGGGCACAATCCCCTCCCCAGCCCTGCTGGCCACGCTGGCTCTGACACAAGCCAGGATGCCCTTGGCCTTCTTGGCCCCCCGGGCACACTGCTGGCTCGTGTTCAGTCCCAGTCACCCAGCACCCCCAGCTCCTTCTCCCCAGCAGCTCTCCAGCTGCTCTGCCCCAGCCTGCAGCCCTGTTGTGTGGTTGTGTCCCATGATCAGCACTCTAAGGACAGTCCTTGCTCTTCAGTTTTGCCTTGTACAGAGTCTCACTGTAGTGAAAACAAAGTTTCCCTTTGGTGTTGTTTCCAGTGTCACCGATTCTCTTCCCACTTCCCAGCCCCACGTTGTTCTCCAGGTATCTCCATTCGAGCGCCGTGCTCCAGTCTAACATCCCATTCACTTCCCTAGTGATGATTTACTACCTTTCATAGCAGGCTTTTTTTTAATTCCAAGTTTTATTCAAGCTAAGTTTGGCTTTTATTACCTCTGTGACTGCAGAAGAGCTGAATGTTTTATGGGAGCCTCTAAGGGAATTCTGAATTCGAAAGTCAGTGGCTTAGGTTCTGGTATAATTCCAGATGATTTATATTATGCATGCAGTGTTTATTGTTTTAATTTGTCAGCATGCCTTTGGTCTACCCATTTTATTGCCTGTTCCCTCAGTTCTTCTTAGGTCTTTCTAATTTCTTCAGTTTTCTTGGGTAACTGAATAATTCAAATGTTTCCTCCACTGCGGTACGTTATTTAACACAAGTTCCAGCCTGTTTTATCATAAAGAAGACAAGTTACTCCTGCTTTTAAGTCTCTGAGCCTTGAAAGTACTTGTAGCCTTACTCCATGACTACATAATTTCTGTAATCTCTTACTGAAGGATTTAGAATCAGAGAATTGGTCAAGTAGCTGGAGGTTTCCATCTCTACGTTTGCGTGGTGCCAGCGTGCAGATCCGTGCCCAGAGAACGTGGGGAGCTTTGTTTGAAGCTGGGTTTGAAACCTCAGAGTATCACAGAATCCCAGCCTGGTCTGGGCTGGGAGGGACCCCAAGGAGCACAGAGCTCCAACCCCCTGCCACAGGCAGGGCCACCAACCTCCAGGCCTGGAGCTACACAAGGTTGCCCAGGGCCCCAGCCAACCTGGCCTTCAACACCCCCAGGGACGGGGCACCCACCCCCTCTCTGGGCAGCCCCTTCCAGCCCCTCCCCACTCTCTCTGCACAGAACTTCCCCCTAAGATCTCCTCTCCCCCTTCCCTCCTCCAGCTTCACTCCAGCCCCCTTGTCCTGCCAGTCTCTGCCCTTGAACAAGCTGATTCCCCTCCTGTTCCTCTGCTCCCTTCAGGGACGGGGAGGCTGCAATGAGGTCCCCCCACAGCCTTCTCTGCTCCAGGCTGACCCAGCCCAGCTCCCTCAGCCTCTCTCCATAGGGGAGCTGCTCCAGCCCCCTGAGCATCTCCGTGGCTCCTCTGACCCCTCTCCAACAGCCCCACATCTCTCTTGCATTGGGGCCCCAGCTCTGGACACAGGACTCCAGCTGGGGAGGGCAGAGCAGAGAGGGACAATCCCCTCCCTGTCCCTGCTGCCACCCCTCTGCTGATGGAGCCCAGGATCCCATCACCCTTCCCAGCTGCAGGAGCCACTGCTGGCTCCTGGGAAGCTTCTCCCCCACCAGAACCCCCAGGTCCCTCTCAGCAGGGCTGCTCTCAAGGAGCTCTTCTCCCAGCCTGTTTGTTCTCCCAGAGTACTTGTGTTTGTGAAGAACTTCAGGCTCGACAGAAGATTTATTACCTTCATTTCATGCATTCTAATTATTCATCAGGATCATTAAATAACAATCCAGGCTGGTTGCTGTGTGACCAGAGATCACTTGTTATACTCCAGTTTTCATTGGGAAGAATAAATATTAGCATTGAAATGGGAATTGCTGGTTTCTCCTTGCAGATGTCCTTAGGGCTCCGTCCTTCTGGGTGCTGAGCATCCTGGCTGTGACTCAGGAAAGATCTGGGGTTAAACTGGAGTTCCAACAGACATTGAAATGTCACTTGCTGAAGTGAGATCCAGGTGTTGGCCATCGCTGGAGTGAAGATGAGGGTCTTTGCCACGGGGGTCTTTGCCATGGGGGTCTCCCTGGGCGTTCTTCTCTTGTATACGACGTGGGCCTTGAGGGCAGTGACTGCTGCCTGCATCTTCTGAGCAGATAAAACCTTGTTCCAGAGTCTGTAAAATCAAATGATGTATTTAAAGTATTTCTTTTCTTGCCTGCAGATATTTAGAAGTGTAATGTGTCAGTATAGAGGAGTAATGCAGGTCAGTGCAGTGTTTCCCTCAGAGCAATGAGCAGGCAGACCCATTATTCTGCACTTTCTCCTTTCCTTGTCTTTGTGCTCCAAGGAACACAAGTAGGTTGGGGTTTTTTTCCTCCTTAGAAGCTTAAGTTAAAGTTTTGGAGCTGTAGAGAGCATGTCTGTAAGGTGCTGGTTGAGCTTTCCTAACACTGTGAGCACTCCCTGATGGGTATTTACAAAACCCAGGATCTCTGTCCCCTTGAGCTTCAGCCCCCAGGCTCCTGCAGCCCCTGCAGTGCAGCCTACTGCTCAGGGGAGGTGGTTCTTCACAGTGGCATTGGCAGGAACCTCTGATGATCCAAGGGCATGCAACAAGCCTTGGAGATCTTCCTGTGTTGGGATTTCTTCCTGCAGCACAGGATCCCAGAAGCCCCTGAGCTGGGAGGGACCCCGAAGGCCCATCAGCCCCACTCCTGGCCCCACACAGCCCAGCCCAGGCAGAGCAGGGCACTGAGCGCAGCGGCCAGACGCTTCTTGCCCTCAGCCCAGCTCGGGGCTGGGACCCCTTCCCTGGGGAGCCTGTGCCAGCGCCCGACCCCCCTCTCAGCACAGACCCTCTTCCTGACACCCAGCCTGACCCTCCCCTGGCAGCTTCACGCCGTCCCCTCGGGTTCCAGCCCTGGGCCCCACAGAGAGGAGAGAGATGGGCGCTGCCCCTTCGCTCCCCTGGGCAGGCAGCCACAGAGCGGGGTGAGGCCTCCCCTCAGCCTCCTCTTCTCCAGGCTGGGCAACCCCAGGGCCTGCAGCCTCTGCTCGGGAGCTTCCCCTCCAGACCTGCCCCATCCTCCCTGCCCTCCTCTGGACACTCTGCAGTAGCTCCATGTCCCAAACCAGCCCGCAGGACTGGAGGTGAGGCCGCCCCAGCGCAGGGCAGAGCGGGATGATGTTCTTGTCTAACCACCCACATCTGCCTTTGGTCATTTTGTACTGAAAGAGTTGTGAGGGCTGGAACAGGCTGCCCAGGGAGGGGCTGAGTCACCTTCCCTGGATGTGTTCAAAAAAAGGGTAGATGAAGTACTTAGGGATCTGGTTTAGTTTAGGATGAGAATGGTTGGACTTGATGATCTTAAAGGTCTTTTCCAACCTTGTGATTCTGTGATTTTGTAGAAATGAACTTTCTTGCTTTTTCTTCTTGGAGTTCACCGGTTTTTTCTTCTGATTTCCTGATTTGAGTTGGCTTTTCTCCACGGTGGACTCTTTCTTCCCATACTCAACTGTTCCTCCAAAGCCTACCTGATGAGGCTAATCGCTGCTCTGGTGCTTGGTTTCTCTCTTGTACTGCTGTTCTGAGGGCAGGGAAGGAGAAGGATTTTCCAGCATTTGAAGGTTATTGTCAGCTCTTGTGGATGTACCGTGAGGAGACCTCCTCAGGGCTGTGAGAGTTTGCTTTGGAATTAGATAGAACTTGTCACTTCTACATGGCTCCGTATCAGATGGTCACAAGGGTTCCAAGTTCAATTTATGAAACAGCAGAAGTTAGTATTGAAGACTTATGCTAAACATCACAGTAACGATTTTGGAGGTGACTTCAAAAAGCACGACCTCACTTGGGAGGTAAGAAGTCATCTACGCCCTTGGAAATGCAGCAGCTGTGGTTGGTCTTTATCATCACCTCTCTTTTTATATGTGAAAGGGAACCTCTGGCACCCAAGATTTGGCCTTTCCCGGGGCCTCGCTCCCCGCGGCCTTCCCCCAGGCCTTGTCCCCGCGGCCTTCCCCTGGCCTCCCTCCCCATGGCCTTCCCTGGGCCCTCTTCCCCGGGGCCTCGCTCCCCGCGGCCTTCCCCGGGGCCTCGCTCCCCGCGGCCTTCCCCGGGGCCTCGCTCCCCGCGGCCTTCCCCGGGGCCTCGCTCCCCGCGGCCTTCCCCGGGGCCTCGCTCCCCGCGGCCTTCCCCGGGGCCTCGCTCCCCGCGGCCTTCCCCGGGGCCTCGCTCCCCGCGGCCTTCCCCGGGGCCTCGCTCCCCGCGGCCTTCCCTGGGGCCTCATCCCTGCGGCCTTCCCCGGGCCTCGCTCCCCATGGCCTTCCCCGGGGCCTCGCTCCCCGCGGCCTTCCCCCAGGCCTTGTCCCCGCGGCCTTCCCCTGGCCTCCCTCCCCATGGCCTTCCCTGGGCCCTCTTCCCCGGGCCTCGCTCCCCGCGGCCTTCCCCGGGGCCTCGCTCCCCGCGGCCTTCCCCGGGGCCTCGCTCCCCGCGGCCTTCCCCGGGGCCTCATCCCTGCGGCCTTCCCCTGGCCTCCCTCCCCATGGCCTTCCCCGGGGCCTCTTCCCCGCAGCCTTCCCCCAGCCTCCTCCCCATGGCTTTCTCCAGGGCCTCCTCCTGCGGCCTTCTGTGGCCTCCCGCAGCCTTCTGCATCTCCCCACCCTTCTTCTTTCCAACATGCTTTCCAGATCTTTCAAAATGATGTTTCCCTTTGTGCCTTGTACCTAATTTAATTGCATTTAATCGTATCTTTTCTAACTCTCCCCTGTAGTGCAAGGGGACTGTTCCTGTGCTAAAGGAGCTGTATGATTAAGCACTTTCCTTGGTTGGTGGCGTTGAACAGTTTCTAATTTTAACATAATAGTGAATCTGTTGTCTCCCTTGCACCAAGGCATGAGATTTGGAAGCGGTGCCACCTTATTAAACGGGAGATTTTCATGCACCTGGCAAGCTGTGATGTGAATTAACCCAAACTTGTTGGTGCTTTGGAAGTGCACTGATAAATCATGCTCAAAAACCAGAATTAAAAAGAGCAGAGCATGAAGTATGAGTGGATGGGTTCCTGCTATTGATTATCGTTCAGAAATGCTTTGTAAGCATCAGAAACCCTCATTTTCCATGATGCTTTTTTGGCTCCTGGCCCACAAAGGTCCCTCTGGTTCCATTCAGAGTAACAGCTGGAGCCCGCGTAGCTGAGAGATGCTATCGATGTGATAAAGATGTTGGAGACATTTTACTTCTATTTGGAACTACTTAGGGCTCAAAACTTGGACAAAACAGGGTTTGACAGGCCCAAAACTTGGAGAAAAGAGGATTTCTCCTCTGTTGGGATTCCCATAGTCTGCTAATTTCCTAACAAAAGCAGGTGGTGCCTTGCTGTTAGTCTGAAATGTTTCAGATCAGGCTTCCCTCTTTCTGGATAATCCCAGACTGTCAGGAGCTGGAAGGGACCTCAGAAGCTCATCCAGTCCCACCCCTGCCAGAGCAGGGTCACCCAGACTAAATCCCACAGGGACACATCCAGGGGGGTTTGGATGTCTCCAGAGAAGGAGACTCCCCAGCCTCTCTGGGCAGCCTGTCCCAGGGCTCCCTCACCCTCACAGGGACAAAGTTCCTCCTTATGTTCCCATGGCACCTCCTCTGCTCCAGCTGCACCCGCTGCCCCTTGTCCTGTGGCTGCCACCCCTGAGCAGAGCCTGGCTCCAGCCTCCTGACTCTCACCCTTCACACACTGACAGACAGTGCTGGGGTCACCCCTCAGGCTCCTCTTCTCCAGGCTGAAGGGGCCCAGCTCCCTCAGCCTGTCCTCATGAGGAAGGGGTTCCACTCCCTCCATCAGCCCTGGCTGGGCTCTTTTCAGGAGTTCTGTGTCCTTCTGGAGCTGAGGGGCCCAGAACTGGACATGATATTCCAGGTGGGGTCTCAGCAGGGCACAGAAGAGGGGGAGAAGAACCTCTCCTGACCTCCTAACCACCCCCTTCTGACACACCTGAGGAAGCCATTGGGCTTCTTGGCCATGAAGGCACACTGCTGGCTCGTGGCCATCCTGCTGCCTCCCAGGAGGTTTCTACTTGCCACACCTTGTTTCTGGACAAGGTGCCTCCAAACCTGAGGTGCCTCTCACACCTTCCACAGACCGTTTCCTTGCTGACACACAGAAGAGGTGGGCAGACCTGGTGAGCTGGGTGCTGAGGACACAGGACTCGCCTACGATTTCTGACGTAGGTGTTCTGACGAGCTCGTTTGTGGGGAAGAGGCAGTGGATTTAATTAGAGTCATGAGACAGCACCGTTATCTTGGAATTCCAGGACAATGCAGCTTTGTACCAAGCCAGGAGCTTTATTTCTGGTCAAAAAGCAGCACCACGTGCTCCTGAAAACAGGAGCTGCTCATCTTCTGACCCTTCCCATAAAATCTGCCCTGAATAACGATGTTAACTGGGAATGAATGTGCTTTGTGCTGTTGGGGTGGTGAGCTCAGAGTCTGCTGGGGAGCAAACAGATATGGAGACCTGAGGAAAGCCTACACAGTGCTAACAAACAGGGGGCTTCTCTTTCTTTGTGTGGGGGTTGTTGGAACAATGAGCCTGATGTTGGTTTAATCCTGGAGTTGTGGTGGATACTGAACTCTTGAGATGTTTTATTAATTATTGCAGTGCCCAGGCTCCTGCCTCTGTCCATGTTATGGGAATGTGATTATTAAGATCCTCTCAGCATGAGTAACTTTTCCTTTCTCATGGGAACAGAAGAATATAGTCAGGGCCTAAATCCTGGGAGAAGAGAGCCAGGCTGCTAGCAGGCCTGCTGTCTGCCCCGACAGCTCATGGGTTCTGTTGTATCTCCAAGGTCCCATTCTCACAGAGCCTGGCTGTGGTGTCTCTGCTTCACCCTCCATGTCCTGTTCTCTCAGTCGTGGCACATCAAGCTCTCCTGATGCTGCCAACCTCCAAGATCTCCCAGGAACTTAGTGTGAAAAGGACTTTATGGCACATCAGCTGCTCTTCACTCTGGAAGCTTGTTGAATGTTGAACCTTTCTTTAACATGGGAACCCAAGATTTAAATTGAAGTCTGGAGTGTTGTGCCCAGTGCTGGGCTCCCTGGGACAGAACAGCCAGGGATCTCCTGGAGAGAGTCCAGCGGAGGCTGCCAAGGGGATGAAGGGCCTGGAGCATCTCCCCTGCCAGGAAAGGCTGAGGGAGCTGGGGCTGTTCAGCCTGGAGAGAAGAGACTGAGAGGGGAGCTGAGCAATGGGGATCAATAGCTGAAGGGTGGGACACAGGGGGACATGGGCAGCCTCTGCTCAGTGGCTGTGGGGACAGGACAAGGGGCGATGGGCTCAAGTTGGAGCAGGGGAAGTTCCACCCCAATGTGGGGAAGAACTTCTTCCCGGTGAGGGTGAGGGAGCCCTGGGACAGGCTGCCCAGGGGGTGTGGAGTCTCCTTCTCTGGAGAGATTCCAGCTCTGCCCTGTCCCAGGGACCCTGCTTTGGCAGGGGGTTGGACCCCATGGGCTCTGGAGGGCCCTTCCCACCCCTGTGAGTCTGTGATCTCCTGCAGAGAGCCCAGTGGAGAGCTGTGAAGGTGATGAGTGGGAGTTCCTTCTTCACCATTCCATGGTCCTCTTTCATTTTAGGTCAAAATGAGGTTTAACCCACCACTTTGGGGAGTGAAAACTGCAGCATGCCTCAGAATAACTTTGCAATAAACCCATTGGCAGTGCAGCCTGGACTGGGAGCTGCTGGTAATCCTATTACCTAATAAGAGGATCATTGAAATGTATTTTCCTGGGGATATTTAAGGTCGTTAATGGCTGGGCTGAATGAGGGATGGAGCAGTGCTTTTTGCCCAATTAGATTTTGTATGATTTGAGGTAGGTGGAGGCTTTAAATCGAGGGAGAATTCCTAGCAGGAGCAGAGAGTGGAGAGCTGGGTTTTTTCCAGCTCCAGGCAGGGTGTAATTAAACTCCCTCTCAGCACAAGGCCCCGCAGAAGCCTGCCGAGCGTCGTGCTGGGGGTACGGGCGGTTCAGGCATTTCTGGCTCACAATGAAGGGGCAGGTGGTGTTCAGGAGGTGCTTTTCTTCATGGGTATACCCGTGGTGAGGTTTTGGTGAGGGGGCTGCAGGGCTGGATTGTGCCAGAAGCTTCCCCCAGGTCCCACAGAGCCAAGGCCGAACCCGCCGCTGGCCAAGGCTGAGCCCATCGGCAGTGGGGGCAGCACCTCAGGGGGACAGGGTTAAGGAGGGAGGAGAAACCCAAGGGGCAGCTTTTTGCTGCCAGGGAGGAGTGAGGAGATGGGAGAAACTCTGCAGCCCCCAGGTCAGGGCAGAAGGAGGGGCAGGAGGAGCTCCAGGCATGGAGCAGGGATCCCCCTCAGCCCCTGGAGAAGCCCCTGGTGAGGCAGGCTGTGTCCCTGCAGCCCAGGGAGGATGATGATGGAGCAGGGATTCCCTTCAGCCCCTGGAGAAGCCCCTGGTGAGGCAGGCTGTGTCCCTGCAGCCCAGGGAGGATGATGATGGAGCAGGGATTCCCCTGGAGAAGCCCCTGGTGAGGCAGGCTGTGTCCCTGCAGCCAGGGAGGATGATGATGGAGCAGGGATCCCCCTCAGCCCCTGGAGAAGCCCCTGGTGAGGCAGGCTGTGTCCCTGCAGCCAGGGAGGATGATGATGGAGCAGGGATTCCCCTCAGCCCCTGGAGAACCCCACACCAGAGCAGGTGGAGGCACCTGAAGGACACTGTGACCCAGTGGGAAGGACCCCACGCTGGAGCAAGCTCCTGGCAAGACCTGCAGCCTGAGGAGGTAGGGGCCCATGGCTGCTCTGGAGGTGAAACTTAATGACAGCAGTCTGGATATGTAATGCTCTTGTCTTTAATTAATGAGTTAGTGTCTCTTCCCTTCTCTGAGCAGCCGCCTTTCCTGGGCTGTGCTGCTGCTCTTACTGCTGGTAGTGACCCACATTGTCACTCAGGGCAGGGGGTGGGCTCTGTGCAGGAGTTACACATGTAATCCTGTTAGCTAGCAGGCTCTGAGCTGGCAAAGTGCTTAAAGCAGTGAGGGGGAGAGAAGGGACTGAAGATCTTTACAAGTCCTAAATTGTGTGTAAATAATCGACCCTCCATAGCCAGACCCATGTTTTTGGCCTTAGGAATAATAATAATAATTAATAAGAAATAGTATTGATAATTATTAATGAATTCTTAATAGTATAATATTTTATTATATTATTAACTCTAATAATAATACTTTATATTATTATTATTATTGTTATTGTTATTATTATTAGAGTTAAGGAGGGAAGATAAACCCAAGAAACCCAAAAATAATAATAATTTTTATTATGATTATTGCTGTATTTCAACCTTGTGATGTGTTAGTCCTACAGGAGACTGTTTGCCCCTGGGCTGGGCACTGGGGAGGCTGCACCTCGAGTGCTGGGTCCAGTTCTGGGCCCCTCACTCCCAGAAGGACATGGAGGTCCTGGAGCGAGTCCAGAGAAGGGCAACCAGGCTGGGGAAGGGGCTGGAGGGCAAATCCTCTGAGGAGCAGCTGAGGGAGCTGGGGGTGTTGAGCCTGGAGAGGAGGAGGCTGAGGGGAGACCTTCTCCCCACCTCCACTGCCCTGCCAGGAGGGTGCAGAGAGGTGGGCGAGGGTCTCTTCAGCCAGGGGACAGGAGATGGGACGAGGGGCAATGGGCTCAAGCTGCCCCAGGGCAGGGTCAGCTCAGCTGGGAGGGCAAAGTTCTTCCCTGGCAGAGTTGTGGGGCTGTGGCACAGGCTGCCCAGGGAGGGGGCTGAGTCCCCACCCCTGGGGGTGTTTAACAGAGGGGAGATGAGGTGCTGAGAGATCTGGGTCAGCACAGGACAGGGATGGGTGGGCTCCATGGGCTTCAAGGGCTTTTCCAGCCTGGTGATTCTGTGATTAATTCCTTGTTTTCCTTTGGAAACATTTCCTAGAAATCCCATAGTAAAGAAAAACACATGTGTAGCTGCATTCCAGAGCTGAGAGAGGAGTGGTGGTGGGAAGATGAAGCAGGGCAGTTTGTTAGTTGATAACACGGAGCACGGCGGCACCGCTGGGAATTGCAGTGGAGGTTTGTGTTTGCTGATAGCTGGAATTTAATACAAGCAGTGAAGAGGGAGAGCTCTGGGAATGTTTCCTTTGCATTAGGCATGAAGGGCTGGGTAATGGGGAGCCTCAGCAGCTCTGTAAGAACCCAGTCCAATTTCCTTTTCCATGTGTAGTACAAGAGATCTCCTGAGTCTTGAACTTGGGTGAACCGAAGCACTGCTCTGCCCTGCGCTGGGGCAGCCTCACCTCCAGTCCTGGGGCAGGTTTGGGACATGGAGCTACTGCAGAGTGTCCAGAGGAGGCAGTGAGGATGGGGCAGGTCTGGAGGGGAAGCTCCCGAGCAGAGGCTGCAGGCCCTGGGGTTGCCCAGCCTGGAGAAGAGGAGGCTGAGGGGAGGCCTCACCCCGCTCTGTGGCTGCCTGCCCAGGGGAGCGAAGGGGCAGCGCCCATCTCTCTCCTCTCTGTGGGGCCCAGGGCTGGAACCCGAGGGGACGGCGTGAAGCTGCCAGGGGAGGGTCAGGCTGGGTGTCAGGAAGAGGGTCTGTGCTGAGAGGGGGGTCGGGCGCTGGCACAGGCTCCCCAGGGAAGGGGTCCCAGCCCCGAGCTGGGCTGAGGGCAAGAAGCGTCTGGCCGCTGCGCTCAGTGCCCTGCTCTGCCTGGGCTGGGCTGTGTGGGGCCAGGAGTGGGGCTGATGGGCCTTCGGGGTCCTTCCCAGCTCAGGGGCTTCTGAGGTTCCACCCTTTGGCTTTCCCTCTCACCAGCCTGTTTAGACTTGCCCTGGCTTTGGATTTTCTTCCCAGTCTCTTGAAATTCTGCAATCTCTTTCCCTTTCCCATCTCCATCTGAGGATGTGACAGACAGGGATGGTGCTGTGTCTTTGAGAGAGGCAGCACGCTGAGGCACCACAGGCCTGTTGGCAGTAATGCACTTTGCAGGCTGGAAATAAGCAGTGGATCTGTGTGGGGTGTTTCTGTGGGTAACCTGCAGTGGGACAAAGGAATTGAAACTCTTGTATGGTAGAGAAAGAGTTTTAGAAGGATTTTTGGATTTATTGTTTCATAGAAACAGAATGTGTTGGGTTGGGAGAGACCTTCAGAGCCCACCCAGTCCCACCCTGCAGTGAGCAGGGACATCTTCACCAGAGCAGGGAGCTCAGAGCCCCATCCACCCTGACCTTGAATGTCTCCAGGGATGGGGCCTCCACCACCTCTCTGGGCACCCTGGGCCAGGGTCTCACCACCCTCAGAGGGAAGAACTTCCTAATACCCAACCTAAATCTCCCCTTTTCCAGTTTAAACCCATCCCCCCTCATCCCATCACTCCCTGCCCTCAGGAACAGTTCTTCCCAGCTTCCTACAGGCACCTTTCAGGGACTGGAAGGGACTATAAGGTTCCCCTGGAGTCTTCTCTTCTCCAGGCTGACCAAGCCAGAAGAAAAGATGTTGTAGGGCATGGCAGCATTGTTGAAGGTACCAGAATGGAAGGGCTTACAAGAAGGTTGGTGCATTTGGGGTTTTTGGTCGTTGTTGTTGCTTTGCAGATTCACTGTGGTGGTCCTGCAGTGCCACCCATTGTGTCCATCCCTTGCACAGTCAGGGGGATTCCTCCATTTAACTGCTGAGACTGGTGTAGCTTCATCCTTGTGTTCTTAAGGGTTAAGAAATGTGAAACCTTCTGACAAAAGGACTTCTGCATCTTCCTTGGCACTGTACAGGGTAGGAGATCTGACAGCCTTTAACAAATAGGTCAGCATGGCTGCAAGGAGCTTCTCTGAAGGACAGGAGTGTGTCTTAATGTGAACTTAATGGGATTCAGTTCCCCATCTCACCTGTCTGGGTGACCAACCCCACAACCTTCCTGTGATTTAGACTTGGATACAAGGTTGGTGTTTAATAACCAGTGGGTCTTAGCTGTGCTTAAAGGGCTTTTCCAACCTGGTGACTCTGTCATTCAGCCCTGACTTCTCATGCAGCTGCTGAGGGAAAACAGGAGGTTGTGAGGAGATCACCACCTGGAGAGCTGCAGAGCCCAGTGCGGTGGGACCAGGCACTGGCAGAGATTGCCCAAGGAAGCTGTGGAGCCCCAGATCATCCTTAGAGATCTCCAGAAACCATCTGGGCACTCTCCTGGGCAGGCTGCTCTCAGTGTCTCAGGCCCTGACTGCTCCAGCCTGGTCCCCCACGGGGTCACCAGCCTCCCCCCAGCACCCCTGCTCTGGGGCCTCTCTCTCTGTGTCTCTGTCTCTCTCCATGGGCTGCAGGTGCTGGCAGGGCCTTGCTCCAACACGGGTCACAGCATCTCCTGCCTGTGTCCCCCTGCCCCAGGGGCTGCAGGTGGGGTCTGGGCCTTGTCCCTGGGCTGTGGGGGGACACCCACTCCCCCATGAGTTTCTCCAGGGGCATCTTCCTCTGCGGCACCTGGGGTGCCTCCTCCCCCCTTCCCTGCCCTTGGTGCCTGCACAGCTCCTCACACCTTCTCTCTCCCTTCTCTGGGGCACAAAGGGGCTGCCTGGGGGTTTTGTTCCTCCTCCCTGTGACTCCCAGAGGTGCTGTGACCATCCTTGATGGGCTCAGCCTTGGGCAGCAGCGACTCCAGCCTGGAGCCGGCTGGTGTTTGCTGTGTGGGGCTGCAGAGAGCTTCTGGCTGCTCCTTGCAGCAGCCACCCTGCAGCCCCCTCCTCCACCAGAACCCACCACTCAAAACTACAACGTGTAGTGAGCCAGCTCCAAGCTCATGCCCTCCTCATCCCTATGGCAGTGTGATGAAATTCAAGAACCTCCTGTAGGAGTTCCAACCTGAGTGCCCCTTAATGAAAGCAGCTCTTCACTGGGGCACCCAGTGGGGCCTTGGTGCTGGTCACTAATGCCTTTGCTAATCAAGGTACTCAAGGAAAAAACCTTTTATGTTCTAAAGTACCAACTTACTGAGCCCCAAGGAGAAATGTTATTCCACTCCTCGTAGCTAATAGCAGTCAAAAGCCCAGCTTGGCCTGCTGGGTGCTCTGCCAAAACAGAACATGTGTAAAGAGGTCTTTTAATTCATGATTAGGTCCCTGAAGTGTTGGTATAAAACAGGCCTGTTACTCTCCAGCTGCTTGAGGTTGTTGCCCAAGTAATGCAGGAGGAAGATGTGTCCTTTTGCTCCTCCTTGCACGCTGGCCAGAGCTTTTTGCTCACTGTTGGTTTGAAGGACTCACAAGTGTGGCTGGGATTTTATCTTTATTAAAATGAAAAAAAAGAGGAACAGGCCCTGTGGCTGGAGAAGGCAATAGGTGGTGGTGGTGGTGGTGGACAGGAACCCCCTCTGATGATGTTGGAGAAAGCCAGGGATCTCCTGGAGAGAGAACAGAAGAGGCTGCGAAGGGGATGAAGGGCCTGGAGCATCTCCCCTGCCAGGAAAGGCTGAGGGAGCTGGGGCTGTTCAGCCTGGAGAGAAGAGACTGAGAGGGGAGCTGATCAATGGGGATCAATAGCTGAAGGGTGGCACACAGGGGGACACGGGCAGCCTCTGCTCAGTGGCTGTGGGGACAGGACAAGGGGCGATGGGCTCAAGTTGGAGCACAGGGAGTTCCACCCCAATGTGGGGAAGAACTTTTTCCTGGTGAGGGTGAGGGAGCCCTGGGACAGGCTGCCCAGGGGGTGTGGAGTCTCCTTCTCTGGAGAGATTCCAGCCCTGCCCTGTCCTAGGGACCCTGCTTTGGCAGGGGGTTGGACCCCATGGGCTCTGGAGGGCCCTTCCCACCCCTACAGCTCTGTGATTCTGTGACGTTCACATCCAGTTTTCACCCTGTGATGCCTCAAACCCTTGATCTTTCTGTTGTGACTCAGAATTTCCAACACCACTGTCACACTGACGTTCTTTGGGGTCCCCTCTGACCTCAGGGGCTCCTAACAGAAACACCTCTCAGATATTCCATGCTCTTTTGTCTGCCCTTTTATATCCAATGCAGCATTTCCTCAGGAAGCCCTGAAATCTTGGGAATTTAGGGAATAATCTCTGCTCTGAAGTGATTCCCAGCCAGGCTGGGAGGTGAGAGCTCTGGAGATCCCTCATTTGTACCTTTTAAAGAGCCGCCCTGCCTCCCTTTTGTCTCCGAATTTATTATGCTTCCCAAGTAGAACATGACACACTGAATAGTGCAGGGCCAGGGGGGGTGGGGACATTGTTATCAGTGTTTCTGCCCTGCCACATTTCCCAGTCATTGGTTGTCTGAAGAAAGCCTTTCCAGCTGAGGATTGGACAAGGAGATGCGTCAATTCGCTGCCCGTCTCCAAGGTACTGGTGATGCTGCCTCCACAAGCTGGCTAACGTCACAGCTCCATCACCCAGCGGGGTGGGGGCTTTTTTTCCTCCTTTTTTTTTTCCTCCTCCTTTTTTTTCTCCTATTTTCCTCCTCCTATTTTTCCTCCTCCTTTTTTTCCTCCTCCTATTTCTCCTCCTATTTTCCTCCTCCTATTTCCCTCCTCCTATTTTTCCTCCTATTTTTCCTCCTTTTTCTCCTTCCTCCTTTTTCTCCTTCCTCCTTTTTCTCCTTCCTCCTTTTTCTCCCTCCTCCTTTTTCTCCCTCCTCCTTTTTCTCCCTCCTCCTTTTTCTCCCTCCTCCTTTTTCTCCCTCCTCCTTTTTCTCCCTCCTCCTTTTTCTCCCTCCTCCTTTTTCTCCCTCCTCCTTTTTCTCCCTCCTCCTTTTTCTCCCTCCTCCTTTTTCTCCTTCCTCCTTTTTCTCCTTCCTCCTTTTTCTCCTTCCTCCTTTTTCTCCTTCCTCCTTTTTCTCCTTCCTCCTTTTTCTCCCTCCTCCTTTTTCTCCCTCCTCCTTTTTCTCCCTCCTCCTTTTTCTCTCCCTCCTCCTTTTTTTTTCCCTCCTCCTTTTTTTTTTCCCTCCTCCTATTTTTTTTCCCTCCTCCTATTTTTTTTCCCTCCTCCTATTTTTTTTCCCCTCCCTATTTTTTCCTCTCTCCTCTTCTCCCTTTTAATTCCGGATCTGCTTCCTGCTGCATTTCTTCCTCTGTCTCCTGCCCAATGCTAACAGCATGATATTTTGCAATCATTTAGGTGAATACAAGAAGGACGAACTCCTGGAAGCTGCTAGGTGAGTGCTGCTTAGAATATAAAGCATATTTTTTTTGGGGGGGGTGGGTTGGACCTGATGATCTCTCCAGGTCCCTTCCAACCTCTACAATTCTGTCATTATATTTTTTTGGGGAGGAAAGGGGTGGAATCCAGGGAGGGAAAAGGTCTTTTTAAACCCAGTAATGTTTAATCATTCCCTTTCCATGAAATGATGCAAAGGATCTGCTTACATCTCTGTTTGACTTTGTGATGCCTGTTTATGTAATTGAAATCCCCCCCTGATGCTGGTTATAAGATTAATATTGAGGGGGGGTTATTTTTTACCTTTCAAGCTGCTCAAATCCCCTTTATCATTTGCTCTTTTTTAGTGGGAGGCAAATTAAATAGTGGGATTTTTTTTTTTTTGCTTTTTGGATTTTGCTGCTACCTCAGGGAAGTGTTTGGCAAATGGGATTGCTTGGATCAGAACAGAAGGAAGGAAACCTATAGAAAAGGTGTAAAGTTCAGCTGGATATTCCAAAGATGCTTTTATCCCTCCTCCCACCAGCATAGGGCTGTTTTATGTAAAGGAAAGATTTAAAGGCTGTTAAAAGCTCTGAAAAATTCCTGGATATTGGGATGTAGCTGTCCCTGGTGGTACAGGCCCTGTGCTATGAAAATGCATTTCATTTAGAATATTTAATTCACCAAACAGCCAGTCTGTGCAAGTGGCTGAAGGGAAATCCAGGGTGGTGTTAAGGAGAGGAATTAAGAGGTGGTTTCTCCTCATTTTTTGCAGTCAGTCTGCATCTTTGTGCAGATTTAATGTTCATTTCTGTATTGGGGTTGGGGATGCTCAGAGGTTTCTGTAGGTGTCTGACATCCTCCCTGCCAGAGTAAGGTTTCAGTACCTGATGCTTTGACACCATCTCCTTAGTGAAGGGGTTGTAAAGAGCTCTTAAATTAATTCCCCCCTCCCCACCCTTCCATAATCCTCTCCCCTCTCTTGCAGGAGTGGTAATGAAGAAAAACTGATGGCTTTATTGACTCCTCTCAATGTGAACTGCCACGCCAGCGATGGGCGGAAGGTGAGTTATCACCTGCTTTGTGTTACTGGTCTGCACACGAGGCCCAACTGGCCGTACTGGGGAGCAGAGACCTGTCAACTAAGCGAGTGTCTGGGGTGGAAACCCAGGGATGTCTTTTCACTGTGAAATGAAATCCTGTTGTAGATGAGACCAGCAGTCCTGACAGCTCACTGGGCGGTGAACATGGATTTTTGGGAGCATCTTGTCTTTTATTTTTCCCTTTTAAATGTCAGACCCTGGTGTCCATGTGAAATGAAACCTCAGGAGCTTTCAGAACATTGGGGTTCTCTTCTGTTGCAGCTGAATAAAATAACCAAGGGAGGGGAGTTGTTTGTATTTGGGAGGTGGTTGGTATTCTGCTGAGCTCCTGATGCCCCTGATGGTCCTGAGTACCATCAGTGGTTGGTATTCTGAGCTCCTGATGGTCCTGAGTACCATCAGTGGTTGGTATTCTGAGCTCCTGATGGTCCTGAGTACCATCAGTGGTTGGTATTCTGAGCTCCTGATGGTCCTGAGTACCATCAGTGGTTGGTATTCTGAGCTCCTGATGGTCCTGAATGCCATCAGTGGTTGGTATTCTGCTGAGCCCCTGATGGTCCTGAATGCCATCAGTGGTTGGTATTCTGCTGAGCCCCTGATGGTCCTGAGTACCATCAGTGGTTGGTATTCTGCTGAGCTCCTGATGGTCCTGAGTACCATCAGTGGTTGGTATTCTGCTGAGCTCCTGATGGTCCTGAATGCCATCAGTGGTTGGTGTTCTGCTGAGCTCCTGATGGTCCTGAATGCCATCAGTGGTTGGTATTCTGCTGAGCCCCTGATGGTCCTGAGTACCATCAGTGGTTGGTATTCTGAGCTCCTGATGCCCCTGATGGTCCTGAGTACCATCAGTGGTTGGTATTCTGCTGAGTTCCTGATGGTCCTGAATACCACTGGTGGTTGGTATTATGCTGAGCTCCTGATGCTTCTGATGGTCCTGAGTACCATCAGTGGTTGGTATTCTGAGCTCCTGATGGTCCTGAGTACCATTAGTGGTTGGTATTCTGCTGAGCCCCTGATGGTCCTGAATGCCATCAGTGGTTGATATTCTGAGCTCCTGATGCCTCCCCACATAGACTGGTGGGGTGTGGATACACTTAACACCTTCTTCTGCATGTTTTCTTAAATTGGGCAGCATTGTTTTGGCTTTCTCTCTGGCAGGGCTGTTTGAATGAGTTAAATTAAGGATTAGGCTGAAACTGGAGGAGGGAAGAACATACGGAGTGAGAAGGAGCTCCTCTGGTTTTTGATGCTTTAGACATCGAGATGATGGTGTGTCTAGACTTGGATTTACAAACCTTGGGCTTTGGGGTGGGTTTTTTTCACTGGGTACCAGAATGTTCTCAATCTGCAGCGCTTAAAAAACATCTCTCAACGTGTAGCAGCACATCTCATGCTGACAGAAAAGCACAGGAGTGTTTCCCTTTGTAGATCTCCTTTCTTTCTGGTGGGGTGGAGTGGAGCAAGGTGTAGACCTCTGCCCAGTGCTGTGATCCAGCCAAATCCCACAGCAGGTGAGGGAGACAGACCAGGTTATCCTGCCTTTTCCCTTGAAGAAAATCAGATTATCTATATGTAGCTCTGTAGTGAAAACCTGGCTCTGTTTACCACACCTTGGACAAAGGTTTCCTCAGTTCTACTGCCTGTGACAGCTACTGCATGAGATAAAACCCATCAGCTTTCTGCTTGGTTACATCTGTCACTGATTGGAAGTTTGATGAATCATCCCAGTTTTTACAACAATTAATTTTCTGATCTGAGGACAGACAAACAAACAAGGGCTGGGAAGGGTGGTGGGATCCTGGGCTCCATCAGCAGAGGGGTGGCAGCAGGGACAGGGAGGGGATTGTCCCTCTCTGCTCTGCCCTCCCCAGCTGGAGTCCTGTGTCCAGAGCTGGGGCCCCAGTGCAAGAGAGATGTGGGGCTGTTGGAGAGGGGTCAGAGGAGCCACGGAGATGCTCAGGGGGCTGGAGCAGCTCCCCTATGGAGAGAGGCTGAGGGAGCTGGGCTGGGTCAGCCTGGAGCAGAGAAGGCTGTGGGGGGACCTCATTGCAGCCTCCCCGTCCCTGAAGGGAGCAGAGGAACAGGAGGGGAATCAGCTTGTTCAAGGGCAGAGACTGGCAGGACAAGGGGGCTGGAGTGAAGCTGGAGGAGGGAAGGGGGAGAGGAGATCTGAGGGGGAAGTTCTGTGCAGAGAGAGTGGGGAGGGGCTGGAAGGGGCTGCCCAGAGAGGGGGTGGGTGCCCCGTCCCTGGGGGTGTTCAAGGCCAGGTTGGCTGGGGCCCTGGGCAACCTTGTGTAGCTCCAGGCCTGGAGGTTGGTGGCCCTGCCTGTGGCAGGGGGTTGGAGCTCTGTGCTCCTTGGGGTCCCTCCCAGCCCAGCCCAGGCTGGGGTTCTGTGACTCTGTGATTCACGTTGCTGGTGTCACAGCTGACAGAACACTCCCTGTACTTTCAGGTTAAACACCGTGCTGCCATTCTGTGCTTCCCTTTCCCTTCTCTCAGTATTTTCCCGTTCCCATGAGATGGTGTTGAGGTCTCAGTGGGGCTCTGTGGGGTTATAATGAAACACAATGCATTACTGAGTAATTGAGGCCCCATCAGTATCGATTTAAAGCCAGAGGCAGGGTTGGATTCCTGTCAGTACAGATGGCACTAAGCCCTTGCAGATGCCTTATCTAGAATATTTATCATTCCCTCCCAGCTGAGCTGACCCTGCCCTGGGGCAGCTTGAGCCCATTGCCCCTCGTCCCATCTCCTGTCCCCTGGCTGAAGAGACCCTCGCCCACCTCTCTGCACCCTCCTGGCAGGGCAGGGGAGGTGGGGAGAAGGTCTCCCCTCAGCCTCCTCTTCTCCAGGCTCAACACCCCCAGCTCCAGCCCTCTAGTCATCATCTCCATCCATTGCACAGATAATTAACAATCAGTTTAATTCCAGGTGGGAAGAGCTACGGATACTCAGTGTATTGACATAACCATCTCTACAACTGTTGTGTGAGCTGAGTGAGCAGGGGAACAATGGAAGGGGAGGGAGATGCCAAAATAGGGCATTGTGATGGGTGACAGATGTGTCATGGATGAGCAGGAACATGGAGGTTCTTTGATCAATCTTTTCTGAGCAATATAATACACTTCTGCTTAGAGAAGACTTAGTTCTTGCAGCTGAAATCCTTTAGAATATTTATATTCCATTCTGAAACATGCAGAAGATAAATTCCTTTTCTTCATGTATTTTCCAAGGCTTTTCTTCAAAGGAACAGAGATGTCTGCTTGGCTGGATTAGAGAGGCATTAAGTTCTAAAAGTTCCACGTTCTCCCTCTAATACCAGAAGCTTTTTGTATATTTAATTTCACTAATTATTTTAGATCACATGATTTCATTTCTTTCCAAAATAGAAATAAATATAATAATATATTTCTTCTCCCCCTCTTCTGTGCCCTGCTGAGACCCCACCTGGAATATTATATCCAGTTCTGGGCCCCTCAGCTCCAGAAGGACACAGAACTCCTGAAAAGAGCCCAGCCAGGGCTGATGGAGGGAGTGGAACCCCTTCCTCATGAGGAGAGGCTGAGGGAGCTGGGCCCCTTCAGCCTGGAGAAGAGGAGCCTGAGGGGTGACCCCATCACTGTCTGTCAGTGTGTGAAGGGTGAGAGTCAGGAGGCTGGAGCCAGGCTCTGCTCAGGGGTGGCAGCCACAGGACAAGGGGCAGCGGGTGCAGCTGGAGCAGAGGAGGTGCCATGGGAACACAAGGAGGAACCCCTCATCTACCCCTTTTTTAAACACACCCAGGTTGGTGACTCAGCCCCCTCCCTGGGCAGCCTGCTCTCCTCTCTGTGCAGTCCCTGTTCTCACTGGGTGATGCTCTGCCCTGGCTCTGCTGTGTAGGTGAATCCAGCTGGTTCTGTCCTCACCACTTTTCAGCTCCAAGCAGTGGTGAGGGTTTTTTTTGGCCCCTCACAGAGATCATCTGATGTACCAGGGCTCTAAATTAAGCTACCCTGTGACTTGCAGGCTGAATGGCTGAGTCGTTCCCTTCCTCTTCCCTGCCACCAGCTGTCAGGAGGCACCATGTGAGATCCTGACATGATGTTTCTCTGAGCTTCATTATACCCAGAACGTCCTGCTAAGGACTGTTGGTTGTCTTCTGGAGGTGGAGCAGGTAAATTACCACTGGAAACATCTCTCTTACATTTTGTAGTCCTGGTCCTTAGGAATTGGGTTTTGTTACTGGTTTTTTTGGCTTGTTTTAGTTAACAGAACTAGTTTAAGCTCTTTATCCCTGTGCTTATTTACCTCTAGAGTTTCAGCTTGTTGCAGCTGGTGCATCTACAGTCAGCTCTTGTTTTCCTGGAGCAGCATCTCTAAGCTTGTCCCCACCATGAAATTCAGTGAGTCAGAGTGTGTTGGGTTGGGAGGGACCTTCAGAGCCCACCCAGTCCCACCCTGCAGTGAGCAGGGACATCTTCACTAGAGCAGGGTGCTCAGAGCCCCATCCACCCTGACCTTGAATGTCTCCAGGGATGGGGCCTCCCCCACCTCTCTGGGCACCCTGGGCCAGGGTCTCACCACCCTCAGAGGGAAGAACTTCTTCCTAATACCCAAGCTAAATCTCCCCTTTTCCAGATTAAACCTGATGGCTCAGAAACACCTTTAGGTGCTTTCTGCCAGTCTCACTTGTTTCCCTGGCTGAGAGCCACCCTTACTGACAGCCTGAACATGTCAAGGCCAGAGCCAGCCCCCAAAATCAAGGTGTTCCCCCTCTCTTTGGGGAGGCCCTTCCCTTATGGGTTGACATTCAGTTCTTGGCATTCCAGGCTGCTCTGTACCACTGTAAGTTCCACGTGTGGTGAGATGTTGGATATGAGGTGAGATTGTTAATTGAACAGCTGCTGGGATGAAGGCTCAGTGCCCTCAGGAGGCTCCAGCTGGAGTCCTGTGTCCAGAGCTGGGGCCCCCAGTACAGGAGAGATGTGGGGCTGTTAAAGGATCCTGCTGCTGTCCAGAGATTTATTGTTTGCTCCAGTTCCTTCTGGAGTGTGGACCTTTCAGTAGGAATTTGCTGCAGTCCTTTTCAAATTCCTCTCAGGTTTTCTGAATTGTTAATTCAAGTGATAAAATGGGATTTATTCACCAAACCAAGGCACTTGTCAGAGTAAACAGCTCTGGAGTGTTCTGCTAATATCTGTTGTGGCATAAGCTTTATCCACATTTTCTCTGGTGCTCATGAGATGTAGAAGCCAACTCTTTTCCAAGAGGGGCAGATTGGCTGCCCCATCCCTGGGGGTGTCCAAGGCCAGGTTGGCTGAGGCCCTGGGCAACCTTGTGTAGCTCCAGGCCTGGAGGTTGGTGGCCCTGCCTGTGGCAGGGGGTTGGAGCTCTGTGCTCCTTGGAGAGCCTGTCCCATGGTCCCCAACCACCAAGAGAGAGCTAAAGTTTTCCTCTGAAGTTACCCTGGTGTTCTGTGACCCTTCCAGAGAGCAGATGTCTATTTAGTCATTAATTAAGAGAGGACTTTGGGCTGTTGTAGCACTTTGCATGGGTAAATTGGTCAAGTCTCCCTCTCTGGTCGTGCTGTTGGTCATCCAACCAGGCTGCCCAGAGAGGGGGTGGGTGCCCCGTGTCTGGGGGTGTTCAAGGCCAGGTTGGCTGGGGCCCTGGGCAACCTTGTGTAGCTCCAGGCCTGGAGGTTGGTGGCCCTGCCTGTGGCAGGGGGTTGGAGCTCTATGATCCTTGGGGTCCCTCCCAACCCAGCCCTGTCTGGGATTCTATGTGGAAAGAGGCTTTCTGGATCAGTCTAAATTGTTTATTTGCCTTTCCGGAGCAGAGTAAGAGATCCTAATGGTTTGAATTGCCCAACACACAAAGACTTGACACACTGTGGTGGTGGTTTGTGCTTTGGGGACACTTTGGGTTCGTTAGAGGTCGTTATTGTGAGTTGAGATAATTCCACAGATGGGTCCTGGAGGCAAAGCCCCATCCAGCCTGCCCTTGGACACTGCCAGGGATCCAGGGGCAGCCACAGGTCCTCTGGGACCCTCTGCCAGTGCCTTCTCACCCTCCCAAGGAAGGATTTCTGCCTGATACCTAATCTAAATCTCCTCTCCTTCAGCATAATGATGTTTTCATGCTGACAGTAAATCTGACCCACCTTAGTACCCTGAGATACGTGAATCTTCCACTGCATTCATCTGGTTTATGTGTGGGATTTTGCTGCAGTGTGTTGCTTGCTTCTTGGCCACAGAATAAATTGCAGCAATGATCCCTTTAAAACCTTTAAATCCTCCCTTTAAGACCCTCCACTTCTTAGCCTTGGGAAGGAGGAGATGGCATCACTGGGTCATGGGAGAAACCTGTTCCTTTGGACTGAGCCAGCCCACCAAATGTTTTCTGTGATCAAAAGCTTTCCAAGTAAACTGCTGCCAACTTTGAGAGCTCCCAGTGGAAGTTCTTATGGATCAGCTGTGGAGAAGGGTGGTGCTGTTACTCTGTTAAGCAGCAGGGTGTGTTACTGGAGCTGGGTGGCTTGGAGGAAACTGCCACCCACATGCCCATTGGTACCACAGCAGAGCTGGACACAACCCTTCCCATCATGGGATGGACATGGGGTTTCTTGCTCTCCAGTCTGCCCCTGGTGTGCTGGTTGCTACAAGCAAGAAGGACATGGGGGTCCTGGAGCGAGTCCAGAGAAGGGCAACCAAGCTGGGGAAGGGGCTGGAGGGCAAATCCTCTGAGGAGCAGCTGAGGGAGCTGGGGGTGTTGAGCCTGGAGAAGAGGAGGCTGAGGGGAGACCTTCTCCCCACCTCCCCTGCCCTGCCAGGAGGGTGCAGAGAGGTGGGCGATGGTCTCTTCAGCCAGGGGACAGGAGATGGGACGAGGGGCAATGGGCTCAAGCTGTGCCAGGGGAGGGTTGGGTTGGGCATCAGGAGAACTGTCTGTGTGGAAGGGCTGTCAGACCCTGGCCCAGGCTGCCCAGGGAGGGGGTGAGGCACCATCCCTGGGGGGTTAAAGGAAGAGCAGATGTACTTGGGGACATTCTCTGCTGTTGGGGCTGGACAGATGGGTGGACTCGATCAGCTTGAAGCTCTTTTCCAACCAAAACCCTTCTCTGGTTCTGTAAGTGCACACACATCAGGTGTGTAACCTGTGAGTAGGCAGCCTGAGCTGACTTAATTTGCTCATGAATAAAAAAAATGATTAGCATTTCCCAGAGTAATTAAATTGCAGCATTCAAAAAATAAAGGAAGCAAAGCCAGCAAGTAGAAACCCAAAGAAAACCTAGTTGGGCCATTACTTAAACTCACTGCAGATATGAGCTTGTCATTGCCTGAGGAGATACCTGGATTCTTACCCACCTTATCACCAAATCCCAGACTGCATGAGGTGGGGAGGGACCTTCAGAGCCCACCCAGTCCCACCCTGCAGTGAGCAGGGACATCTTCACTAGAGCAGGTCACTCAGAGCCCCATCCAGCCTGACCTTGAATGTCTCCAGGGATGGGGCCTCCCCCACCTCTCTGGGCACCCTGGGCTGGGGTCTCACCACGCTTAGAACTTTGGGAATCTTTGGTCTGACAACTTGTTCATTTAGCACATCACAGAAGGGATGTGTAACGTCCCTCAGTGTGATCCATCAAAGAAACAAGGAATACTTTCCTGGGGGGATGCTCAGGGCTCTTTGTGGCTCCCATTCTTCACCTTGCTTTGTTTTACCTTGCAGTCCACCCCTCTCCACCTAGCAGCAGGCTACAACAGAGTTCGAATAGTCCAGCTCCTGCTTCAGCACGGTGCAGATGTTCACGCCAAGGACAAAGGGTATGTAATCCAGAGTGATTCCCTGCCTCCTGCAGCAGGGGGAGGGTGCTCATCCAGAGGAGGAGTAACCCCTCTGGTTCCTGTTCCAGCATCATCTCGGGGAGTTGGCTGGGGACATGGCATTTCCTTCCAAAAACCTGAATGGGGTTCCTCATAAATGAGCTGATGGTGGAGCCTCTGCTATCCTGGGCTCCATCAGCAGAGGGGTGGCAGCAGGGACAGGGAGGGGATTGTCCCTCTCTGCTCTGCCTTCCCCAGCTGGAGTCCTGTGTCCAGAGCTGGGGCCCCCAGTGCAAGAGAGATGTGGGGCTGTTGGAGAGGGGTCAGAGGAGCCACGGAGATGCTCAGAGGGCTGGAGCAGCTCCCCTACAGAGAGAGGCTGAGGGAGCTGGGCTGGGTCAGCCTGGAGAAGAGAAGGCTGTGGGGGGACCTCACTGCAGCCTCCCCGTCCCTGAAGGGAGCAGAGGAACAGGAGGGGAATCAGCTTGTTCAAGGGCAGAGACTGGCAGGACAAGGGGGCTGGAGTGAAGCTGGAGGAGGGAAGGGGGAGAGGAGATCTGAGGGGGAAGTTCTGTGCAGAGAGAGTGGGGAGGGGCTGGAAGGGGCTGCCCAGAGAGGGGGTGGGTGCCCCGTCCCTGGGGGTGTTGAAGGCCAGGTTGGCTGGGGCCCTGGGCAACCTTGTGTAGCTCCAGGCCTGGAGGTTGGTGGCCCTGCCTGTGGCAGGGGGTTGGAGCTCTGTGCTCCTTGGGGTCCCTCCCAACCCAGCCCAGGCTGGGATTCTAGGATTCTGTGATCTCATTCCAAGCAATATCGATAACATTCCTGTGCTCACAACTAGTGGTCCTTGGAGAGCTCTCTTCACTGATACTGCCAGCAGAAATTGAGATATAGGAGCAGCTGAACGGGGCTGTTTTCCCCTGAGGGTGGTAGTTAAGCAAGATGCCAACAGTGCTCAGCAGCCAGATGTGTGGAATGATGCCCATAGTGCTCTGCTCAGAGCAGACCTGTTAGACTTGTGAGGCTCCTGTTAGACTGTTACCCCCAGAGAGGGCCACAGCCAAGGAGGCTGGAGGCCTGGAACAAGGGGTGTTCTTCAGGGGTCAGCCCTGGGTCCAGCCCTGCTCACTGGGACAAGTGTGATGCTGCTTTTGAGAGCACCTACCTTCAAATTTGCCCTGTTGGGGAAGGGGTAATTCTTGTTTCAGTGTATTATGCATCCTGATTTGTTGGGCCATAACCAGCCTGTCAGCCTTGGCTTGAATGAAACTCAGAGAATTTTAGGGGTGGGAAGGGGCCTCCAGAGCCCATGGGGTCCCACCCCCTGCCAAAGCAGGGTCCCTAGGATAGGGCAGGGCTGGAATCTCTCCAGAGAAGGAGACTCCACACCCCCTGGGCAGCCTGTCCCAGGGCTCCCTCACCCTCACTGGGAAGAAGTTCTTCCACCCTTCATCCTCTATAATAACTGTCCTCTTTACATCTCCCTTTCAACATATGACTCTCTTCCCTTTCAATATATCTTCTGCTTACCACTAAATCCCTGTTTCTGACTTTGCCAGTGACACTTTGAGGTGTGGCCCCCAGTACCACAGCCCTGCAAAACTCCCTGGGGCTCTCTCAGAAGCATCTCACACACTCTAAGAGGTTCTACTCTAAAAAAAGTGGAGTAAAATCAGGTCCTCCCCCCCAGTCTGGAGCTGCAATTTCCATCTGTGCTCTCTGGGTATTTGTACATCTCCATAGCATCCCCAGGAGCTCCCTTAGTGGTGTCTGGGGGGAGCTTTGCCTTCCATGGAGCTGTTTAAACAAACAGGGGTTCATCTTCAGGCAGAAGCAGAGGAGGGACTTCACGAATTGGATGTGGGATGGGACCTCCTCCCCCTTAATAGCTTCAAGAAAGATCGTTTCAAAGCCAATTAATGCTCATCTTGGTGGTAGATTAAACATCTGTGGCCTGTTGGGGGGGGAATAATTAATCATAGAATCATAGAATGGCCTGGGTTGGGAGGGACCCCAAGGGTCCCAGAGCTCCAACCCCCTGCCACAGGCAGGGCCACCACCCTCCAGGCCTGGAGCTACACAAGGTTGCCCAGGGCTACTCAGGAGTAAGATGTTCTTTGCCAAGGTTGGATTTTTCCTTTAGTTTGGGAATCTCACTTTTAAAATATTCAAATATTAAAGTATTTTAAATATTGAATATTTAAATATTAGATTTAAACCAGTCTCTTGGTAGAAAGAAGAAGATTCTTCTTGAATAATGCCACTTATATTTCTCCTTCCCCTTCTTCCACACAGTGGGCTGGTGCCTCTTCACAATGCCTGTTCCTATGGACACTATGAGGTCACAGAGCTGCTGCTGAAGGTAAGCAGAGGCTGGGAAGGAGTTACTGGGGGGGTACATGAGATACAAACTCTTTATATCTGAGCTGAAATGGGAGATTTAACCTTGTCTGTCATGTCACAACCTGGCAACTTTAGGTCTGTCTGTGGTACAGCAACTGGGGGGGTTTGTTCCCCACCTGATTTCTTCAGATGTGTAATAAAGTTTCTTTTATTTGAGTTTTTCTGTGGGAAAAATCTGTTCTACTGAGACACAACAACCCCAAACAGGGCTCCAGGCTGGGGCAGAGCGGCTGGAGAGCTGCTGGGGAGAAGGAGCTGGGGGTGCTGGGTGACTGGGACTGAACACGAGCCAGCAGTGTGCCCGGGGGGCCAAGAAGGCCAAGGGCATCCTGGCTTGTGTCAGAGCCAGCGTGGCCAGCAGGGCTGGGGAGGGGATTGTGCCCCTGGGCTGGGCACTGGGGAGGCTGCACCTCGAGTGCTGGGTCCAGTTCTGGGCCCCTCACTCCCAGAAGGACATGGAGGGACTGGAGCGAGTCCAGAGAAGGGCAACCAGGCTGGGGAAGGGGCTGGAGGGCAAATCCTCTGAGGAGCAGCTGAGGGAGCTGGGGGTGTTGAGCCTGGAGAAGAGGAGGCTGAGGGGAGACCTTCTCCCCACCTCCACTGCCCTGCCAGGAGGGTGCAGAGAGGTGGGCGAGGGTCTCTGCAGCCAGGGGACAGGAGATGGGACGAGGGGCAATGGGCTCAAGCTGCCCCAGGGCAGGGTCAGCTCAGCTGGGAGGGCAAAGTTCTTCCCTGGCAGAGTTGTGGGGCTGTGGCACAGGCTGCCCAGGGAGGGGGCTGAGTCCCCACCCCTGGGGCTGTTTAACAGAGGGGAGATGAGGTGCTGAGAGATTTGGGGCAGCACAGGACAGCGATGGGTGGACTCGATGGGCTTCAAGGGCTTTTCCAGCCTGGTGAGGCTGGGATTCTGTGTCCTTACCTGAAAGAATGGAACAGTGTGTGTAACCAAAGGCAGGTCTATCAGCTTTCAGTCATTGAATTGGGTTTCTTCCTAACATGCACCCTGCTTTGCTGTGCCAGCACGGCGCCTGTGTGAACGCCATGGACCTCTGGCAGTTCACCCCCTTGCACGAGGCGGCCTCCAAGAACCGGGTGGAGGTCTGCTCCCTGCTGCTGAGCCATGGCGCCGACCCCACCCTGGTCAACTGCCACGGGAAGAGCGCGGTGGACATGGCTCCCACGCCCGAGCTGAGGGAGAGGCTGACCTGTAAGTGTGCTCAGAGGGGAAGCAGTTGATGGGTCTGGTGGGTTGAGCAAGGGTGGGGGCTGGATCCACCTGCTCAAAGCAGCTCTGTCACTGCCCTCCTCAGCTCACACCAACTCATACATTGGTCATGTATGCATTTAATAGTGAGTGGGTTCAAGACAAGAGGGAGACAGACTGTAAGGATTTTAGTGAAGGAATCACTTCCCCTCTCCCTTCAAAGGGTCCAGTAAACCACATTTCATTCGAGTGCTGTGTCCAGTTCTGGGCCCCTCACTCCCAGAAGGACATGGAGGGACTGGAGCGAGTCCAGAGAAGGGCAACCAGGCTGGGGAAGGGGCTGGAGGGCAAATCCTCTGAGGAGCAGCTGAGGGAGCTGGGGGTGTTGAGCCTGGAGAAGAGGAGGCTGAGGGGAGACCTTCTCCCCACCTCCCCTGCCCTGCCAGGAGGGTGCAGAGAGGTGGGTGATGGTCTCTTCAGCCAGGGGACAGGAGATGGGACAAGGGGCAATGGGCTCAAGCTGTGCCAGGGCAGGGTCAGCTCAGCTGGGAGGGCAAAGTTCTTCCCTGGCAGAGTTGTGGGGCTGTGGCACAGGCTGCCCAGGGAGGGGGCTGAGTCCCCACCCCTGGGGGTGTTTAAATGATGGGTAGACAAGGTGCTCAGGGAGGTGGTTTAGTAGAGGACAGGAACAGTTGGTTTGATGATCACAGAATTGTCAGGGCTGGAGGGGACCTCAAGAGATAAGTCCAACCCCCGCAGATCTCAAAGGCCTTTTCCAACCCAGTGATTCTGTGTTCTTCATCCCAGCTCAGCCACTGCTGGAAGATGTCCAGAAAGACTCTGCTTTCCTCTGAAATAGCTTCCTTTCTCCAGTAACATTTATAAAGGTGACATGTTGCTGAATATTAAACCCATCTTTTTCCTCTCCCAGATGAATTCAAAGGCCACTCTTTACTGCAAGCAGCCCGGGAGGCAGACCTAGCCAAAGTGAAGAAGACACTGGCTTTGGAGATCATTAATTTTAAGCAGCCACAGTCACATGAGACAGCCCTGGTGAGATGACACACTCAGTCCCTTGGTTTCATGATAAATGTGGTGGTAGTGCCAGTTGAGGAGGTTTATTTCTGCACTGTGATATTGTATTTATTGCCTGAGATTGAGCATTTGCCATCAAACTCTTTATATATAAAAATTAAACCCCCATCATGGAAATAACACTGTACCATTTTGTGATCACCTTTTGCTTGGTAGCTCACAGAAGCTCTTCAGCCACTCCTCACCTCTTCATTTTTCACTTCTCTTCCACTTTTATTCCCCATCAAATGCCTGTTTTGGTTTGGTTTTGGTCAGTTGCTCTGTTTATCCTGGGCTTAAATTCAGTTCCAGTTTGAAGCCACAGTGGAGGCAGAGGATATACCCAGTATCCCATGTGCACTGGAGATGGAAAGGTTGAGAACTCCATTCCAGGAGACTACCTGCTGTCTGTGGGTTACTGGTTTAAAACATGGGTAAAGATATAAAGAAAAAAATACTTTAAAGTATCTTCTACTTCTTGTGCTCTGCTGTCTTGAGACATCCAGACTTGAGACAGACATTTCTAGACTCATTGTAAAGCATGGTGTCCAGCTTATCTGAGGGCCACACAAATGATCCAAGGGCTGGAGCAGCTCTGCTGGGAAGCCAGGCTGGGAGAGCTGGGCTGGCTCAGCCTGGAGAAGGATCTGGGGGACCTTATAGCCCCTTCCAACCCTGAAAGGTGCCTGTAGGAAGCTGGGAAGAACTGTTCCCCAGGGCATGGAGTGATGGGACGAGGGGGGATGGGTTTAAACTGGGAAAGGGGAGATTTAGGTTGCATATTAGGAAAAAGCTCTTCAATATGAGGGTGGTAGATCATTGGAAGAGGTTGCCCAGAGAGGTGGTGGAGGCCCCATCCCTGGAGACATTCAAGGTCAGGCTGGATGGGGCTCTGAGCACCCTGCTCTAGTGAAGATGTCCCTGCTCACTGCAGGGTGGGACTGGGTGGCCTCAGAAGGTCCCTGCCAACCCAACCCATTCTACAGTTCTATAATTCTAGGATTATCTGTAGCCATACTTGTCATTTCAGGTTTTGGGGTAGTTTGATAGGGCCACCCTTGAGAAGGTGTCAGGACAGATGGAGACTTGTCTCTGCAGAGGAGCAAGGGAAAAAGGGGGAGAAACAAAGCACTGGCTTCTGGGTGCCAAACCACCAAGGAGAATTATCCCATTTAGCAGGGTAACTAAGAGATGAAGTCATGGATTGTACAGCTCTTTGTGTGTTTAAATACCACTTGTGTTTCCTTCTCCTGCAGCACTGTGCCGTGGCCGCCGTGCATCCCAAGCGGAAGCAAGTTACAGAGCTGCTGCTCAGGAAAGGAGCAAATGTTAATGAGAAGAACAAAGAGTAGGTTCCTGACATCTTCTAACCTTCCAAAGGACCCTCTCATCCTAGGAATGGGAACTGAATAACCTTCCCCACACCCCTCCCTTCTTTTTCCCTTCCCAGTTTCATGACGCCGTTGCACGTTGCAGCTGAAAAAGCTCATAATGATGTCATGGAAGTTCTGCATAAACATGGAGCCAAGGTAAATATACTGACATATGTTTTATTTAAGGCAGAAGGGGCCAGAAGGAGGATTGTTTTGGTGCCATACAGTTAGTTGTTGCCTTGCCTTCTGTATGCCTTGTGTTTCTCCTGTCAGCTTTGGCGTGTGTTTGTGTTGAATCAGTTGAGGATGTTCAGGAATCCCATTTGAAAAGTGGATCTTCTCTCCAAGTAACTGAGTAACAGGCTCTAGGAGTTGAGTTTACTCACTTTAAAGAACCTTGCTTTTAATAACATAACACAGGATGTTGTGCCACTGGCTTTGCTGTGATTTTTAGGACATACATCTCTTTAAAGCACCTCCCAGAGAAAGCTGCAGCGCTTGGAGGCTGCTGTGTTTTGTGTCAAGGCCTAGGAGGATATTTCAGGGCAGCTGATTTCCTTGTGAAGTCTTCCAGAAGAGGTTTCCTGAGCAGGTCCCAGCTGTTGAGCTGCCCCAAGTGCCTGGCAGCCCAGGGAATGTTGCTGTAGCTGTGAGCACTGCACTGAGACAGAGGTAGTGCAGGGACCAAACCAAATCCCTTCAGTGCCTGGTGACACGTGGTCATCTTGATTTCTCTCCTGCATCAATCCAGGATGGGGAAAAGGAAATGAAAGGAGGCTGAGGGGAGACCTTCTCACTGCCTACAGCTACCTGCCAGGAGGGTGCAGAGAGGTGGGCGATGGTCTCTCCAGCCAGGGGACAGGAGATGGGACGAGAGGCCATGGGCCAGAGTAGTCCTGGCTTTAGACCTGGGATTGAGCAGTGTTAAACCCAGGCCTACATCTCACCCAGATTTGATGGTTATGAGTTTAATGCAGTTTGGATTTGGATTTGTAACACTCAAATTGATTTGCACTTAGAAATAAATCCTGTTGTGTCCAGCCTTTGGTAGAGGACGTTCTGGGGCTGCTTTTAGATGGGTAGTGGGTGAGAGCAGATCTGCCTCAGAGTGAGCATATTCCCCCTGAAACCACCCTCAAAGCCCAGTTCTGCTCCTGAGGGAAAGACCAGCTTGGTTTGGCATGCAGATCACTCCAGCAGCTGCAGCCCTCTTGGTCCCAGAAGGCATCTTCCCAAACAGCCAGCCCTCTCCTGCCACAGGAATCGATTGTTGGTGAAGATAATTCTTGGGAGGTGAAAGGAGACCCATGTAAGACACGTGAGATGATGGATCCCATGACTCCCCCAGTATTCCTTTCAAATGAATATTCACTTGTTTTCCAGGACAGCTCCTCTTCTTCAACAGCTTGTTGAAGTCACGTTTAACACAGGAATTGAGCCTTACAGAAGGTTTTAATTATGATTTTGGGGCAAACAGAGTCTTTTCAGCCACTTCCAGACTCCTAAAGCCTCTTTTCATTCTGCCTTGGCCACTGTTAAACCTGTAGAGCCCCAGACTCACTTTACTCCATCCCCTTATCAGTAGTGAAAGGGATCTGGTGTCCTGGTCAAAACGAGGGATTTGGGCCATTCAGCATCTCATTAATATTGATGCTGGTGATGAAGTTTTTATTTAAACCAAAACTTTTAAGGAAATCCCATTAGAGTGGCTGGAGTAGAAGAAAGCACCACAGATCTCCTGTCCCTGGGCCTGCAAGAGAGGTTTGTGAGCTGGGCAATTCCCACCTTAGCAGTCCCTAGAATGGTTTTTGGGGTTGTGAAAGACTTCCAGGCAGTATTGGTGCATGTATCTGCTGTATTCACAGCCATCCTTCCTTCTTTCCTGTGGCTTGGTGTTGTATCACAAGGATTTTTACTTCATTTTGACCCTATCTGCTACTGGATATTTCCTACAGCTACCCCCCTCCTTAATTAAATTACATTTAATTACAGAATTTGCATCTTACCCAGCATGAGGGGTGGTTTTTTCCCCCCCTAGATTTTATGGGGAAGCAGTAGGATGTGCATTTTAGGTGAGAAATAACAAGTAAAACCTTTATTTGGTGCCACCACCAAGGTTTGGAGAAGGTAAGAAGGTGGGGAGGGGGTTTTACAGCACGGGGTTTGTTCTGCATGTGGTTCAGAGCCTGCAGTCTGCAGCCTTGGAAACAGGTAATGGGTTTGGAGTTGCTTATAGAGAATGTAGAGGGGTCTGGAGTTCCTAACGTGGTCAAAGAGCTGTTGGATATTTGCATTTCAACTTGTGGATCGCTTGCTGGGTGCAAGGGGTCTTCTGGAAAGGTTATTTTCAGGAGAAGGGGGGGTTGCCCCTGCTTTTTAAAGGTCTTTATTATTTCTCAGCGTTTCTCTGTTGGTGAATCCACAGAGATCACAGAGTCACCAGGTTGGAAAAGCCCTTTAAGCCCATCCAGTCCACCCATCCCTGTCCTGTGCTGCCCCAGATCTCTCAGCACCTCATCTCCCCTCTGTTAAACACCCCCAGGGGTGGGGACTCAGCCCCCTCATGGTTATTTAGAGAACTCCATTGGATCTTGAGGGACAGCTGGGTCTCCATTCCATCACGCTCTCTGAAAGTGATGCTCCGTTTTACCTGCTCATAGAGTCTTGTGTTGAGTAGAATTATATCCAGTGAGACCCACATTTCTGGAAAAATGGGGTGGGAAGGGCCCCCCAGAGCCCATGGGGTCCAACCCCCTGCCAAAGCAGGGTCCCTAGGACAGGGCAGGGCTGGAATCTCTCCAGAGAAGGAGACTCCACACCCCCTGGGCAGCCTGTCCCAGGGCTCCCTCACCCTCCCTGGGAAGAAGTTCTTCCCCACATTGGGGTGGCTTTAATTTGTTTGAGGATGCCAGGTGGTGATTCCTTTCAAGCCAGAAGATCTCTGAATGATTTGATTAATTATTTACCTCTTTCTCCTCTTCCAGAGAGCTTTCCTTGTGTGAGGTTGATCTTCATGGAGTTTGCCCAAAGCTTGGTCACTGTTTTATTATTCAGGGGGATCCTGTGCTGTCTGTTAGCTGTGCAAATACCCTGAGCCAGTCAAAGACAGGAAAGCCTCCATGATGAGTTGGGGTTGGACTCGATGATCTCTTGAGGTCCCTTCCAACCCCTGTGATTCTGGGAATTACCTTTCATTGGAGTGTTTCAGTGACCTGTTTTGTCACTTGGGGGTTGTTTAGCTGCATGGTGGAGGGATCACAGACTCACAGGGGTTGGAAGGGACCTCAAGAGATCATCAGGTCCAACCCCCTGCCAAAGCAGGGTCCCTAGGACATATCTCTGCCGTTGGGGAGATGTGCACAGGAGAAGGTCTGGAAGGAAGGCAAGTTAAAAGGAGAAATCAGAAAATTTAAGATAAAAATGATTTGCTCTGATTCGTGCCAGAAGAATTGTATTTCTCTTGAAGTCTTACAGGAAAAAAACCCAGGAAGACTCTTGAGAGCATAGAATCACAGACTGGTCAGGGCTGGAAGGGACCTCAGAGCCCACCCAGTCCCACCCCCTGCCATGGGCAGGGACATCTCTCCCCAGCCCAGGCTGCTCAAGGCCCCATCCAGCCCGGCCTTAGACACCTCCAGGGAGGGGGCAGCCACCCCCTCCCTGAGCACCCTGTGCCAGGGCCTCACCACCCTCCTAGGGAAGAATTTCCTCCTAACATCCAATCTAAATCTCCCCCCTTCCACTTTAAACCCATTCCCCCTCATCCCATCACTCCAGGCCCTTCTAAAAAGTCCCTCCCCAGCTCTTTGTTGGCCCTTGAACTCTTGTCTCACTGTTCTTCTTTTCCATGGCAGGGACAGACGGTGGCTTTTAACTCTCCAGTGATTAATTTCTCATGGCTGCTGATTCCTTTGCAGATGAATGCCCTGGACACCCTTGGTCAGACAGCCTTGCACAGGGCAGCCTTAGCAGGACACTTACAGACCTGCCGGCTCCTGCTGAATTACGGCTCCGACCCCTCCATCATCTCCCTCCAAGGCTTCACGGCTGCACAGATGGGAAACGAAGCAGTGCAACAGATTCTGAGTGGTGGGTAAAGCTAAAGGCTGCTGGCTTTGAACTTGGGCTTCTCCCTGACCTGCAGTGGGGCTTGTTTCCTTCACAGTGCAAGAGACTTGAGTAGCTTGCTTATCCCTCCCTCCCACCTTGGTGTTCACACATCTGTGGTGGGTCTTGATGGGGTTCTGAGCAACCTAGTGAAGGTGTCCCTGCTCACTGCAGGGTGGGACTAGAAGACCAACAGCATCCTGGCTTGTGTCAGAGCCAGCATGGCCAGCAGGGCTGGGGAGGGGATTGTGCCCCTGGGCTGGGAACTGGGGAGGCTGCACCTCGAGTGCTGGGTCCAGTTCTGGGCCCCTCACTGCAAGAAGGACATGGAGGTCCTGGAGCGAGTCCAGAGAAGGGCAACCAGGCTGGGGAAGGGGCTGGAGGGCAAATCCTCTGAGGAGCAGCTGAGGGAGCTGGGGGTGTTGAGCCTGGAGAGGAGGAGGCTGAGGGGAGACCTTCTCCCCACCTCCCCTGCCCTGCCAGGAGGGTGCAGAGAGGTGGGTGATGGTCTCTTCAGCCAGGGGACAGGAGATGGGACGAGGGGCAGTGGGCTCAAGCTGTGCCAGGGGTGGGACTAGATGGCCTCTGAAGGTCCCTCACACCTAAGGCAGTGTGGGATTCTTTGATTCTGTGACTGTAGGAAAGCAGACTGGGGGAAGCTGGGAGGTTTTTTGGAGCAAGTTCTGAGGCAACTGGAATATTACTGAAGGTGTGAGAAACCTTGTTCCTCCCATCAGCCTCCCTGTACTGTGTGTGCTCCACACTTCAGCGCTCACACATGGAGTGTTGCAGGCCCAAAAATACTGAGAGCTGCCAAACCATTTGACCTTTTACTTCAAATCCCTTGGTTGTCCAAGATTTTTATTGGGAAAAGTGCTCTGGATAATGTTTAGATGATGATCAGTGTGTATCTTGCATTAAAGAGGTGGGTAGATGTTTGGAGAAGGTACCACTCTTGTTTCCTAGAAGTGCTTGAGGTTCTCATCCTCATCCTCATGTTGTAAGACTTTTTTTAGGTAAGGAGAAGATTAATTGCTCTGGATAATGTTTAGATGATGATTGGTGTGTATCTTGCATTAAAGAGGTAGGTAGATGTTTGGAGAAGGTACCACTCTTGTTTCCTAGAAGTGCTTGACATTCTCGTCCTCATCCTCATGTTGTAAGACTTTTTTCAGGTAAGGAGAAGTTTAATTGCACTTGTAGCTACTACAGAGCAAGTAACTCACTGGTAGTCAGCAGAAGGAAGATACCCAGATAGATGGGAGGACCCATAGCACCTGCAACTCCATTTCCTTCAGGGTTTTCAACCAAGTTGCCTTAAAACAAGGGGGAGGAGGGAAAGGAAGGATTGTTTTGAAGTGTTCTCCCCGCTGAGGTGTAGCTGGCTCCTTGCAGGTGGTTATGTGGGCAGCATCCCCTGCTTAAAATACACACGTGACACGATGTGTGTGTCTGTCAGAAGATGATATTAGTTGTGAATCAGAGGGAAGTCACCACCCCCCTGCTGCTAAAGGCAGTAGGAGTTTGATTGAACAGTCATGATCGTACGTGTTCTGAAAGCTCTCAGCTCAGTTCAGTTAAAATTGATGTTCACTGATGAACCTTTGCCAGGAAAACTGATTTCAGATGTCAGACTGATACCTTCTCACTGGGGAGGTGGAGCCTTTCTGGCCTCCAGTCCTGTAGGAAGCTGGGAAGAACTGTTCCTGAGGGCATGGAGCAATGGGATGAAGGGTGATGGGTTTAAACTGGAAAAGGGGAGATTTAGGTTGGGTATTAGGAAGAAGTTCTTCCCTCTGAGGGTGGTGAGACCCTGGCCCAGGGTGCCCAGAGAGGTGGGGGAGGCCCCATCCCTGGAGACATTCAAGGTCAGGCTGGATGGGGCTCTGAGCACCCTGCTCTGGTGAAGATGTCCCTGCTCACTGCAGGGTGGGACTGGGTGGCCTCTGAAGGTCCCTCCCAACCCAACACATTCTGTGATTCTATTCTATGATTCTAACTTGGGAGACTTCCAAGTTGGGGTGTTGATGGAAACAGGGTTATAAGATCATTCCTCTTGTAGCCCATGTAGAACAGTTGACCCTTATGGTGCTCAGGTTGGGTTTATTGGAGAAGGAACAAATTTATGCTGCCATGGATGGTTGCAAGAAAGAAATGAAGTCTGGTCAAGAAGAGACTTGAAGGTCCCTCCCAACCCACCACATTCTGTGGTTGTGTCATTCTGTTCCATCCCTGAAGCAAGTTCAAGACCCAAAGATCCAAAGCTGAACAACATGTGTGGTGGAGGGTTGGTGCCACTTTCTTCTCTGTGTTTCAAAGCCAGAGAATCAGTGCTGGGATTATTCACCAGCTCTTACTCTGTGTTCACTGCTGGGGGTTGAAGCAGCTCTTCTTTGGAATGTTGGAGTTGTTTCAGTAGAGGTTGTCACCTCCCTCTGGAGTTCCCAGCGTATAATCCTTTCATATAGTTTTGGATGATTGATGTTGAGCTGCTTCCCAGCTGTGGGAGCTTCCTGATGGCACAGAGGCCACTGGACAGCACTTCACTTGAGCTGCTTCTGAGTTTTGGTGGCAACTGGTAGGAGCATGACCACATAATGTAGAGAGCTCACAGAGTGAGCTCGTTAACCTTTTTGAATGCTACAAGATGCTGCTCCTCTTGCTTTTCTCCAAGAGTAAGATTGATTTGTGGCTTTGCCTTGTGCTGCTCAAGGTCTCATCTTGTGAAACTCAATTTCCTTCTTCCTATGGTAATTAGATTGGGTTTCTGATTGATTTCCTTCTTCACCCTCACCAGTCAGGGGCTTGGCTGGCTTGTGAAGGTGAGCACAGGAGGCCAGAGAAGAGATCAAGCATTGCTAAGGATGTTCCTGTGGGGTTTAGCCTGGGTGACCCTGCTCTGGCAGGGGGCTTGGACTAGATGAGCTTTCAAGGTCCCTTCCAGCTCCTAACGCTCTGTGATTCAGTGACTTCCCTTCCCCTGGTTTGGAAGGTGAGTTGATCACAAGTTAATATGACCTAATGATCCTGATTAACGCTGAGCCCTCTCCTCCCCTGCAGAAAGTACCCCTGTGCGGACGTCGGACGTGGATTATCGGTTGTTAGAAGCATCCAAAGCTGGAGACTTGGAAACTGTGAAGGTAGGGCTGGAGCAAATCATGTTCCTCTTCCACTTTGTGCTGCTGTGCAAGGCTTCTGGAAGGTTCTGCTGCAGGACTTGGAGAGTGGTAAAGCCCAGAGGAAGGTGAAGCATCAAAAAGGGAAGGGAACTCTCTGTTTTTTGGGGAGGGGGGTGGTTCCTAGCAAGCAGTGCCTTAAGATGTGCTGAGGTTTGTCATGCTTGGACTGTGGACAAAGTAGCCTGCAGATAACTGCTCTGTGCATCAATCTCACCTTGGACTTCACCATGCTCCATATTAACATTCAACCAGCAGCAGTTCTGTGCACCAGCAGTTCCTCTGTTGGCCATGCTCAGTGTTTCTAGACTTCTAGACATTTGCAGATGACACTGAGCTGGGAGGAAGTGTTGATCTGCTTGAGGGTGGGGAGGCTCTTCAGAGGGATCTGAACAGGCTGGAGCGATGGGCTGAGACCAACAGGATGAAGTTCAACCAGGCCAAGGGCAGAGTCCTGCCCATGGGACACAACAACCCCAAACAGGGCTGCAGGCTGGGGCAGAGCGGCTGGAGAGCTGCTGGGGAGAAGGAGCTGGGGGTGCTGGGTGACTGGGACTGGACACGAGCCAGCAGTGTGCCGGGGGGGCCAAGAAGGCCAAGGGCATCCTGGCTTGTGTCAGAGCCAGCGTGGCCAGCAGGGCTGGGGAGGGGATTGTGCCCCTGGGCTGGGCACTGGGGAGGCTGCACCTCGAGTGCTGGGTCCAGTTCTGGGCTCCTCACTCCCAGAAGGACATGGAGGGACTGGAGCGAGTCCAGAGAAGGGCAACCAGGCTGGGGAAGGGGCTGGAGGGCAAATCCTCTGAGGAGCAGCTGAGGGAGCTGGGGGTGTTGAGCCTGGAGAAGAGGAGGCTGAGGGGAGACCTTCTCCCCACCTCCCCTGCCCTGCCAGGAGGGTGCAGAGAGGTGGGCGAGGGTCTCTTCAGCCAGGGGACAGGAGATGGGACGAGGGGCAATGGGCTCAAGCTGCCCCAGGGCAGGGTCAGCTCAGCTGGGAGGGCAAAGTTCTTCCCTGGCAGAGTTGTGGGGCTGTGGCACAGGCTGCCCAGGGAGGGGGCTGAGTCCCCACCCCTGGGGGTGTTTAACAGAGGGGAGATGAGGTGCTGAGAGATCTGGGTCAGCACAGGACAGGGATGGGTGGACTCCATGGGCTTCAAGGGCTTTTCCAACCTGGTGAGTCTGGGATTCTGAGGTCAACATAAGCTGGAAATTACATGGCCCTGAGCCTGGTGCTCGGTGAGTTAGAGGCTCACCCATTCTAATACATTAGGAAAGTCTTCATGCTGCTCCCACCATTTAAGTTGTTAGAATTACTCACAGCCATAAATGTGGAGCTGCTCTTCCTTCAACTTTGCCTAAGCAGAAAGAAATTTCCAGCAAGTGAACTTAGTTTCTAATAATAAACAAACCACATTTTGCACTGGGCTGGTTGTTGGAGCTTCTACCTCAGGCTCCTTCTAGTTGACTTATCTGGTTTTCCTTTGGTTTGTGAAGTCCTTTCATCTGATTGGGTTTAGTTCCCAATTTTTTGGGTGGTTCTTCTGTTTCCACAGCAACTCTGCAGCCCCCAGAATGTGAACTGCAGGGATTTGGAAGGTCGCCACTCCACACCGCTGCACTTCGCCGCGGGCTACAACCGCGTCTCGGTGGTGGAGTATCTCCTGCACCACGGGGCCGACGTGCACGCCAAAGACAAAGGGTACCTTGCCTTCTGGGATAGGTTTTAGCAGTGTGGGACTTCTACCCCTCTCCCTGTCCAGATTTCAGGAACCATGATGGGTTTTTCCTCTTGGAAATTCCTCCTTTTCTCTCTGCCTTGTTTCTGGTGCTGCTGGAGGGAGGTGTGGGGAGCGTTCCAGCATCCCTGCCTTGCTGGCATAGCCATTCTCCAGCACACACCTCATGCTGTGACACATCAGCCATTTCAACCCCCTTTTGCCCAATTTTGTGGTGCTTAAGTTATTAAGCACCATTATTTATGACCTTTAAGTTATTCCAGGTCATCAGGAGTTTTGAATTACATGAGGTGAAATACCACGTTATCTCCAGTTACTTTTCTAATTCTGTTAATTAGCTTTTATTACTTAGTAAGTTCATTATTCACCTAACATTCAGTTAAATTATACAAACCATTTGCAGGTTTCTGCATTATTTGCATGCAGAATACCATGATTATCTCTGCTCTTTCACCAGTACATTAGTTTGGGCTGGGGGATAATTAATTTTCAGCTCTAAAACCCTTCACACACTGAATTTTCAGGCATGTTTGTGTGTCCTTCTGTAGCTCCCAGCTGTGCAGGGCTTCCTGACAGCTCTCCTCCATACCCTTTGTGGAGTGTTACCCCTTCTCTGAAGCTCACCCTCAGATATCCAAAGCCAGAACATCAGAGATCCTTGTGGTTTAGTTCTTGGCTGTTGTTAACAGCACTGGAGTTACTTGCTAGGGGTAGTTGGTGCTTCTCCATGTTGCAAGGTCTTGTGGGTGAGAACTGGAGGATGATGATGAAGTTTGAATCGATGTGTTAAAAGCTGGGAAATCCAGCCATGAAAACTGGGAAGGCTGGAAGACACTGGTGATGTCCAGTGGGAGCTTTATCTCCCCCAGCTTTGTATGACTGTGTGGTGGGTTTAATCTTCTGTAGCTGTTAACACTTTCTCTCTGGTTAGTGGCTTAGTACCCCTGCACAACGCCTGTTCCTACGGACACTATGAAGTGGCTGAGCTCTTGGTGAGGCACGGTGCTTCTGTCAACGTGGCTGACCTCTGGAAGTTCACTCCCCTGCACGAAGCAGCAGCCAAAGGAAAATATGAAATCTGCAAGCTCCTCTTAAAAGTAAGTGCTGGAATTCTCAGGAGTGTTGGGGTTTTTGCTGGGGATAATAGAATCATAGAATGGCATGGGTTGGGAGGGACCCCAAGGAGCACAGAGCTCCAACCCCCTGCCACAGGCAGGGCCACCAACCTCCAGGCCTGGAGCTACACAAGGTTGCCCAGGGCCCCAGCCAACCTGGCCTGGAACACCCCCAGACATGGGGCACCCACCCCCTCTCTGGGCAGCCCCTTCCAGCCCCTCCCCACTCTCTCTGCACAGAACTTCCCCCTAAGATCTCCTCTCCCCCTTCCCTCCTCCAGCTTCACTCCAGCCCCCTTGTCCTGCCAGTCTCTGCCCTTGAACAAGCTGATTCCCCTCCTGTTCCTCTGCTCCCTTCAGGGACGGGGAGGCTGCAGTGAGGTCCCCACACAGCCTTCTCTTCTCCAGGCTGACCCAGCCCAGCTCCCTCAGCCTCTCTCCATAGGGGAGCTGCTCCAGCCCTCTGAGCATCTCCGTGGCTCCTCTGACCCCTCTCCAACAGCCCCACATCTCTCTTGCCCAGCCCATTCCACCCGTACCGCTTCCAAACAGAAGGCATTTCATTCCTCCTGCTCTCCCTGCACCAGCTCCTTCCCTGTGGCTCACACCAGCTTTGCCAGTATCCCCAGTGAGAAGTGGGAGGGCAGACTGGTTAGTGGGGCTCAGATCACTGCGTGTGATGATTGTGAAGGGGCCAGCAGCTTCCTCTGCCTTCTCTTCCCCTGCTTTCCCCCCACTGTGCTGAGAGGGAGCAGGGAAGGAGCTGTCCTCCCACCAAATCATGTGGGGACGTGACTCACACCACATGCTGTGTGTAGATGTGTGTTCCCCCCTTGTCCTGTGCTCCTCTGCTGTGTTCTCATCGCTGGCTGAGCGCGTGTTTTCATGGCACAGGCTTTCAACTAGAGCTGGGC
Organism: Porphyrio hochstetteri; assembly: GCA_020800305.1. Classification (NCBI taxonomy): domain Eukaryota; kingdom Metazoa; phylum Chordata; class Aves; order Gruiformes; family Rallidae; genus Porphyrio; species Porphyrio hochstetteri. Next base: position 1,815,241 of record CM036913.1, on the reverse strand, counting down.
AGGGTTAGATGGGACCTGAGGAAGAAGTTCTTCCCTCTGAGGGTGGTGAGACCCTGGCCCAGGGTGCCCAGAGAGGTGGTGGAGGCCCCATCCCTGGAGACATTCAAGGTCAGGGTGGATGGGGCTCTGAGCACCCTGCTCTGGTGAAGATGTCCCTGCTCACTGCAGGGTGGGACTGGGTGGGCTCTGAAGGTCCTTCCCACCTCATGCAGCCTGGGATTCTAAAGCCACAGAGACACCACAGAACATGTCATACTGTGTCTTCCCCAACCTACTGCCTCCTTCCTTGGGTGACTCTATCCTACGATTCCCTTTGCAGCATGGAGCTGATCCAACAAAGAAGAACCGAGATGGGAACACTCCCCTGGATCTGGTGAAGGAAGGAGACACAGACATCCAGGACTTACTGCGGGGTGATGCTGCCTTGCTGGATGCTGCCAAGAAGGGCTGCCTGGCACGTGTGCAGAAGCTCTGTACTCAAGAAAACATCAACTGCAGAGACACCCAGGGAAGAAATTCAACCCCTCTACATCTTGCAGGTTGGTGGCTCACCATGTTCTACGTGGAGATCATAGAATCCCAGACTGGGCTGGGTTGGGAGGGACCCCAAGGAGCACAGAGCTCCAACCCCCTGCCACAGGCAGGGCCACCAACCTCCAGGCCTGGAGCTACACAAGGTTGCCCAGGGCCCCAGCCAACCTGGCCTGGAACACCCCCAGGGATGGGGCACCCACCCCCTCTCTGGGCAGCCCCTTCCAGCCCCTCCCCACTCTCTCTGCACAGAACTTCCCCCTCAGATCTCCTCTCCCCCTTCCCTCCTCCAGCTTTAATCCATTCCCCACAGGGCTTGAGAAGGTTGTCCCCAAAACCAGGACTGAGTTGCCCAGAGGTTTGCCCTGCCCAGAGCAGGGTTAACTGTGGCAGTGGTGTCTCCAGAGGGTACTGGGGAAGAGGAGGGGTTTGTAGCAAAGAATGACTTTATCTTCTCTGGGTTGGTCTTTAGCTCCTAACACCTGGTTCCTCTCCCTGTGCCCTTTCACAGCTGGATACAACAATTTGGAAGTAGCTGAGTACCTTCTGGAGCACGGAGCAGATGTTAACGCCCAGGACAAGGGAGGATTAATCCCCCTGCACAACGCAGCATCCTACGGGGTAGGTGTGGGTGTTCTTGCCATGGGTAGACCAACAAGGAACTCCTTAACATCAGATCCAAAGCTAGCTATTTTGGAGCTCTCCTGATGTGAACAGGGTGCAGGGTTGGGTGCCTCCCAAGGAAGGGGCCTCCAGAGCCCATGGGGTCCAACCCCCTGCCAAAGCAGGGTCCCTAGGACAGGGCAGGGCTGGAATCTCTCCAGAGAAGGAGACTCCACACCCCCTGGGCAGCCTGTCCCAGGGCTCCCTTACCCTCATCGGGAAGAAGTTCTTCCCCACATTGGGGTGGAACTTTTCCTGCTCCAACTTGAGCCCATCGCCCCTTGTCCTGTCCCCACAGACACTGAGCAGAGGCTGCCCTTGTCCCCCTGTGTCCCACCCTTCAGCTATTGATCCCCATTGCTCAGCTCCCCTCTCAGTCTCTTCTCTCCAGGCTGAACAGCCCCAGCTCCCTCAGCCTTTCCCGGCAGGGGAGATGCTCCAGACCCTTCATTATCTTCACAGCCCATGATTATCTAAAGGGTCCCTTCCAACCAAGACAGGTGCTCCCGTGGTTCTACTCCATGAAATGACAGGGGTCTCCAAGCATCCTTACCTTCAGCAGGAAGAAGGCACCAGGCTTTTTCCCCACTCCCATGTTGATTGTGAGCTCCTTGTGTTTTCCAGCACGTGGACATCGCTGCTCTCTTGATCAAGTACAACACGTGTGTCAACGCCACGGACAAGTGGGCGTTCACACCGCTGCACGAAGCGGCGCAGAAGGGAAGGACTCAGCTCTGTGCTCTGCTCTTAGCACATGGAGCAGACCCAACCATGAAGAACCAAGAGGGTCAGACCCCACTGGACCTGGCAACAGTGAGTTCCTGATAGTGTGCCAGCCACGGGCTGCTTGGGAGGGTTTGGTCTGCCTGGTGAGCAGCTTTCTGTGGTGTCAGTGCTCCTCAGGTAGAGGGAGAGCAGCATCTCCAGGGTGCCTCTTGGTGACTTCTTACCCGTGGGTCCAGACTTTTTCCTCTAGCTGAGATCTTAATGTGCTTCATGATTTAAGGATTCGCTCCTGGGATCAGTCCCCTCCTAAACCTAGAGAGCAGCCCTGCTGAGAAGGACCTGGGGGTCATGGTGGGGGAGAAGCTTCCCAGGAGCCAGCAGTGTGCTCCTGCAGCTGGGAAGGGCGATGGGATCCTGGGCTCCATCAGCAGAGGGGTGGCAGCAGGGACAGGGAGGGGATTGTCCCTCTCTGCTCTGCCCTCCCCAGCTGGAGTCCTGTGTCCAGAGCTGGGTCCCCAGTGCAAGAGAGATGTGGGGCTGTTGGAGAGGGGTCAGAGGAGCCACGGAGATGCTCAGAGGGCTGGAGCAGCTCCCCTATGGAGAGAGGCTGAGGGAGCTGGGCTGGGTCAGCCTGGAGCAGAGAAGGCTGTGGGGGGACCTCACTGCAGCCTCCCCGTCCCTGAAGGGAGCAGAGGAACAGGAGGGGAATCAGCTTGTTCAAGGGCAGAGACTGGCAGGACAAGGGGGCTGGAGTGAAGCTGGAGGAGGGAAGGGGGAGAGGAGATCTGAGGGGGAAGTTCTGTGCAGAGAGAGTGGGGAGGGGCTGCCCAGAGAGTCTTGGAATGAGTTGCCCAGAACTGGACCCAGCACTTGAGATGCAGCCTCACCAATGCCCAGTACAGGGGCACAATCCCCTCCCCAGACTTACTGGCCACACTATTTTTGATACAAACCAGGATGCCACTGGCTTTCCTGGCCACCTGGGCACGCTGCTGGCTCGTATTCTTCCCACTGAAACCTTGATCCAGTGCAGAATGCCTCACTAGAAGTCCAGCCTGTCAGAGGAATTACAGGGTGGCATTGCCCAGCCTGGCTCACAAAGCCTCTCAGATAAAGCTCCTGGTGTCAATACCCATGGAGTCATTCCATGGGCAGCAGAATTCCATGTCCCTTCTTCCATACCTTAAGAAATGAGGAGAACCCACCTCATCTGTGAGCAGTGACCAGACCATGAATTCCCATATTACCCAACTTGGCTGTTCTCTTTTTAATGGGGAAAACAGATCATTCCATTAAAAACAAAAAAAAAATCAAGGCAAAAGCAATTCCAGAGTTTGGGACCTTCTAAAGCTGGAACCTCACCTTGAGTCATGTTTTCATTGCTCCCTCTCCAGGCTGATGATATCCGAGCCCTGCTGATAGATGCCATGCCTCCAGAAGCTTTGCCTACCTGCTTCAAGCCTCAGGCTACCGTTGTCAGTGCCTCCCTGATCTCCCCAGCATCCACACCGTCCTGCCTCTCCGCTGCCAGCAGCATCGATAACCTCGCTGGGCCCCTGGCAGAGCTGGCTGTAGGAGGAACATCCAACGCTGGGGACGGGGCAGCAGGAACAGAAAGGAAGGAAGGAGAAGGTGTGTTTGCTGCTGGATGAGTTTATGTTGCCAGGAGTGTGGTAGAATCACAGTCAGAGGGGTGGGAAGGGCCCTCCAGAGCCCATCGATCCAACCCCCTGCCAAAGCAGGGTCCCTAGGACAGGAATCTCTCCAGAGAAGGAGACTCCACACCCCCTGGGCAGCCTGTCCCAGGGCTCCCTCACCCTCACTGTGTTCTTGGAAAAGCCTTTCTGGCCAGAAGATTCCATACAGCACAAGCACCATATCTGTTCTTACGTGCTCCACAGCATTGGTGGTTCATACCTGCTGTCAGTGGTTGGGTCTGCCCACAGAGGCAGGTCTGATGAGGTGACCAGCTGTTCCTCATTGATTTTATGCCAAAAACCTAATGAGAATTAATTTGATGAAGGAATGGTGAGGGTGATGGCTCTGGGGGATTTCACTAAGGCTTTCTAAACCCTCCAGTTAGTTTCTGGAATGCGTGCTTGATGTCAGCAGCTCTGTGATCACAGAATCTTAGGGGTTGGAAGGGACCTCAAGAGATCATCAGGTCCAACGCCCCCTCACATAGCAGAAAGGCCCACACCATCCTTTCCCTCCCTTTGCAGCAGGAGACACACTTGCCATGGGTTGTGGCTCTGAGGAGGGGGCAGTGATGGGCTTTGCACTCAGCTTTCACATGGTTTTACTACAGACATGACAAACTGACTGTAAAACCAATCCAAGGCTGGGAATTCCAGAGAGTTGGAGCTATTACTGGATGGTTATTTTTAAAGAAGGGGGTTGGTTGGGTTGGTTTTGACTTCAGGTGCACAGGGTGTAATGGTTTGTTTCTTCTCTTCACAGTTTCTGGTCTTGACATGAACATCACCCAGTTCCTAAAGAGCCTGGGCCTCGAGCACCTCCGGGACATCTTTGAGACAGAGCAGGTAAGTGGCAAAGCTCCTCTCTGTGTGTTTAGAACACAGACTCATTCATTTGAGTGAGGTTCCTGTTCTCTAATTGGGTTATGGTGAAGCTGAGAAGGACTGACAGGAAGGTGCAGAGAGGTGGGCGAGGGTCTCTTCAGCCAGGGGACAGGAGATGGGACGAGGGGCAATGGGCTCAAGCTGCCCCAGGGCAGGGTCAGCTCAGCTGGGAGGGCAAAGTTCTTCCCTGGCAGAGTTGTGGGGCTGTGGCACAGGCTGCCCAGGGAGGGGGCTGAGTCCCCACCCCTGGGGGTGTTTAACAGAGGGGAGATGAGGTGCTGAGAGATCTGGGTCAGCATAGGATGGGAATGGTTGGACTCCATGGGCTTCAAGGGCTTTTCCAGCCTGGTGATGCTGTGAGAGGTGTCCTTCTGCCCAGGGGTCCCTGCCTCAAAAGACTGAGAGGGGGGTCGGGCGCTGGCACAGGCTCCCCAGGGAAGGGGTCCCAGCCCCGAGCTGGGCTGAGGGCAAGAAGCGTCTGGCCGCTGCGCTCAGTGCCCTGCTCTGCCTGGGCTGGGCTGTGTGGGGCCAGGAGCGGGGCTGATGGGCCTTCAGGGTCCCTCCCTGCTCAGGGGCTTCTGGGCTTCTGGGAATTGTGGAATAGCTGAGCACAGCTCAGTGTGGCTGCCCCGTGGAGTGATACACACACAGTAACGTTGGTGTGAACGTTTCTCTCTGTGTAGGGGATAAAATGCCACCTCGCGTGGTCACATGAAACTTCAAATGCTTCAAAACTATTCCTGGATTTGGCCCAGCATTCCCACACATCCTCCTTGTCCAGAAGTAAAACTGGTTTTGAGGTTCTCTCTCTCAAAACCATGTGAGACCCACCCAACTCTTGTTAATTCTGGGGAGGCTGAACGTTCTGTGCCACTTGAGATGGTGGCACCTGGGCATGGTCCTGGCACAGGGAGAGGCCTTGCCAGAAGGTGGCAGCAATTAGAAAGCCATTTATAGGAAACACAGACGTTCTCCTGGTTGTACCATGAACACATTCCCTTTCCTGAACTGCTGGAGCCTTGGGAGTTGGGTTCAGCAAATGATTTTTGCTGTCTTTGGCTTCCCCAGATAACCCTGGATGTGTTGGCAGACATGGGGCATGAGGAGCTGAAGGAAATCGGCATCAACGCCTATGGACACCGCCACAAGTTAATCAAAGGTGTGGAGAGGCTTCTAGGAGGGCAGCAAGGTAAATACCACCCCTTTACCTGTCCAAGGGCAGCATGTGTAGGCTCCCAGAGGTCACCTTCTGCATATGTAGGGGTTGCATCAGGACTTGGAACAGTTTGGATGGCAGGACCAGGTGCTTGCCAGTAGATGTGGAGGCTGTGTGGGTTGTCACAGGTAAAGGAAACCTTGAGGAGATACAGGACCTGCTGAGGCAGCTGTGGGGGCTGTGCCCCTTTCCAGGGACTCTGTGTCACCCAGGCAGGAGCTTGGGGGTTGATTTGCCCTATGTGTATGAAGAGAGGTCCTTCTCCCCCTCTGCTCTGCCCTGCTGAGACCCCACCTCGAATATCATGTCCAGTTCTGGGCCCCTCAGCTCCAGGAGGACACAGAACTCCTGGAAAGAGTCTCTCATGAGGAGAGACTGAGGGAGCTGGGGCTCCTCAGCCTGGAGAAGAGGAGCCTGAGGGGTGAGCTCATCACTGTCTGTCAGTGTGTGAAGGGTGAGAGTCAGGAGGCTGGAGCCAGGCTCTGCTCAGGGGTGGCAGCCACAGGACAAGGGGCAGCGGGTGCAGCTGGAGCAGAGGAGGTGCCATGGGAACATAAGGAGGAACTTTGTCCCTGTGAGGGTGAGGGAGCCCTGGGACAGGCTGCCCAGAGAGGCTGGGGAGTCTCCTTCTCTGGAGACATCCAAACCCCCCTGGATGTGTTCCTGTGGGATTTAGTCTGGGTGACCCTGCTTTGGCAGGGGGGTTGGACTGGATGAGCTTTCGAGGGCCCTTCCAACTCCTGACACTGTGACCCTGTGATCTGTACCCACCCACAGGCCAGCTGTGTCCCAGAGGGTGGGCTTGAGAGACATTTCTCCTGCTCCATGCTTCTCAGATGCTTCTCCTGAGGGTGGGCACAGGGAAATGCAGTTACATCCCACTGTGTTTCCCTGCTCACTTTCAAGCCTCTGCTGTCAAGGGAAGGTTGTGCTTTGGCCTTGTCCTTATCTTGTGTTTCCTGCTGTACTGGGGCTGTTTGAGAAGCACAGTGATGATGGTGGATACAGATAGTGCCAGCAGGGCTTTCTCCTGTTGATTTTCACTCCTTTAATTCCTTCTCTTTGCAGGCACCAACCCTTATTTGACTTTCCACTGTGTGAGCCAGGGCACCATTCTCCTTGACCTTGCCCCTGACGATAAGGAGTACCAGTCTGTGGAAGAGGAGGTACTGCAAGCACCCTCCTTAGCACTCCAGAGGCAGTGTATTTCTCCTTTCACGTGTAACTCCCCAGAGCTCAAGCATGCAAACCATGTGTCTAGTGATGAAACACGCTCTGGGGTGTGAGTTGAGTAGCTCTGAGGTGAAGCTCAGGGCATCTCATTGGTCTTTTTACATACAGCAACGATGGGAAGTGTTTTGCTGTGTCCCTCTGAGCTTTGCAGTTTTGCTTGGTGTGATTTGGGATCATAGAACCATAGAATGGTCTGAGTTGGAAGGGACCCCAAGGAGCACAGAGCTCCAACCCCCTGCCACAGGCAGGGCCACCAACCTCCAGGCCTGGAGCTACACAAGGTTGCCCAGGACCCCAGCCAACCTGGCCCTGAACACTTCCAGGGGAAGGGATCCTTCAAGAAGGACACAGAACTCCTTGGAAGAACCCAGTGCAGGGCCACCAAGGTGATGGAGGGAGTGGAACCCCTTCCTCATGAGGAGAGGCTGAGGGAGCTGGGCCCCTTCAGCCTGGAGAAGAGGAGCCTGAGGGGTGAGCTCATCACTGTCTGTCAGTGTGTGAAGGGTGAGAGTCAGGAGGCTGGAGCCAGGCTCTGCTCAGGGGTGGCAGCCACAGGACAAGGGGCAGCAGGTTGTAGTGAGGGGTTTCCATGGCTTTCCATAGCTAGGTGAGCCTGTGAAAGGTCAAAGACTCAGCATGAAGACCAAGCACAGAGGCTGTAGGCATTCCCCACGCTCAGGCAGTCCCTGAGCCAGCTTGTTTCCTCCCGTCTCAGTAGCTCAGTTAATCTGTAACCCAGATAAACAGCTCCTGGATAATTGAGAATTGGCTGTCACTTCCCCTCCCACGCACACATGTAGGCAAACTGCAGGCACAAATCATTTGGAAAGAGAGATGTGGGGCTGTTGGAGAAGGTCCAGAGGAGCCACAGAGATGCTCAGGGGGCTGGAGCAGCTCCCCTATGGAGAGAGGCTGAGGGAGCTGGGCTGGTTCAGCCTGGAGCAGAGAAGGCTGTGGGGGGACCTCACTGCAGCCTCCCCGTCCCTGAAGGGAGCAGAGGAACAGGAGGGGAATCAGCTTGTTCAAGGGCAGAGACTGGCAGGACAAGGGGGCTGGAGTGAAGCTGGAGGAGGGAAGGGGGAGAGGAGATCTGAGGGGGAAGTTCTGTGCAGAGAGAGTGGTGAGGGGCTGGAAGGGGCTGCCCAGAGAGGGGGTGGGTGCCCCGTGTCTGGGGGTGTTGAAGGCCAGGTTGGCTGGGGCCCTGGGCAACCTTGTGTAGCTCCAGGCCTGGAGGTTGGTGGCCCTGCCTGTGGCAGGGGGTTGGAGCTCTGTGCTCCTTGGGGTCCCTCCCAACCCAGACCAGGCTGGGGTTCTATGAAATCCAAACAGAAAAGACTTTCTAAAGAGCTGTGTTCAGAAGAAGCTCCACAGAGACACTTGGAGCCTCTCTAGCAGGCAGGATGCTCAGGATCACTGCCAGCACAGCAGCTGGGTTTGATGGGTGATGGGGTGAAGTGGAGCTCGTGTGGCTCTGATTAACAAGCCACTCTGACCCAACAGGTCCCCGTGCTGCCTTAGTACATCAGGGTGTTTATTCGAGCTGCTCAACATTGCTGTGGCTATAAATACCCCTGGCAAAGGCAGGCTGGAATCACTGGATGACAGCAGAGTATTCACAGTGCAGACATGGCCCCATCACTGCAGCACAAACCATGCTCATCACAGGCACAGTTATTATTACTTTTAAATGATCATATTTTGCACATTCATTTTCAAAGGTGGGTTTCTTCCCCCTAATCTAAAGCAGCTTCTCTAGTTGTGTCTAATCTTGATGGCAAAGGCCACGATCCTTTTTGCTCTGTAGACTTTTACTCCAGGATGGGATAACCACATCATCCAGCTTCCCTGTCCTGGCACAGCACCACACGTTGGGAGCCTGAGAAATCCCAGTGCACCTCCATTAAAATAGACATTTCTTCATATTTTTAAACCTCTTAATTAACTTTTATCTGTTGTTGGTGTAGGTGTTGTGTAAATACTTGCCCTTGGTGGTGAGCTCTGTGTGCTGAATGGTTGGTTGTGTTTGTTTCTGGTAGATGCAAAGTACAATCCGGGAGCATCGGGATGGTGGGAACGCTGGTGGGATCTTCAACAGGTACAATGTCATCAGGGTAAGTTTCACAAGCTCTTCATTTATAGAATCATGGAGTGGTTTTGGTTGGAAAAGACCTTTGAGACCTTTGGTTGGAATCACAGAATCATCATGGGGTGGGAAGGGCCCTCCAGAGCCCATGGGGTCCAACCCCCTACCAAAGCAGGGTCCCTAGGACAGGGCAGGGCTGGAATCTCTCCAGAGAAGGAGACTCCACACCCCCTGTGCAGCCAGGTGTGTGCTTGCACCTCTGTGTAGAGTCAGTTTAATAGCTGATGAACTTGGAGAACAGAGTTTTGGGGGAGCCTAACACCAGGTACTGGCTGCTCCTGCACTAAGCTTGGCTGCTCTGAGTGTGGCCTGGAGCAAAGCGTGGTCATGTGTTGGTGTGCTCCACAAGAGAGGGGAGATGGAGCCAGCCAGCTCCCCTCGTGTCAGTGGCAGAGCTGCTCTGGAGGGGTGGTTGGACAGGGAAAAACAAGCTTAGATTATCTGGTAGTCTTAGAATCATAGAATGTGTTGGGTTGGAAGAGACCTTTAGAGGTCACCTAGTCCTGCAGTGAGCAGGGACATCTTCACCAGAGCAGGGAGCTCAGAGCCCCATCCAGCCTGACCTTGAATGTCTCCAGGGATGGGGCCTCCCCCACCTCTCTGGGCACCCTGGGCCAGTGTCTCACCACCCTCAGAGTGAAGAACTTCTTCCTAATACCCAACCTAAACCTCCCCTTTTCCAGTTTAAACCCATCACCCCTCCTCCTGTCTCCCCATGCCCCTACAAGCCATCCTTAACCCCAGAACTCAGGCAGCGATTTCATGGCCGTTCCAACCGCCTCTGAGTGTGTGATGCTGGGTTGTGGGAAGAGCTGAGCCTCACGTGCAGCCAGCCATGGAGGGGGGTTCCTTACACCATTCCTGCCCCTTCCTCAGTTCCCCTGGGAAACCAGACTCCCATTTCCATCCCGACTCATACCTGGGTGGCCCTGTTGTCCTGCTGCAGATTCAGAAGGTGGTGAACAAGAAGCTGCGGGAGAGGTTCTGCCACAGGCAGAAGGAGGTGTCAGAGGAGAACCACAACCACCACAACGAGCGCATGCTGTTCCATGGTAAGGCAGCCAGCTCTGTCTCTGGGCAGGGCAGGAGAGCTGGTGAGCACCCACAGTGTTCCTGCTCAATCCCAGCTCTAAAGCCAGGACTGCTCTGCCCTGGGAGGCCCCAGCTGGAGTCCTGTGTCCAGAGCTGGGGCCCCCAATGCAAGAGAGATGTGGGGCTGTTGGAGAGGGGTCGGAGAGCCATGGAGATGCTCAGTGTCCTGTGTCACCAGCACTGCTTCCACCCTGGAAATGAAGGGACGTGGCAGTGCTGGAGCTGGTCAGTGTGCTGGCTGCATCCCAACAGTTACACTGGAGAAAAAACACTTCTCTCTTCTTTTATTTCTCCTTTTCCCTATTTCCTTTTTATTCCCTTTTTTCCTTTCTCCCTTTTTTCTCCTTGTTTCCTTGTTCCCTTGTTTACTGTTTCCTTTTCCCTTTTTCTTTTTCTTTTCCTTTTCCTTTTTTCTTTTCCTTTTTCTTTTCATTTTTCCTTTTTCCTTCCTGTTTCCTTTCTTTTTCATTTTCCTTTTCCCTTTCCTGTTTTCTTTCCTTTTTATTTTCCTCCTTCTTTTTTCCTTTCTCCCTTTTTCCTTTTTCTTTTCTTTTTCTTTTCCTGTTTCCTTTCCCTTTTCCTTTTCCCTTTTTTCCCCTTTTCCCTTTTTTCCCCTTTTCCCTTTTTTCCCCTTTTCCCTTTTTTCCCCTTTTCCCTTTTTTCCCCTTTTCCCTTTTTTCCCCCTTTTCCCTTTTTCCCCCTTTTCCCTTTTTCCCCCTTTTCCCTTTTTCCCCCTTTTCCCTTTTTCCCCCTTTTCCCTTTTTCCCCCTTTTCCCTTTTTCCCCCTTTTCCCTTTTTCCCCCTTTTCCCTTTTTCCCCCTTTTCCCTTTTTCCCCCTTTTCCCTTTTTCCCCCTTTTCCCTTTTTCCCCCTTTTCCCTTTTTCCCCCTTTTCCCTTTTTCCCCCTTTTCCCTTTTTCCCCCTTTTCCCTTTCTTTTCCTGCCTGCCCTTTTCCTTCCTTCCCTTTTCCATATCTTAACTGAAAGTACAAGTAGATAAGCCATACCATAGTCCCTTCCAGTAAAGATGCTGGGAGCTGTTTCATTGCTGTGGGAGAGGCAGGGCACCTCTGAACAAGGGGAGCAGCACCCAGTCAGGGTGTTTTACCCCAGCACTTCAGGCACCCATCAGGGGAAGGAATCAAAACCAGCTGTGAGTCTCAGCAGGGTGTTTTCTAGAAGCATCCCAGAGTACCTCCCAATGCCACTTGCTGTGGGGTCCTTCAGCCCGAGATCCCTGCACGAAGTTGGGTTTGGGTGGGATTGTCCTGCCATCCCCCATCCTAACCAGAGCTGAGTGCTGGGGAGGGTGTGTGTGACAAGGTGCATCAGCCAAAACAGGAGTGGGGCGGGGGGAAAGTCACTGAATGGGATCTGGGGAGTGAGTAACAGCTGAGTCACACATGGGCTCTTGGTATATAACCATAAATCCCACACATCGCCGCATCCCGCTGGGCATCACCCCCTTCCAGCTGACTGGGCACCCTCACTGGTGTGTAATGGTCTCTTTGAGGCAGAGGAGCTCCTTCACCCAGACCCCTAGACCCCTGATAATGCCTTGCTGTGTGTCCTTCTGTTCCAGGCTCTCCTTTCATTAACGCTATCATCCACAAAGGCTTTGATGAGCGGCACGCCTACATCGGAGGAATGTTTGGAGCTGGAATTTACTTTGCTGAGAACTCCTCCAAAAGCAACCAGTATGTGTATGGGATAGGGGGAGGAACAGGCTGCCCCACACACAAAGACAGGTCCTGTTATATCTGCCACAGGTATGATGAGTCCCTTGGATGTGGTTCTGGCTTTCCTGGTTTTCCTGATCCTGGCACAGGTGGAATTGCAGGGAAGGGATAGCTGCTTCAGCTTGGTCCCAGCAGGAGAAATGCTGCTTCCAGCCAGCTGGGAAATGAAGAGTCAGGAGCAAAATAGAGGTTAAATTCCAGGCACTGGGAACAGAACTGTGGTGCAGAGCGATGGTCAGCACTAGTCTTGCCCCATGGATCAGATAGGAAACAGGATTTAGTCCTGGCTTTGCTTTGTGCTGGGGGAGATCCATGTGCTTGTCACACTTTGACTCTCCTGCTAGGAACACAGAGCTTGAGCTTTGTATTAAATGAACTAGAATGGGGGTCTCCTCCATGGAGAGGCTAAACAAAGCCTGTGCTGTCCCTTCTGTGGGTGAAGAAGGATGTATTGGGGGGTTTTTTGGGGGGTGACATGTTTTGCACAGCCTTAGAACTGGTTTCTGAAAGTCTTTCTCCTTTTAAACAGCCTTAGAACTGGTTTCTGCAAGTCTTTCTCCTTTTACACAGCCTTAGAACTGGTTTCTGCAAGTCTTTCTCCTTTTACACAGCCTTAGAACTGGTTTCTAAAAGTCTTTCTCCAAAAAACCTTGAGAAATCACAGAACTGTAGAGGTGGGAAGGGACCTCAGGAGACCATCAAGTCCAACCCCCCAGTGAATTGTAACAAATTAACTCCTGAAACCCTTCTGGCAGCCTCCAACTCCCAGCCAGATGCCTTAAAAATGACATTTCCTTGTCTGCTTTGCCTTCCTTCCAGACAAATGCTCTTCTGCAGAGTGACCCTTGGCAAATCCTTCCTGCAGTTCAGCACGATGAAGATGGCTCATGCCCCCCCAGGGCACCATTCTGTCATTGGCAGGCCCAGCGTGAACGGGCTGGCGTACGCCGAGTACGTCATCTATCGAGGAGAGCAGGTCTGTGCTGAGCAAGGACTGGGCTGATGGAAGGGCTGGCCTTAGAGCTGGAGGGAGGTGTGACTGGTTCCCATGCCAGGCTTGCTGCCATCACCTGGTTTATTGGATTTTATTTATATTATTTTCCAGTTAATCCTGGAAATAAGCAGTGATCTGCGTGGGTGCTGCTGCTGTGCATGAGCTGCTGGGCTTCACACCCTGGGGAGTGGCCTCACACCCTCTGTGCAGCGCTGCTGGGGTCTGCAAGGAGGTGTAGCTGCTCTCAGTAGGAACTGCTGCTCTCACTGCCTGTTACCAGCATCGCTGCAGTAACAGGGATCAGTCAGAGTGGTGGGGTTGGAGGGACCTCTGGAGATCCCCCAGTCCCACCCCTGCCAGAGCAGGGTCCCCTCCAGCAGGCTGCACCCAGGATCACAGGGCTGGAATCTCTCCAGAGAAGGAGACTCCACACCCCCTGGGCAGCCTGTCCCAGGGCTCCCTCACCCTCACCGGGAAGAAGTTCTTCCCCACATTGGGGTGGAACTTCCCCTGCTCCAACTTGAGCCCATCGCCCCTTGTCCTGTCCCCACAGACACTGAGCAGAGGCTGCCCATGTCCCCCTGTGTCCCACCCTTCAGCTATTGATCCCCATTGATCAGCTCCCCTCTCAGTCTCTTCTCTTCAGGCTGAACAGCCCCAGCTCCCTCAGTTCATTTCGTGAGGTTTCTCTTGGTTCAGTCTCCTCCCACCCATCTGGGTCCCTCTGACCAGGCTGCCCAGGGAGGGGGCTGAGTCCCCACCCCTGGGGGTGTTTAACAGAGGGGAGATGAGGTGCTGAGAGATCTGGGTCAGCACAGGACAGGGATGGGTGGACTCCAGGAGCTTAAAGGGCTTTTCCACCCTGGTGACTCTGGGATTCTGTGACCAGGGCTCTGCCCACCAGCAGCTTGTCCTGGGGCTGAGCCTCCTACCAGCTGTCTTGAGAAAAGGCTGGACAGACAGACACCTGGGTTCCATGTGCCAGGTGTTTTAATGCTGGTGAAGCCGTTAGCAGGTCACACAGCCCTTCCATGAGCATCTTGGGGTCCAACTATGCTGGTCACCTGAAGCTTTGAGTGGGATTAGCTCAGGGAGAGCAATGTTCCTGTTGTATGTGGTTTCTGGCAGTGTCTGTGTGGAAGAAACACCTTTCTTCCCACCAGCACATCACTGCTGGGTATTAACCACATCGAGCAGTTCCCACTTTGTGCTGCCCAGGCTTGGAACCCCCTTTTTTGTTTACACTCCACAAACACTGAGCCAATTCCCATTCCTTCCTCATCACCGTTGGGTGAAATCCAAGCCTGAAGCCTCCAAAAGGCAGAATCAAATCTCAATAAGCTCTGTATTGATCTGCTCAGCATGATCACATATCACTGATCATCCATGCCCTCTCAGTAAAGCCACCTTGGGGTTGTTTTTTCTCTTCCCTTGACTTCCAGGCCTACCCAGAATATCTCATCACCTACCAGATCGTGAAGCCAGAAGCTCCCTCGCAGACAGCAACGGCAGCGGAGCAGAAGACCTAGTAGCCATGGGAGCAGCACAGGAGGACGTGACTTCAACCTCAGACTGGGTGGAATATGTGTTTCAGAAAAAAATCAGTGTCATGTACAACCCTTAACGACCTGGAAGTAAGCTGTACACCCTTCATAAAGCCTTGCTGTCCCACGAACACGGCACGAGGAGTAACTCCTCCATACTCCACTGCTACTTTTCCTCTTGAGGAAAGTTTACAAAGGGGACTGCCTGCCTCTTAATAACACATCCCAGGCTCCCAACGTTGTTTCACTCTGGACTTTGGGAACGTTGCTGTCTGAACAGAGACCTTTATCCATGCTGCCTCCACGCTAGAATCCCAGACACTACTTACTCCACTCCCTGTGTTTGCAGATCAATCCCATTCAGGCCGTGCTTTTCCTCCCAGCACACACCAGTTTACCTTTCCAAGAGATCCTAGTCAACTATTTATTTTCCTTTTATATTCTGAAGTTGAGCCAGAACCTTCTTACAAGATACTTTGCACAAAGTTGGTTTGACTAAAACCATTAACAATGCAATATGAAATTCATCCAAGAAGGGGCTAGGCCCGGTTCTTCAAGGTTAGGCTGGGCTTGGGGTTGGGTTTTATGAGCAAATGGTGATGTGAGTGTAACAGGATGGAGTGGAAACAGATTGTGTCTGTTTGCTGCCTTCCTCTGGGTTTTTGAGGGGGCAGAAAGCCCTGGGAAGGGTTCTCAAGGGTAAAGCCCAGCTCTTGTGCCCAGGAGAACTTCACCAAGCAGGTCAATGCTGGCATCTCTAAAGGGATGCTTCATAAGGGAGAGGTAGACGTGGCTTGGGACGTGCTCCCCAGTTGTGGGACACATGGTTCTGCTGGGAGGTGGCAGATGGGAGGTCAGCAGAGTCCAGGCACGAGGGCATTTCGGGTCCCTCTGGTCCCTCCACAGTATGAGACCCAGCGACGGGTGTCAGGCCAGTACAGGAGTGTGGGATACAGGGATACCCATGTCACATCCCTGTGTGTGGCAGCACAGCTGAAAAGCTCACAGCATTTCCAACAATGATCATTCTTTTAAACACCAATTCTGTGTTCCAAGGAGAAGGAACTCTAAACCAAGCAGGTTGTCTTGCAGGCGTAGCAGGACCTGGTCACCCTGGTCCCTTTCCCTGCACGTTCCCAGGTTTACACCCCTGGGTGGTAGGAGAAAGCTCCTTTGAAGGCCACACACTGTGTGTTTCCATGTCAGCCAGCACCCTCCAGTATCTGATAACCCCAGCTCACGTGGTTGGGTTTTATCACCCTTAAAATAAGGAGAGGACAGATGGGACAGCGTGCTTTTCCTCTGCAGAGCTGGGCACGCTCCTCCCCACAAGCAGGATCTCGCTGGTCTGTTGGGATAAACCAAACTGAACCCCAAAAAGCTTTTCTACTCCCAGCATTAAGGCACAAAAATCATCATTTTTTAACCCTTAAAAGACCTTGCAGCAAGTTTTCACCCACTGTAGATCAGGCATTTGAGGCAACCTGGCTACCTGCACATCATCAGGGTGTGATCTCGCTAAAGAACAACCTCAGAGAGAGTGAAACACCACCAGAGCCTGAACTTTGGGGGGGTGTGGGTGGTTTGGGGTGGGTTTTTCCCCACTGGCAGCAGATATATGGTTCTCACTTCATTCTGTGACCTGATGAAACCTGTTGCTTCCAAGTCCAAGCCAGGCTCTGGCCCAATTGTCCCTTTTAATCAGCTTTCCATGATGAAATCAGGTGCTTTGTGGTTTTGGCTACTCGTTTGGTAGTGTTAGGAGTGCACAGGTCCCCCCTGGGCTTTGAACCTTTGTACTCATCACTTAGGTTTGGGGGTTTGCTTTTACTTTAGTTAATGCTGGAGTGTGTGTGTGTGTTTGGGGGGTGTTCCCATAGCGGTGGGAGCCAGCAGCGCTCACCACCCCCAGTTAGATGTAGCAGTTAGATGGTAAAACCAGTTGTGCTGCTCCAGTGAGTGAAGTGTTTCACATGGGTGCAGAAGTTCAGAGCTTTACATCTTCCAAAAATGAGAACAAACCTTGGATAACCCCCAAAAACCAACCCCACACCCCCACCAAGCCCAGCCCAGAATCTGCTCTTGCTTCTTGTTTCCCATGTGCTGGTGGAACTGGTGGCTGATCCAGGTTCCTCCTTCAACCTTGACCTTGTAGAGGATAAAAACACTGTGGGGTGTGGTGGAGCTGCTGGTGTTAGTGATGTTCTGTGTGGGGTGAAGGTGCCCTGTGAGGAAATGGGGTTTGCAGTGGTTTGTTTTGGGGGTTGTTTGGCTTTTTGGTTTGGTTATTGTGTCTCATGATGATGTGAGTGATCTCAGATCTGTTCCTGGCCAGACCCATGGGAGGGGGGATGGAGGCTGCATGTCCTGGGAGCAGCACCCACCTCTCCTGGCATGGGACCTCGTGGCTCCTCTCCCAGTTTGGAGCCAGGATCTGCCTGGTGATGGCAGGGCTCCCCCTGAAAAAGGCAGCTGTGGGTTTGGTGGTAGGGCTGGAGGTGGGTCACGGTACGGATGCTGCTCCTTGAGCCAGGGAAGTTCACTTTGTGCCTCCTTGTTCTGGAGAACAGGACCTTAAAAGGGTTGTGAGCAGGCAGCCTCCACCTCCTGAGACAGGGAGAGGTTCTCCAGCCTCCTGGGAAGGGCATTCCCCTCCCTGGTGCTTCTTGGCAGCGCTGGGTCACAGCAAGAACCAGGGATGTTGGAACACGCTGGGCTAAGCCATCTCATAGGCGTGGGGAGCCTGGGCTCCAGGCAGAGCTCTTCCCACTGGGACAGGACTGGTGGCTGCTGGGGAGAAGGATGGTTGTCTCTTGGTCCCATTGCTCTTTAGCCACATCCCTTTGAGCAGCACTGGCTGGTTTGTGATGGGCTCCCAGTAGGCAAAGCAGCAAGGTGGGGGCTCCACCATTCAGCATGGGATGGGCCAAGTTGGTCCCTGGTGCAGAGTCTGGTGGCATCAACCACCCTTCCACCAGGAT